>OX377621.1:149274359-149659359 GCA_947397865.1 Polietes domitor | reverse complement strand
ACCTGTGGAGTGCGAACAAGCTTAGATGGACAGCAGACGGACTGACAGACAGACATCGATGAATCGATTCAGCTGGTGATTCTAAGCCGATCCGTATACTTAAAGGTGGGTCTAGCTCGATTATTTATTGGTGTTGCAAACATTTGGCGGAAAAGTAACTTATAATACCCTAGTCCACGAAGTGGTGTAGGGTATAAAAATGAGCTAAAATTTTACTGGATCGCGACCCATCCTAATATGTACACTCAGAGATTATCGGTAAGAATTTATTAGACATGTTTATGTTTTCATTATGTTTATGTTTTCATTAAACATTATTAGATTCGCTCTGTATTTTGATATGGTAACGTACATTATATTTCTAAATCGATATAATTACCCCCATTACAATCCCAATCAATCGCATCTGTTCTCGCCATGCAAACAGTCCGTGTATCATTGATATACGTGACTGTACGAGACCTTTCAACATTTCCAAACTGAATTGTCCGTCCGTTGCGATTTTTTTGATTGTTGCCTAATTATTTGTCGATTACGATGAGCTCCCATGGAGCTCATTAACGCTGTAATCCATGTAGACGTCTGAGGGTGTATCAGTTGTGTGGACAAATTTCAAATCAAAGCAACATGTCACCGGGTGATATTAAATGTGCCGCTTTAATTCTTTTAGCTGCCTCATTTTCCCCAGAGAATGCCAAGGCCAAAAATATTACTGTTCTCTCCACCGAAGTTTCCTTTAATCCCAACTACTACTCGGATTACAAAGCGACCGTCAGAAATGGAACGATCGACTTACTAATGACTATTCCTCAGGATTACACTCGTGATGTATGGGCGGTGGTCGATGTAGCCCACATGGATGCTAAACTGAACACCTATCGCACTCTGCTCCAGTACGATATTAATATTTGCAGTCTGCTTGTAAAAGAGAGGGTTAAATTACTAAGAGTTTTTCTACTAGAAATATTCAAGCAGGGCAACATGCCCGCAGAGTGTCCCTTTCTGACGGTAAGTAGAGTCGTTCGAATGCAGTTAATTCAGTCTGTGGCAGAGATGTTGCGAGGATCATTGCATGTATGTATACATTTCTTCCATTTGCAGGGCAATTATTCATTTCATCTGAATCCGGGATCGTTTTACGTGCCGCCCTTCTTTGGTTCATGGCAGCTGAAATTAAGATATAATAATTATTTCCGGCAAAGATCTGGAAGGGATTCAATTGCAAACACTACAATTGTTGTCAAATTGAATAATTAGTTCAAGCAACTGGTGGCCATTGTCGAGGTACACCTATCCATATTACGGGATGAACAGTCCATCTGAAACTTTCATATGGCAAAGGCCAGCTATCTAATCGTTAAATGTATTTTTTGTGATTTGTAATGTTATATGTGGTTATCGAATATTAAAAAAATAAATATGTTAATATACGTTGAACTCCCAAATAATTATTTATTATGAATTACAATACAAAGTAAATTTATATTCTAATTTTGGGTCCACGGATTGAGCCGGAGTGACTAAGACCATTGTAGCTAGTTATTGCAGCGACAGACCAGAAGCTCTGGTGGGAATCGAACCCACAACCCCCACGCTGATAGCCGAGCACGCTACCAACTCGACTATCGAAGTGCTCTTCCAAATATTTAGTTTGACTGAGTATGAATTGAGGTATCTCTTTTAAATAATATGTTCTTTTGACAGAAAATATCATGGAGAAAATTTTAATAGTTCTTTAAGCAATGGCGATTTTAATTGAAATTAATTGAAAATAATTTTATAAATAAATATAAAATTTCAATTATATTTCTATATTATATATATATATATATATATATCGCAATAACACTTCAACTCAATAGCTATAAGACAGTAATCTTCAAAAAACTTAAATACCCTAAAAATTGGAACTAGTGGGTGCATTTTCAGTTACAGCCGTTTGGCTGGTTGTATTTCCATCCTATTTTAATTCCTAAAGTACAAATATTGCAAATCCATTATCTCTCACGTACACTGTGCAAGATAACCTAACTTCATGATTCCAGCCATTTGGTCACTACCAATTTTTACATTTTTCTCCATTTTTGGTGTAAAAGTATAAAATTAAGTACGAATTTGGAAAAAACTTTTTATTTTGTGTATCTATGCAGCCAGAGGAATGTATACACCGAATTCCATGATTCTAGCTGCGGCCATTTGGTTTGTACCACTATTATCCCCTTTTTCCCATTTTAACTCCTTAAAAGTACGAATTTCTAAAATCATTTTATTTTACGTATCTACGCAAGTAAAGGAATCTAGACACCGAATTCCATCGTTCTAGCTGTAGCAGTTTAGTTGGTACTATTTTTATCCCTCTATTCCCATTATACCACTTAAAAGTACGAATTTAAAAAAAACCTTTTTATTTTTCGCGTCCATACAGTCAGAGGAATATATAAAACGAACTCCATGATTCTAGCTGCGGCCATTTGGTTGGTACCATTTTTATCCCCTTTTTCCCTATTTAACCCCTTAAAAGTACGAATTTCGAAAATCATTTTATTTTACGTATCTACGCAAGTAGATGAATCTAGATAACGAATTTCATTATACTAGGTGCAGCCGTTTATTTGGTACCATTTGTATACCCTACACCACAGGGTATAATGTGTTTGTGCATTTGTTTGTAACACCCAAAAGGAAACGAGGTAGACCCATCGTTTATTATACCGATCGACTTAGAATTACTGAGTCGATTTAGCGATGTCCGTCCGTCCGTCTGTCCATCTATTCTTGTAATCAAAGTCCAGGTCACAATTGTTGTTAGAACTAAAAGAAACTTTGCACAACGAAGTTTTATGGGGCAAGGACGAACGCTATTTAATTTGAAGCAAATCGGTTCAGATTTAGATATAGCTTCCATACAAATTTTGCTTCCGATTTTGCTTTTCCGCTCTAAAAACCACAAATTTGAACAGATTTTCTTCAAATTTAGCAAAACGTCATATATTTATATTTTAACAGAAATAGCTCTGGTAAAAATAGGCCAGATCGGTTAAGATTTATTTATAAAAATAGGCCAGATCGGTTAAGATTTATATATAGCTCCCATACTATGATTTGACTCTTTCTGCTCTAGAAACCACATATTTTAGAAGATTTTCTTCAAATTTGGCAAAACTACTTATATTTCAACTAGAAACAACTCTGGTAAAAATGGGCCAGATCGGTTCAGATATATATATATAGCTCCAATACAAATTTCCGTAGATACTTAAAATAAAATGATTTTCGAAATTCGTACTTTTAAGGGGTTAAATAGGGAAAAAGGGGATAAAACTAGTACCAACCAAATGACCGCAGCTAGAATCATGGTGTTCGGTTTATATATTCCTCAGACTGCATAGACGCGAAAAATAAACAAGTTTTTTTAAAGTTCGTACTTTTAAGTGGTATAATGGGAATAGAGGGATAAAAATAGTACCACCTAAACTGCTACAGCTCGAACGATGAAATTCCGTGTCTAGAGTCCTCTTCTTGCGTAGATACGTAAAATATTTCCGCTCTAGAAAAAGCATATTTGAACAGATTTGCTTAAAATTTGGGAAACCAGCTCATATTTAAACTGCAAGCATATATGGTGAAAGTGGGTCACATCGGTTCAGATTTATATAGCTCCCATACAAATGTCTCCTATGATTTGACTCTTTCCGCTCTAGAAACCACATATTTTAGCAGATTTTCTTCAAATTTGGCAAAACTATTTATATTTGAACTAGAAATAACTCTGGTAAAAATGGGCCAGATCGGTTCAGATATATATATATATATAGCTCCAATACAAATTTCGAGACTGAATTGATTATTTCCGCATATTTGAACAGATTTGCTTAAAATTTGACACACCAGCTCATATTTCAACAAACATCCATGGCAAAAGTGGGTCAAATCGGTTCGGATTTATATATAGCTCCCATATAAATGACTCCCCCGATTTAATTCTTTCCGCTCTAGAAACCACATATTTAACAAATTTTCATCAAATTTGGGAAATCGTCTTATATTTCAGAAAACCTATGCTAAAAATGTGTAAGATCGGTTCAGATTTATATACAGCTCCCATTCAAACTTTGTTTTCAAATTTTCTTACAAATACAGATAAAAGTATGAAATTTGTAGTATATATATACCAGGTTCAAATGTTACGACATTCCCATACCCTACACCACAGGATATATTGACTAGTAGTAGGGTATCATATAGTCGGCCACGCCCGACTTTAACCTTTCTTACTTGATATACCTCTTTTCCCATTTTACGCCTTAAAAGTACGAATTTGGAAAATTACTTTTCCATCATCAGAGAAATGCACACACCAAATTTCGTATTTCTAGCCATTGATCGGTACCATTTTTATCCTTTTTTGACCCATTTTACCCCTACAATTAAGAATCAATTTATGGTGCACGTTTTTGCACATATCAAATATCAATCAAATATATTAGAGGTATTTTCAGTCATTGTGAGGGAAAAAATTCTCCCTTTGGACCGATTTCACCCAGTTGCAATCCCAACAGATCTACGACTAGAAGACGCATTTATGGAAATTTTTGACCTGCTAGCTTCTTTCGCTTAGATGCTAGCGTGTTTACAACAGACGGACATGGCTAAGAATTTTATGACTATCAATAATACATTAAACAGAAGTGAGGTACCATATTAGAAAAATTTTGATATTTTTATACACGTTAGGAGATTTGCTACCGTTTCAAACTATAAGGCATACTTATATGCACATCATATTTCATGATACTAGCTACAGCCTTTTACATTTTTTTCTTCATTTTGACCCTAAAAATACGAATTTGGAAAATTCCTCTTTCTTGCGAGTTTACGCAGTCAGACAAGTCTAAACATAACATACTTAATTTCATGATTCTAGCCACTTGGTTGGTACCAATTTTCACCCATTTCGATCCTAAAAGTACGAATATCAAATTATATCTTTATATTTCGTGTCTATGAAGTCAGACTAGGATTTGCATCCCGGGATTTCCCGCTGGAAAATTCCCATTCGCACATTTTTCATTTCCCGTATCCCGGGACATTCGTACGGGAATCCCGCGAGAATTCAGTTGAAATTTTACATATTTCTTCGCATATTTTTTCCATCATTTCCTCAATAAAAATTTTGTACAATAATTTAGCTCATATCGATTTTAATAAGGTATGTCAAATATTGCAGTTCGATGACAAATTCCTTCGGATATGCAACCAAAAATCGTCAAACTCCATTAAAAAAATTAAAAAAACCGTAAATTTAAAAATTCGATTTTGGGCGTGTATCCAAACACCCAAAATAAATGAAGTCAGTCGTTGATTTAATACTTTAAACAATACTATAGAAAACGCAAGTAAAAATATTGCATTAAAAAATGCAAGATAGTTGTATACAAAAAGAATTTATAGTTTTCGAAGCAACAGGACAAAGAACAGACAACATAAAAATGTTATTTAATGCTCTACTGACTACATCTGTTGAATGTGAACGATCGTTCTCCGCAGCGTCCACATTCAACAGATGTATTGTATTTTATCCCCATTCGCCCCATTTTACACCTAGAAGTACAAATTCCTTTATGTTTCGCGTCCATACAGTCATATGAATGTATACACTGAATTTTTAACTTCTGCTGTTTGGTTGGTATGAGTCCTTCCATGTCAAGCGGTACGAATTTTGACCTCGATAGCTGCGATTGTTTTGAAAGTATTTAAAAAAACAAAATTGATCTTTATTATGACCAATTTAACAGTGAAAAAAGACTACTTTTTAAAAGGTGTTTTCATTCAATCTCCTGTAACTCCTGAAAAACTTTACCGATTTTAATGTCTTATACCATCTATATACCTTTTTTCACGATCTATCCAACGAATCTGGCCGATTTTTTTGCATGTGTATGTAGCTTATAACATAAATGTAGCCAGAAAAAGATCTGCATATCTAAAATTCGCGGTTGCAATTTAAAGAAAATATATGGATAAATGTAGAAGTCATAACTGTTCGTGTTAAAGTAAGGGATTTAAAAAAATCTGTCTCATTTTTTCTTTTTGAAATGAATTTTTGAAGAAGGTCCAAAACTTCTACATTTACCCAAAGATTTTCTTCAAATAGGTTCAAGTATAATGTTTTTCAACCAATTTAATACAAGATTCTTTTGGCATGGGATGTCCCATATACCACTCCTAACTCAGCCTTACGACTAGCATGCATTACATGATGCAAGTTTAGCTGTTTGTTTTTTCCTTCCTCTTCTTCTTATTTCTTGTCAGTGATGAAATAATAAACAACAATAGTAACAAGTTGTGGCATTCATGCGATTTTTTCTTGTTTTTCTTCTCAGCCACTTTTGATTTTCATTCAAAGTTGTTTGATTTTATAGTAGAAGTTGATTTGCAGTTTTTTGCCACCGGTCCACTAACTGACTGACTTACTGTGGCCAGTGTATGGCCACTAAGTGAATTTGCTGCAAGCACGTACTTACAGCTAGCCAGCATGTGCAACTGCAGCAAGTTGCCTAAAGCCAACACTCTCTCATCTAAATGACTTCAAGCACCATATACTTGTAAGCATGCGCTTGTTGAACATAATTATTGCGACACTTTTGTAGTTGTTGTTGGTTTTTGATCGTTTTTGTTGGTCGCATGATTTTTCAATGCTGTCGGTAGATTTTCTCAACAACTTCGGGCATTTTCTTTTGCATTGAAGTTTCTTAGCCAATTGTTGACATGGAAATGCAATTGCGGCCGGTTTTTTTTCTCGTTTTCGCCAATTCTTAAAATTGCAATCGCCACTGTTTGCTTGTGATCGTCGATTTCATTCAGTTATCTGGCGATCGTTTTTGTGCAAAGTTTAGAAAAGTTGTCGGCTTCTAAAACACATTTGCGAGTTCTTTAAAGAAAAAAAATAACACAAAATATGTCTTTGAAATCGAAATTTAGTTGCTTGATTTTGTTGTGTTCTTGGTGTGTGTTGAGCGTGCGAAGCGAAGATAAATTTCTAACCGATCCGCGTAAGTGGCAAAAGCTGAACACAAAGGGGATGATGTAAAAATTGCAGAAAAAATAAGATTTTTCGAGATGCGGTTGTTGTAGCTTTAAACCCCTAACAAAAAACACAAGCAATTATTTCGGGAGAATCTAGCCTAGCACAGTGGTAGAAAATAACGTCGACATTTCCGGCTCAGTCTGATCATTCGCAAATATCTTTAAAAAATTTGTGTTGAATTAATAGAGTTTTGTAATAAGGGTCGGTCGATGTGAAAGTGGAATAAAACAAGGTGTGTGAGGCAAAAACAAAATTATTTATCTAGTGGAAAGGCCCATATATGACATTAGGCCTATTCGATTGGGCACACTAACTTATATTTAAAAGTCTTGTTAACACCTTATTGTTTTCGCTTTAATGGACCAGGAACATAAATATGGAAGCATTACTAAGCGAGTAGCAAACGACTTTGTTCTTAAACGAGTACATTCCATACCGAACAGGCCTATTATTCCTATCCAGATATAAGTAAAATGAAACAGGTGGACAATAATAAAAAGGACCTTACCCTTTGTGTGTAAAATTGTCGAGTAGATATGGCGATAATTTCAGGCCGAACATTATGTAGCCTGCGACTACGCAGTGAGAAGACTGTGTACGATTCTAGCTGTATTCTAGCTGATTCAATCTGGTATCATTTGGTCGGTACCAAATGTATACCCTTTTCAATTTTGACTCTTCCAGAACGAATAACGGAAGCTATGTTTATTCTCTAGCTTTTTCGTTTGGATGGTACCAATTTTCATCTTTGTGAAAATCTTAAAATAATATTAAATACACAAAACTTTACTGATTTCCCTTTTGACTGATTTTGTCCGTTTGCAATTCCAGCAGATCTACACTCATTTTGATAAGAAAAAAGTTTTATCATTCGGATGAGCTACTCAATCGTGTAACTTGACGTGATGATTTGCCATCAGTAATAGACTGTCAATTCAGCTGCTGCATACCAGATTTTATAGATGGCCTGGGAACATAAACATACAAGTGATGTGGTGAACGACTAATGTTTTGTTATTATACACTCAGAAAAATAGCATTCCTAAATATGAGCAAAATCCATACTGCAATTTAGTTCAACAATACTACTCCCGTTTACGTAAAATGTCCTTCTCTTAAGGACAATTAAATCGGAAAAGAATAAATGTTAATACCCTATAACTTGTAAATTTCCCGAGGTCTCCATGATGTAGATTTAGCAGAGATCGGTATACTCATGTCGTTGTCATTGTGGCAGATACGGCAGTGAAGTTGGATTCATTCGTCCATGATTTCCAATTTTCCAATGGCCCGTCAGCACTGCAATCACTTTTCTACTGTATAAATGAAAAAAACCCCGAATAAAATAAAATTAAAAACTTATTTGGGAAATATTTCATTAGAGAATTGTAAAAAATCCCAAATTACAAATGAAACAAGTAAGGAAAGGCTAAAGTCGGGCGGGGCTACTATATAATACCCTACACCACTCCCTGCATATGTACCTCGCTTTGATTACTAAACCCAGGTATTTCATGGAAGCAATTTTATTTAGTTCATATAAATTATACAGTTACTATAAATTCATCTTTAGTCATATTTAACGAATGTGGTCAATAATATGGTAATTGATCCAATTATCCGACAGACAAATACAAATTATATAGTAGTAATAAGATGAATCGGACCGACATTTCAAAAGGGAGCCTATAACAACATTTTGGGCCTGGAATCATTCACGGTAGTTGAAAAATATCATGATCTGCAAAATTGAAGATCCGAGTTTCTAGAGCTGTAATAGATCAGAATGGACCCCATTTGGGTTATACCAAAGTATGGACATATGGGCATCTAGTTGGGTGTTTCTAGTTGGATTATAAGATGTTGTGCCAAATTTAAAGAAATCGGGTACAAGATGTGGTTTCTAAAGCGGAAAAAGTGAAATAGGGAGCCACATTTGTATGGGGGCTATATCTAAATCTGAACCGATTTCCTCCAAATTCAATACCGATGGTCCTTGGTCAGAAAAAATAACTTCTGCCAAGTTTCATGACAATCGGACAACAATTGCGACCTGTAGAGTGCGAACAAGCTTAGATGGACAGCAGACGGACGGACGGAAAGACAGACATCGTTAAATCGACTCAGCTGGTGATTCTAAGCCGATCGGTATACTTAAAGGTGGGTCTAGCTCGATTATTTCTTGGTGTTACAAACATTTGGCGCGAAACTAACTTATAATACCCTAATCAACGATGGTGTAGGGTATAAAAAGTGAGTAAGATGCAGTCCGTTAAACCGACTTATAAAGGGTGATTTTTTAAGAGCTTGATAACTTTTTTAAAAAAAAAAACGCATAAAATTTGCAAAATCTCATCGGTTCTTTATTTGAAACGTTAGATTGGTCCATGACATTTACTTTTTGAAGATAATTTCATTTAAATGTTGACCGCGGCTGCGTCTAAGGTGGTCCATTCGGAAAGTCCAATTTTGGGCAACTTTTTCGAGCATTTCGGCCGGAATAGCCCGAATTTCTTCGGAAATGTTGTCTTCCAAAGCTGGAATAGTTGCTGGCTTATTTCTGTAGACTTTAGACTTGACGTAGCCCCACAAAAAATAGTCTAAAGGCGTCAAATCGCATGATCTTGGTGGCCAACTTACCGGTCCATTTCTTGAGATGAATTGTTCTCCGAAGTTTTCCCTCAAAATGGCCATAGAATCGCGAGCTGTGTGGCATGTAGCGCCATCTTGTTGAAACCACATGTCAACCAAGTTCAGTTCTTCCATTTTGGGCAAAAAAAAGTTGGATATCATCTCACGGTAGCGCTCACCATTCACAGTTACGTTACGATTCGCATCATCTTTGAAGAAGTACGGTCCAATGATGCCACCAGCCCATAAACCGCACCAAACTGTGACTTTTTCTGGATGCATTGGTAGCTCTTGCAATGCTTCTGGCTGATATTCACTCCAAAATCGACAATTCTGCCTATTTACGTACCCATTGAGCCAAAAATGAGCATCGTCGCTGAACACAATTTCTTTCTTTCTGAACTTTCTTAACAGAACACGCATTTTGATAATAAAATTCAATGATTTGCAAGCGTTGCTCGTTAGTAAGTCTATTCATGATGAAATGTCAAAGCATACTGAGCATCTTTCTCTTTGACACCATGTCTGAAATCCCACGTGATCTGTCAAATACTAATGCATGAAAATCCTAACCTCAAAAAAATCACTCTTTATATACTAGGATGGGTAACGAAGATAAATTGCTGCGGTGATCTCCCACCCAGAAATAAAGATTGGATTGTCTAATGATGATCTGTAAAATATTTCGTCGCTGGGCCAAGCCGTCTTTGAGCTAAACGCTCCAGAAAACACATCTAAAATTATATTTTCATCGTATAATTTTTTATGTTGCATTTTTTGCCCAATTTTTTCTCCGAATTAATAGACCCTTGAAAGCACTTTAAATATCAATTTTTATTATTGTCTTAGAATAACTCATTGGTCGTATTATTGGATTTTGATTTTTTGTGGTTTTTCGAAGTGAAAGCTTAAAGCCAATATTTCTTGTAATATGATTTACAAAATCAAAGGTGTCATGAATAATAAATAGAAGGAATCTAATCATAAACACACCGTCGCTTAAAAATAGACCTAAGCACACTACTTTCATTTTGAAAATCAAAATAAATTAATTAAAATTGCTAAAACTTTAAAAAATCTAACCTTCTTTAACACATCACATCAATATTTTAAAAGTAATTGAATTACCTTCAAAACAATCGGTAAAGTATTTCAGGAGTTACAGGCGATTGAATGAACACACCTTTTAAAAAAGTAGTATTTTTTCACTGTTAAATTGGTCATACCACGTGAAAAAATTATTTTTTTTTCTAAAAATACGTATGCAATATTTTTATGAGAAGAAGAGAATACATACACAAACTTTCAAAACAATCACAGCTCTCGAGGTCAAAACCCGTACCGCTTGACGTGAAATGACTCATATGTTTTTTTTCAGAGCCAAAATATTCAAACTCTTTTTAAAAATGAGCGCTGTGTCCTCAATTTCCTTCCGATGTTCATCATTTAGGCATCACTGGAAAGCTATTGACTGCAGCTATTTATTTCTTATAAAATACTAGTACCAAATACTTACTTTAAACGTCCAATAAAAAAGTTTTAATATTGCAGATCCAATATGTTTCAGAGTGGAATATACTCACTAAATTTCATGATTTTAGCTACAACCGTTTGATTGGTACCAGTTTCACTCCATTTTTCATGCTGACCCTAAAAGAACGAATTTAGAAAAAATCGTACCACTTATTTTCCGCGTATACGCAGTCAGACGAGTGCAAATATTGAATATCGTGATTCTAGCAACAGCCGCTTGATTCATGCTATATTTGATCCCATTTAAATCATGAAGGCACGAATATCAAGAGATATCTTTATTTTTCGCTTCTACGCTGTCACCGAATTTCATTATTATAGCTTCAGCCGTTTGGTTGGTACCATTTTTATCACCATTCGCCCCATTTTCCCCATTCACAGCCAGATGAAAGTATATATCGAATTTCATGATTTCAACATCAACAGTTTGGTTGGTGCCATTTTTCCATGCTTTATATAAGGTTACTTTCTATATATGTTTGTGTGCCACAAAATTTGAAATCAATTTTTGAAAGCTTTTTTCTCAACCAATTTTGCTCAAATTTTGCACACTTAATCATTTTCGATGACAATACAAGGAAATGGAAAAATTTGACCAATTGGAAAAGTGGGCGTGGCACCTCCCATACGAAGTTAAAACCTATTATTGAATATTGTCAGTTCTATGACACCTAGAGTGCTGCAATTTTGTGTAAGTGCATCTAGCATCAATGTGCATAGTTGTGCCAAAAATGGGCGGTATTGGAAAAGTGGGTGTGGCACCTCCCATACGAAGTTAAAACCTATTATTGAATATTGTCAGTTCTATGACACCTAGAGTGCTGTAATTTTGTGTAAGTGCATCTAGCATCAATGTGCATAGTTGTGCCAAAAATGGGCGGTATTGGAAAAGTGGGTGTGGCACCTCCCATACGAAGTTAAAACCTATTATTGAATATTGTCAGTTCTATGACACCTAGAGTGCTGTAATTTTGTGTAAGTGCATCTAGCATCAATGTGCATAGTTGTGCCAAAAATGGGCGGTATTGGAAAAGTGGGCGTGGAACCTCCCATACGAATTTAAAACCTATTATTGCATATTGTCAGTTCTATGACACCTAGAGTGCTGAAATTTTGTGTAAGTGCATCTAGCATCAATTCGCATAGTTGTGCCAAAAATGGGCGGTATTGGAAAAGTGGGCGTGGCACCTCCCATACGAAGTTATTATTGAATATTGTCAGTTCTATGACACCTAGAGTGCTGAAATTTTGTGTAAGTGCATCTAGCATCAATTCGCATAATTGTGCCAAAAATGGGCGGTATTGGAAAAGTGGGCGTGGTTTGTATGGGAGGTACCACGCCCCTTTGTACAATCCCGCCCATATTTGCAGCAGCACTTAAAAAATGCACACCAAACCGACGTGGCACACAAACATATATAGAAAGTAACCTTATATAAAGCATGGAAAAATCTATTATTTCTGCTCCTGATAACGGTATTTAAACAAAATTTGGTACGTCGGTTTGGTGTGCATGTTGTAAGTGCTGCTGCAAATATGGGCGGGATTGTACAAAGGGGCGTGGTACCTCCCATACAAACCACAAATTAAAAATCTATTATTTCTGCTCCTGATAACGGTATTTGAACAAAATTTGGTACGTCGGTTTGGTGTGCATTTTTTAAGTGCTGCTGCAAATATGAGCGGGAATGGACAAAGGGGCGTGGTACCTCCCATACAAACCACAAATTAAAAATTTATTATTTCTGCTCCTGATAACGCAGTAATTTTTCCTTCTACAAAAGATAACTAAAAAAGAATTTCTAGGCCCAATAGAATTCTGCTTGCATAAAGCATGAATTTCCCTTAAAAGTGTAAATTTTGAAAAATCGCTCTATTATACGTAACTACGCAATTAGCGTGATGTACATTCCAAATTTCTTGTTTCTAGCTGTTGTCGTATAATTGGTACCATTTTTATCCCTTTTTGTCCCATTTCGCCCACTAAAACTATTATTTACTTTTTGGCGGATTTACGCTACAAGAGGAATGTACACAACAAATTTTCTTAAATAGTCTAAATATTAGGAGGTATTTTCAGTCCTTGTTAGGGAAAAAATTTCCCCTCTGGACCGATTTCGCTCACTTTCAATCTGAAACAATCAGAAACCATAAGACACATTTAGGGAAAATTTGAACCTCCTAGCAAATTTCTTGAATCCCTTGGTCCGACTGTCTGTTTTAGTCGGTTGGTGGTAGTATTAAACCAACCATCAGTTTTTACATCACTCCCCACCATATAATAACATTAATACAAGTTAAACTAAAGCTTAACTATAAACTACAAAAAATATTAATACATATTCCACAGCAGATTACATCAAAGCTTGCAGAATTGCGGACAAAAATTTCGTCAATTGTTCCACCGAGAGTATACAAAAGTTATTCGACAAATTAAATGATGGTAAGAAAATCTAAACAATGCTTATATACTTTTACAAGTTAACCGACTTTATATTTCCCTTAGGCATACCCGGTTTGGATAGTATCAAGAGTTTTGATCCCTTCCTGTTGAATCGCATTCGAATCACACAGGGCAACAGCAATGCCATCAATTTAAAAGTGGAATTGGCGAATGTGCAAATTTTGGGATTTGGCCATACCAATGTGTTGGAGAGCATGTAAGTAGATCGGAACCTGTGCCTATCACACTTACCAAAATCTTTAACATTTAGAGTATATCCCAAGGATTACAGTTGGAAGACCACCTTCATGTTACCGGTCATGAAGTTAAAGGGTGATTATAGTCTATTTGGTCGCATCTTGTTGATACCGCTGAATGGTCGGGGCGAAGTCTATTTGGATGCTGGTGAGAAGAAGAAGGAGATGGAGATAGTACAAGATAGTGAAATCTAATAATTTTTCCCTTTTTAAAGAAAACATGACGGTCACCATGCACACCAAGACGAGGCTGTATACAAAGGGCGGCTTCACTTTCTACAATGTCACCAACATCGATGTTGACTTTAAATTGGAAGGCTTAAAGTCATACTTTTCCAATCTATTCAATGGCCAGAAACAACTGGGTAAGTTTCTGGATTTCTAAGGAATCACAGTGGTAAGAAACGTTAAAAATGTGCTCGTACAGGTATAATTTCAGTACTATTGAATGATAAATAAATATTTGTATATATGAAGGAGTTCGAATTTAGGCAGGGTGGTTGACTTTAAGAAAATTAACTCTAATATCAATCAAGTAATAGACTACACTCATTGTTTGGTTGTCACTAAGACATTTTTCAATGATATTGCAACAATTCAAATCGATTATTCAAATAATATCACTACAATTTTTTTGTTTTTATTTTTTCCTCCTGTGGTCAAAAGTAAATTTGGTGAAATTTTAGTTTAGAACGATTTGATTGATAGGATTTCGAATGTTAATGATTTTATTGTGTACAGCATTCTCACATTCTTTATATATAATGACTTCTACTTTAGAGCAGTTTAAAGTTACGAAATCTATAAGATGTTTATGGAGATGACGTCTGTTAGTATACTTCATAATTTTCTAAAAATAATCTGTGCCGCAATACCGCAGTGTCTCATTCTTACATATATTGTATACAATTATTTCGACTTCATATTTTCCGCAGAAATTTGTTCAACTGATTCCTGTACCTAAAAAGCAAAACAAGTGTAGCTTGTCTAATTACAACAAAAATTCAACTTTTATCATTTATAACATTTTCTGATGTATTTTGTATTTCTAAACTCGAAAACGATATTAACATTTTTTATATAATTTTTTTCATTTTTTTTACTAAAATTTCAACTTTCGCCAAAGGTACCTTAACTATTTATCGTCTCATTTTATGTCTGATAACAACCGGTTATATGTTAAATTAAAGACACTCATGATGACTACAAATGTTGCGAATTATGCCTTCACGTAGAAATAGTGTTTAGGAACAGACTTCAAAAATTAATTAAAACAAGTAAGGCGGCCGGGCCGAATCTTATATACCCTCCACAACGGAGTGCATTCCACAGTATTACCAGCAGATTAAAGGATGTCGACTTTACATAGAAGCACAGTACCATATTACGAAAATTGTAATATTTTTATGCACATTACTATATTTGATTACTATTTCAAACTATAATGTATACTTATGCGCACTGTTTAAAATCTACTACTATATATGAATAAAATGCTGTAATTGTGAAAGTGAACATGCATAAATATTAGGCGATTCTCAGTCGCCATTAGAAAGAAGCATTTTCAGATACAGACAAACTGATAAGAAAAGTATAAATTTTAAAGATATCCCCATTTCCCATTCCCCAGATTCGCCCCATTCCCCGACCAAATGTACAAATTTCGAAAGTCTTCATAGTCAGAATGTATACACCGAATTTCATGATTTCAACTTCAGTAGTTTGGTAGGCCCCATTTTAATCCCTCTTTTTAATTATATCCCTTAAAAGTACGAATTTCGAAAAATCTCTCTATTTTACGTGTCTACGAATTATTGGGACGTACACACCGAATTTCATGATTCTAGCTGTTGTCGTATAATTGGTACCATATTTTATCCATTTTGTCCCATTTCGCCCGCTAAAACTTTTATTTTCTTTGTGGTGCTTCCAAGCTACAAGAGGAATGTCCGCAACAAATTTTAACTGTATGAAAATTAAAAATTTAATTAATAAGCCAACTATGTATGTATATATATAAAGGAAATAATATTTCAATTCCTAAAATAAATATAAGGGATCAATCATAAATAAGGGATCAAAAATAAATAAATAGAGAGCGTATTTTCAGCTACTATAAATTTTGAAAATACCTTATCTCTCACGTACGCAGTATAAGACAACTTCATGATTCTATAATTTTTTGTTGTAAAAGCAACAAAGTAAAGTACGAATTTGTAAAAAAATATTTCACGTGGCTATGCAGTAAGAGGAATGTATACACCGAATTCCATGATTCTATCAGCGGGCATTTTGTTGGTACCATTTTTACCCCTTTTTCCAATTTTGCCCACTCAAGAGTACGACTATCTAAAATCACTTTATTTTACGTATCTACACAATTAGAGGGATGTACACACTGAATTTCATCATTCCAGCTGTATTCGATTAGTTGGTACTATTTTTATCCCCTGTAGCCATTGTATCCCTTGAAAGTACGAATTTTGGAAAAAAACGTTTTATTTTTCGGTCTACGCAGTCAGAGGAATGTATATTCCGAATTTCATGATTTCAGCTGCTGTCATTTGTTAGGTACTATTTTTATCCCCTTTTTCCATTTGAACCCAAAAAGTACGAATTTTAGAAAGTTCTTTTATTTTCGAATTTCATTATTCTGGGTGCAGCCGTTAAGTTGGTACTATTTTTATCCCTCTATCCCCATTTAATCCCTTAAAAGTACGAATTTAGAAAAAATACTTTTATATTATGTATTTACTCTATTAGAGGAATGTACACGCCAAATTTCGTGTTTCTATCTGTTGTCGTTTGATAGGTACTATTTTTATCCCTTTTTCGTCCCATTTCGCACCCTACAAATAAAAATCACTCTATGGTGCCCTTCTATGCTATAAAGGGAATGCGAATTGCAAATATCAAGTAAATACAAGCTATTATGTTCAAAAAACATGCTGAAATACTCTAAATATTAGGGGTATTTTCAGTCCTTGTGAGGGAAAAATTTTTCCCTCTGGGCCGATTTCGCCCACTTTCAATCCCAACCGACCTGCAACCATAAGACACATTTAGGAAAAATTTGAACCTCCTAGCTCATTTCGTTCGGCCGCTATCGTGCTTTCAACAGACAGACAGACAGACGGACATGGCTATATCGTCTTAGAATTTTACGACGACCCAGAATATATTTACTTTATGGGGTCTCCGATGAATATCTCAAGGTGTTACAAACGGAATGACAAAGTGAATATACCCCCATCCTGGAGGTGGAGGGTATAAAAACATAAAAAAGAAAAAATGTCGGAAAGAAGTATTTTGTTTTATTTTTCAATAGCTAACATTCTAACGCAAAAAACAATCTTTATATCTGTGGTCACAACCCTTAACAGCCTAACTCGAGTTAGGACACAATTGAGTTATTAGCACCATCGTATTCAGCGTATCTAAATTTATTTGCTCTAAATTTTTCATGTTTGTATCTCTTCTAGGAAGGCAATTAATCCTAAAAACCTAATAGCTTAAGTTATTTTTCTAAATTACTGTTTTGGCATAACTGCCTAAGTCAATTTAGGATTACAACAAATATAAACATTTTTTTTTCATCATTGCCTAAATCAACTTAAGTCGTTAATCCAAAAAAAACAAAGAAACAATTTTATTTTCCTAACTTGAGTTAAGATCTTATTCCGAATTACAATTTCGTTTTTTGATAAACATAAATTGAGTTAAGTTCTTTCTCCAAACAAAAAAAATTTAAAATATCATGTCAAGTTAAGTTCTTAATACAAATTTCGTTCTACAATTCATAAGAGCCTAAGTGTCTTTTTCGATAATATCTTTTGACTGCGAGAATAAACAACTATTTTTTGTTAACAACTAAGTAAAGAAATTCGTTTCCTTGGAATCTGTAGCAAAGTTTTCCAAAAAACACCTTCTCCTGATTTTCAGTGAAGATTCAAAACTTTAAACTCCTGTACTGAAAATATTGAAAAGCAGACTTAGGCTGTTATGGGTTGTGACCACAGATATGTAAACAATATTCGTATAAATGTAGAAGTTATGATACTCATTATAGACACAATAGATTTTTTTTAATTCTTAAGTTTTTAATTTTTGTTCAAATATCGCTAAAAAATTCCTTTACCAATTAGATAACATAGCATTTTATTTTAGAAGAAAACAAAGCATTTTTGTAGATGATCTATGAATAAATGTAGTAGTTATGACTCATATGTAGAAAAAATATTTTTTCCGATTTTTAATTTTTTCGTGCCTGAAAAAAATAATTTTACCTCCAATTTTTGGCTGCTGTTCCTAAACCACTGTTTCTATGTGAAAGTATAATTCGCAACATTTGTATACATCATAACTACCTTTAATTTAACATATAAGCAGTACGATCGAACCAATATATCCAAAATGAGAGTACAACTATAAAAAGTATCTATTATGAAAATTTTAATTTTAGTATAAATTAAAAAAAAATCCATACAATTTTGTGTGTGTTGATTTTTTGAAGCAGCATGCCTCAATGCAAGCCTAAAATATTTATTCGGCTTGGACACAAAATTTTTCATTTTCGTTGCATAGTGTTACCTATCAAATAGTATATTGAATTCAGTTTCATGGGAACTATATTTCAAAGTTTCAATCAGGACTTCGAAAGAGCTTTAGTACCACAGCTCAAACTTTGAATGGGGTGGATAATATTAAAGAAGTTTAGATAAAAATCAATTATATTTTTAGATTTCAGTTGAGTCATAACGTCTTAATAAGAGAGCTTCATAGCCACTTTTTTTCAGCCCAACTGCATGTAAATTAATATATATTATATATATATATAATTTCTTGAGTATTTCCCACAATGGATCCATCCATACGACAAAAATAAAAAACTTTATGTTGTAAAGGGTGATTTTTTAAGAGCTTGATAACTTTTTTTTTTAAAAAAACGCATAAAATTTGCAAAATCTCATCGGTTCTTTATTTGAAACGTTAGATTGGTCCATGACATTTACTTTTTGAAGATAATTTCATTTAAATGTTGACCGCGGCTGCGTCTTAGGTGGTCCATTCGGAAAGTCCAATTTTGGGCAACTTTTTCGAGCATTTCGGCCGGAATAGCCCGAATTTCTTCGGAAATGTTGTCTTCCAAAGCTGGAATAGTTGCTGGCTTATTTCTGTAGACTTTAGACTTGACGTAGCCCCACAAAAAATAGTCTAAAGGCGTCAAATTGCATGATCTTGGTGGCCAACTTACCGGTCCATTTCTTGAGATGAATTGTTCTCCGAAGTTTTCCCTCAAAATGGCCATAGAATCGCGAGCTGTGTGGCATGTAGCGCCATCTTGTTGAAACCACATGTCAACCAAGTTCAGTTCTTCCATTTTTGGCAACAAAAAGTTTGTTAGCATCGAACGATAGCGATCGCCATTCACCGTAACGTTGCGTCCAACAGCATCTTTGAAAAAATACGGTCCAATGATTCCACCAGCGTACAAACCACACCAAACAGTGCATTTTTCGGGATGCATGGGCAGTTCTTGAACGGCTTCTGGTTGCTCTTCACTCCAAATGCGGCAATTTTGTTTATTTACGTAGCCATTCAACCAGAAATGAGCCTCATCGCTGAACAAAATTTGTCGATAAAAAAGCCAACTTTTCTAGGGCCCATTCACTGTAAATTCGACGTTGTGGCAGATCGTTTGGCTTCAGTTCTTGCACGAGCTGTATTTTATACGGTTTTACACCAAGATCTTTGCGTAAAATCTTCCATGTGGTCGAATAACACAAACCCAATTGCTGCGAACGGCGACGAATCGACATTTCACGGTCTTCAGCAACACTCTCAGAAACAGACGCAATATGCTCTTCTGTACGCACTGTACGCACTGTACGCATTCGTGTGGTTGGTTTAATGTCCAATAAAGTAAACTGAGTGCGAAACTTGGTCACAATCGCATTAATTGTTTGCTCACTCGCTCACGAAACACATTTCGAACCGAACACTGATTTTGGTAATAAAATTCAATGATTTGCAAGCGTTGCTCGTTAGTAAGTCTATTCATGATGAAATGTCAAAGCATACTGAGCATCTTTCTCTTTGACACCATGTCTGAAATCCCACGTGATCTGTCAAATACTAATGCATGAAAATCCTAACCTCAAAAAAATCACTCTTTATATTGCGGATGTAACAATGTAAATAGATTCTAATCCCATCAAACTTCTGTGTTTTTTTTTTTTTTTTTTTTTTTTTGTGATAGCTTTTTTCAATAAGCTTTTCTTCAATAAAATCAATAGAACTGCAAGTTTGCAATGAAGAAAATAGTTAGTTGAAAGAACGCGAAAAAAGTGACGGCAAAAATAAATTTGTAAATAATGGACATTCAAGTGCTTGTAATTAACATTCTTTAAAAGCTATAATACTTTTATAAATTAATTCGAGGTTTAGAAAGAAACATGGCTTTAATAGTAATTTTTTTAACTCCCTCAATAAAATAAGTGTAGAGATATAGGTAAAAGTCTGAAGATTAAAAATATTTTAATTTCAGCTGCCTATATTTACCACACTTTAAATGACATTCAAAACACTAAACCTAACAAGTTCTTACAAAACGTAAATTATTTTTCAGTACGTGTAAATATTGATGTAGTTGTGATTGAACAGTATATTATTTGTATTCTAGTGTGATTTTCCACCTATTTATTTTAATTTTGTTGGTAAAGGTACCAAGGTACCTACTATGTACTAAGTTTTACATTTGGTGATCTCTGTAAAAATTCAGTATTCATTAAAATTAAAAAAAATTATTTCAGAACGTTTCAGAGACATACAAAGGCTACATGGGCAACAATATTTTAAACAGACATTCTTCTCTTTCATTTGATGTCCATATCGTCTTTATGTGAATCAGAAAAGTATGAAAATAAAATATTAAAACATATATAAACATATATGTACGCAAAGTGGGTGTTATCATTATCCGACCACGCCCATATCGAAATGGAATATTTCAGGAGACGAGAGCATCTGCCGAAAATTGCAAGTCGATATCTCTTCTTTAGCTATTTGTGTCGCTCTCTCCCTTACAAATGGATCCACTGTGCATTGGTCTGTCTTTTTGAGAATAATATAAATTGAGAATAATATAAATAATAGCAAATTCAAAGTTTGAATATTAATCTAAATGATATATGCATAGAGTTTGTAGATCATCAAAATTTATCGGTGTCTATCTGGATTCCCTTCCTGACTCCACATTAATCATTTAATCATTCGTTTCAGACATTTTATCGATTTTATCTTCTACGGACAAGTTTTTTCGCAAAAGTTGTGGTCGCAGAAATGCCAACTGCCAACGATATTCGCCTTAAAATTTGATTTTAGGAAGTGGAAGATTAGAATTAAAAATGGTCGGAGCCAATCTGAAGGGAAAAATTTCTTCCCTCACAACGAATGAAAATACCCGCAATTTTTTTTAAATACCGTAGATAATTTATGTATTTTTTTTTTGAAAATTTCTGCATTTCTGAAGAATTATTTTGATATTTATATATATACCCAGCAAAAACTCTCATTACCAAGTAATGTGGGGAATAAGGCAAAACCAAAAACCTTCACAACTTATTTTTCGGATCCGTTTCTAATTATTTTTATAAAGGGATTGTAAAAAAATAAGTACTTCCACTCACGCTTACGAAAAGTTAATAAATAAGTACTTCTAAATGAGTTGTAAAATAAGAGGCCTTAGGAATATACAAAATAAGTCATTATTGATAAAGAGCCAAATAATGTATTATCAATAATGGGATTAATAAGTGATGAAAACAACATTTTTATTAAATTATATATTTTGTATCGACTTGTTAACAATCTGAATACAGAATTTAGGGCTGTTTTTCTTTAAGCCTGAATAACTAAGCTGCGATATCAACAGCACTGCTATTCTCTGACTCACCACAAAAATGTAGAAAATTAATTTTTAAAATCTGAAGTTCTATGACATTTAAATTACCAATAACTACTTCTTATTTAAACCATTATAAGGAAGTAATTATTTCATACTTCAAAATAATGCAGGGCGTAACGAGCTGTCATTACCAGGTAATGCTAAAAATAATGAGGTGTCATTACCAAGACATATTTTTAGACACTCACTATAAGTAATTGAGGTCTTTAAAATTAATTAATTAGTTTTAATTCAAAATTATTCAAAACGGTGAAGTCGACAAATTCTAATCTGTCGGTAATACCTTGTATGCATATAAGATTCGGCCCGGGCGAACTTTTACAACTTTTTACATGATTTTCTTTTATGTCCAATTTTATTTGTTGAGTATTTTCCAAACTTTCTACTTTTTAGGTTGCCTTTCACCACTGTGCAATGTTTCTAACAAATTCACTTATTCTCTTTTCAGAGGACAGTACAAATAAGTTTTTCAACGACAACTGGCGCATGTTAACCGATGCCTTGTACACCGTCATCACCCAGACCATCGAGGACATACTCTTGGATGTGCTGCGAAAGATTTTCCATTTCATACCGGCGAATTTCTTTGTCGAAGATATACCAACGCCCGAACAGCTGTATGGCAAACAGAAGTCAAAAAAAATTTAATGTAAATTTGCAGGTCATTTAAAAAAAAATTATGTTTTCGGTTTAGTTTTATTTTTGTAAGTTTTTCGTTTAAAGCACTTTTTGTTGTTTGTTAATAAAACTTCTTTAAATTTAAATTTGATTTTCGTTTTATTAAGGCCTTGATTGCAGTGCTATTGCGTCTCGGTGCAACATTCATTAATTTGTTTGCTTCGGTTTTCGGGTAAAGTGGGCTTTAACCAAACACCAACGATCAATTAAGTTCTTATCCACAAAATCTGTAATGCTGTCTCACAGATACATTTAAGCTGTATGCGGAGAGCTCATGGCCAGGCCAAAGTGCAGGGATGGGCGAAATGTGGGGCAATGCGAGGGAAATGAAGGGCGTGGACCTTCAAAATGTAATATAAAGAAAATAAGGAGCTGTAGGGGAAAGGGGATTGAAAATGGACGAAATTGGTCCAGGGGGGAAATATATAGTCCCTTATATTTTAAGTAGTTACGCATTTTTAGAAAAATTCCGTCATGTATTCAAATTTGGGACATACATTTTCTTTGTAGCCTGAAAGTGAACTAAAAAGTTATTTTTCACACTATTTGGGCCTGATGAGACAAAAATGGATAAAAATGGTACCCATAAAATGACAACAGCTAGAAACATAAAATTAGGTTTGTACATTCCTTTAATTACGTAGACTTGTAAAATAGATGAATATTTTGAAATTCTGACCTTAGGGATGAAAAGGGCAAAAAGGGATAACAATTGTACGACCATATGGTTGATGTTAAAATAATGTAATTGGGTGTCAACATTCATCTGACTCTATATTCACGTCCAATATAGGAATTTTTGGATATTTGTAGTTTTTGGGGAAAAGGGGCCGAAAAGGGATAAAAATGGTACCAATCAAACGACAACATTTACACTTTTTTTAATTACAATTAAGACTTGTAAAGTAAATGTATATTTTGAAATTCGTACTCTTAAGGGTTGAAAAGGGAAAAAAGGGATACAAATTGTACGTCATTATGGCAGATATTAAAATAATGAAATTTGGCGTGTAGATTCCTCTGTGTGTGTATTCATGTACAATAAAGGAAATTTTTGGAAATTCGTACTTTTAGGGCGGAACAGGACGAAAGGGAAAAAATTATACTAATTGAAAGACACCAATTAGAAATGTGAAATTCGGCTTTTACATACCTGTAATTGCGTAGACTTGAAACATAAATTAATATTTTGATATTTGTACTTTTAAGAGGTCAAATGAGAAAAGAGGGATAACAATTTTACGACCTTATCACAGAGATTAAAATTACGAAATTTGATGTGTATATTCCACTGACTGCGTACTCCAGTACAATAAATGAATATTTGATAATTCGTACTTTTAGGACGGAACAGGGCAAAAAGGGATAAAAATGGTACCAACCAAACAACAGTATCTACAATAATGAAATTCGGCGTATAAGACTGTGTAGACGAGAACATTAAGGAGATCGTACAATAATCGTACTTCTAGGCTCAAAATGGGGAAAAGGGATAAATTTGGTAACGATCAAATGCTAGAATCATAAAAGTCGGTCTCTGACTGCGTATACGCTTAACATAAAATATTTTTTTATAATTTGTGCATTTATGGAAAACGTGGCCGACGGTTAAAATCATGAAATTCTGTGTGACTCGAACAATAAACATTTATTTTGATATTCGTACTTTTATGAAAAAAAATTGAGGAAAATGGGATAAATTTGGTACCTATGAAATTTATCTAGTTAGAATCATGACATTAGGTGTATACATCCCTCTTACGGAGTAGACCTAAATAATAAAAAGATCTTTCGTTATTTGTACTTTTAGGGGCAAAATTTGGATAAAAGGGATAAATTTGGTACCGTTCAAATTCATGCAGTTAGAACAATGAAATTCGGTGTGCACATTCCTGTGGTTGATATACTCTCAAAATAAAATATTTTTCAAATTTGTACTTTTAGGAAAACAGAAGTGGAAGGGGGTAAAAAGGTACCGACCAAACGGCAGTAGCTACAACAATGAAATTCGTTGTAGACGTCTCTATGACTGCATAGTCTCGAACAATAAAGAGATCACTCGAAATTCTTATTATTAAACTCCAAATGAGGAAAAAGGGATAAATTTGGTACCGTTCAGAAGCACCGACGCTAGAATAGTGAAATACAGTGTATACGTCGATCTGAGTGCGTAGACTCGGACGATAAAGAGATATTTCGATAATCGTTCCTCAAGGGTGAAAATAGGGAAAAGGGATACATTTGGTACCGATCAAATGCATGCAGTTAGAATCATAAAATTCAGTGTATATATTCCTCTGACTACGTAGAAGCTCAACATCAAATTATTTTTCGAAATTTTTATTTTTAGGGAAAACGAGGCAGAAGGGGATAAAAATGGTACCAACCTAGCGCTGCAGTTAAATTCGGTGTATACTCCGCTCTGACTGCGTAGACTCGAACAATAAAAAGATCTACCGATATTCGTACTTTGAGGTCCCAATGGGGACCTTCCCAAAAGTGATAAAATTGGTACCGATCAAATGCATGCAGCTAAAATCATAAAATTCGATGTCAACATTAATCTGACTGTGTAGACGCTTAACATAAAATATTATTATTTAAAAATTTTTACTTCGAAGTAAAACGGGTGAAAAGGGATAAAAAATGGTATCAACCAAACGACAGTAGCTAGAATAATGAAACTCGGTTTTACTCCGTTCTGACTGCGTACTTTCGTACAACAGAAAGATCTTTCGATACTCGTACTTATAGGGTCAACATTGTGAAAAAGGGATAAATTTGGTACCGATCAAATACATGCAGTTAGAATCTTGAAATTCGGTTTGTACATTCCTCTGCACGTACATTCCGAAAGCTCAATATCAAATATTTTTTTTAAATTTGTATTTTTAAGGAAACCGGGGTGGGAGGGGGTAAAAATGATATCAAGCAAACGGCTGTAGCTAGAATCATGAAATTCGGTTGCATAGACTAGCGAAATATTTTTTCTGAATTCGTGCATTTAGGTTCAAAATGGGAAAAAGGAATAAAAATGGTACCAAGAAAAGGGCTGTAGCTAGAATCATGAAATTCGTGGTATACATTCCTTTATTTATTTACTAGACTCGAAAAATATTTTTTCTGAATACATGCTATTATGGACGGGGAATACCTTTATACACAAGATCGAAATGAAGGATTGTGCGTCATTTTTCTAGGAAAATAAAATTCTTGGGAATTATTTTCACCTTTTTGGTAATTGTGTGAAATATGAGCAGACAATTTATCAACTCCATTTTTCTCCAAAAAGGTGTTAATTTACGCCTATTTAATTAAAAACACCCTTAGTATTCCCACTCACCTTCTAACCTTGGGTACACTCACACCGCCAAAGGTTAGCCAGCCCATCCCTTTATCCTGGCTCTCTGGCTGCGTGTGTTCCGCCGTTTTAACTGTTACCAAAATATGTGTGTTGTACTTTTAAATGGCCTTAACCACAAATACAATGAAACCGTATGTGTTAAATTAATTGCCCTGTTTCCGATTTAACTTGATGGTCAGATGGCCATGCGA
This sequence comes from Polietes domitor, assembly GCA_947397865.1. Taxonomy (NCBI): domain Eukaryota; kingdom Metazoa; phylum Arthropoda; class Insecta; order Diptera; family Muscidae; genus Polietes; species Polietes domitor. The sequence continues at coordinate 149,633,209 of OX377621.1, read as the reverse complement.
GCGAACGAACGTACGTTTGTGGACGTGGGTTTGGAAGGCTGTTTTGGGGCCGTTGGTGTTGGTCGGTCGGTTGGTCGCTCGTTCGATTGCTTGTTTGGTCAATGCTGCCATATCGTTTTGTCGTTGTCGTTGCCGTTGTTGTCGCTGGCGTGTGGTGGCGTGAAATGTATATGTCCGCGTTTTTTAATTGTAATTTTTACAGCAATTAATTTATTTTATTAAACAGTTATTTCTAGACCATTTTGGTAGTGGCTCTCGAGTACATTTCATGTGCATATTTTATAGGCGATTTGTCACAGAGTGTGCGTGTGCTATATGTTGGCTGTCCAGTTGTTGTTAGTTGTTGCTGTTGTTGGTGGTGGCGTCGTTGGAATGCATTTAATTTCAATGTCCGGATTGCAGTGTCGTTTCGAAAATGTTTTGTGGTTTTAACGTGATTTTCGTATTGGCTGAGCTTTGGTCAAAAACAAATTTATTTAGATTAATTATTTTTTTTAGGCTCCGTGTTTTTCCCTGTTTTGTCATGTAAATAAATAAATGTGGGTTTTAAATAGTGTATGAGCCAACGTGGTGGATGGACGACGAGGGCCGCGATGAGCTGCTGTAGGCCAATGACTATATAAGCCTACAACGTGGCAGAATGAATGCAATACGTAGCGGGTAATTAATTGGTCAATTATTTTCGTGGCATTTCCAGCTGCCGGCAATACAATTATGAGGATTTTTAGAATGTGAAATTTCTTATAGGAATTATTGGATAATACTGGGTAGATATAGACAACATTCTATGCTTTTACCGGTAGTGTAGGGGATTTTCAATATTAGATGAAATTTCAGTGCCTAATTAAGACAAGTATAGGGTTTCTCTATTCAAATGGTGATATGTAGACAACCAATCAGGTACGGTTTTATCTTACCCCAGTATATAGAGAGCTACGGAAGTAAATCAAAATTATATTAATTCCAATGAATTTAATGTCCAACAATGTAAATTTGGTGCGAAATTTAGTCACAATAGCCCAAATAGCCGCTTCAGTGGGTCGATTAAACTGACCATAAAATGGAAGCGCGCGACGAACTTTCTTAACAGAGCACGCATTTTGATAATAAAATTCAATAATTTGCAAACGTTGTTCATTTGTAAGACGATTCATGGTTAAATTATAGACCAAACTGAAGATGTTTGACATTGAAAAAAAAACACGAAACGTGCGTCAGCTTTTTAAACCAGTGTTGCCAAAAAGATAATAGCTAAAAAATCACCCTTTATATACTTTAGGTTGGATGAAAATAAAAATTAATCACTAAATATAAGTACGACGAGTTGATGGTCGTACAGTGCATGCTCGTACTGCAGAAAATATTGCTGCTGTGCGGGATAGCGTGCCTGAAGAGACGTCCACCTCAACTCATCGTCGTGCCCATCAATTGCACCTCTCACGCTCGTCGTTGATGAACATTATGCATAAAAACGCATTTACACGCTTTCTAGATGCAATTGACTCGAGAACTAATGCCTCTCGACCATTCCAAACGTCGTCAATGGTCAGAAAGAGAAAGAGTGATAAAAAACCCGGTTTATCTGCAATGTCGGGTTTTCGGGTTTTTCGAAAACTATGAAAACCCGGTTGCCCGGTTTTCTTTTTATAAAAAACCGGTAGGACCAGGTTTTTTCTGTTTTTTTTTTCTTGAAACAGTAAAAAATGGGGAAATTATTCTTTATAGAGTAATACCATAAAATGTTGAGCCATTGCGCATACTCGTTCTTGGGGATAGGACAATTTTGATGTCATAATCGGATTCACTGAAATCTTTCGAAATTATTTTATCATTTTGGTCCATTGCCAAAAATTCAATTGACGATTTTTATACACTCCACGAGAGTATTATGTCTTTGTGCATTTGTTTGTAACACCCAAAAGGAAACGAGATAGACCCATTGTTAAGTATACCGATCGACTTAGAATTACTTTCTGAGTCGATTTATCAATGTCCGTCTGTCTGCCCATCTATTGTTGTAATCAAATTACAGGTCGCAATTATAGTCCGATCTTAACAAAAATTGGCACAAGTCAGTTTTGTGGATCAAGGACGAACGCTATTTAATTTGAGGCAAATCGGTTCAGATTTAGATATTGCCCCCATACAAATGTCGCTCCCGATTTGACATTTTCCGCTCTAGAAACGACATATTGTACCCGATTTTCTTTAAATTTGGCACAACATCTTATAATCCGACTAGAAACACATATGCAGAAAGTGGGTAAGATCGGTTCAGATTTAGATATAGCCCCCACACAAATGTCGCTCCCGATTTGACATTTTCCGCTCTAGAAACCACATATTCTACCCGATTTTCTTTAAATTTGGCACAACATCTTATAATCCGACTAGAAACACATATGCAGAAAGTGGGTAAGATCGGTTCAGATTTAGATATAGCCCCCATACAAATGTCGCTCCCGATTTGACATTTTCCGCTCTAGAAATGACATATTGTACCCGATTTTCTTTAAATTTGGCACAACATCTTATAATCCAACTAGAAACACCTATGCAGAAATTAGGTAAGATCGGTTCAGATTTAGATATAGCCCCCATACAAATGTCGCTCCCGATTTGACATTTTCCGCTCTAGAAACGACATATTGTACCCGATTTTCTTTAAATTTGGCACAACATCTTATAATCCGACTAGAAACACCTATGCAGAAAGTGGGTAAGATCGGTTCAGATTTAGATATAGCCCCCATACAAATGTCGCTCTCGATTTGACTTTTGCCGCTTTAGAAACCACATATTGTAATCGATTTTCTTTAAATTTGGCACAACAGCTTATAATCCAAGTAAAAAACTTATGTTGAAAGTGGATAAGATCGGTTCAGATTAAATTATAGCCCAAATACAAATGTTGGTCCCAAATGTTCAACCGATTTTGGCCAAACTATACATATTATATTTCACCTATTTCGTTCCAGATTTAAATATACCCCCATACAAATGTCCTTTCCGATTTAACATTTTTTGTCAAACACATACATTTATATTTATTTATAGCCCCCATACGAATTTCACTCCCGATTTGACTCTTTTCACTCTAGATACCACAAATTATAACCGATTTTCTTCAAAATTGCAAATCATCTTATATTTTAACTAGAAACAACTGTGGTAAAAATGTGTTAGATCGGTTCGGATTTATATATATCACCCATACAAATTTCGCTCCCGATTTACTTTTTCCGCTCTAGAAACCACATATTTTATCAGGTTGTCATCAGATTTGGCAAATCATCTTATATTTAAACTAGGAACACCTATGGTGAAAATAGGTCAGATCGGTTCAGATTTATATATAGCTCCTATTAAAATTGCGCTCCCGATTTTACTTTTTCTGCTCTAGAAACCACATATCTTAACAAATCTTCTTCAAATTAGGCGAAATATCTTATATTTGTACTATAAACAGCCATGCTGCAAATGTGTCAAATCGGTTCAGATTTATATATAGTTCCCACATAGTTTATGTATATATAGTTTATTTCATGTATATATTGTTTATTCCATGTTTGGATATAGTACCGATACAAATATTCTTTTCGATTTGACAAATTGGACCAGGTCATGCTGCATGCATTAGCCTATGATTAGAAAACATACAACAAATTTTCCCGTTTTCACTTTTTACCGAAATGAATTGTATTCGGATAGAAAGTGGAGTGTATCATATAGTCCGACTTTAGCCTTTCCTTACTTGTTTTAATAATATTTCAATACATCATTATTTTTCGTTCGGCATCTATTATTCCCAAAATTTCAGTTTATAATAGTTATGTTTCTGATTCTGCTATATTATAGAGAATAAAATAAGCTAAAATATATAAAAATAAGAAAATAAATCATAAGTTGTGTGATAATAAATTCAAGGATTAATCGTATTTTGGACACTTTGAAATACAAGGACCTTTCACCTTTCTCTAATATTCGCAAAGTTCATCAACCTCTTATTACCTACAAGGTCGAGTATAATTGCTACAGTCCCTTCAGAAATAAATACTGGATCATTTAATGACAATCTGCAAAATATTTCTTCCTTAGGTAAAAAATAATCGCATATATTCTTATGCGTATGGCTGGTCGACATCCGCAGCGGCCAAGGTTCCCCTGCTGCCCATATGAAATGCATATGAAGTCTAGGACGAATTTCGCCATTTTAGACTCACAGTATTCCTATGTTCGTAAATCTTTTTAAGTAAATTTGCGGTCCCTGCTAAAAAAGTTCTTATAAATAAATTAGAAACGATAAAGAGACTTTTTTGCACTATCAAAAACCGATTGAGACCGACAAAAAAAACCCGGGTTTTCCAAAAACAGCAATTTTGAAAAACACCACGGTCGTTTTCTGATGAAAAACCCGGTTGACCCGGTTTTCGGTCTCGGGTTTGATCACTCTAATTTCCACTTCAGTGGATTCGTCAATACGCAGAATTGCCGCATTTGGGCGAGTGATAATCCAAGAGTGATTGTCGAAAAACCAATGTACCCAAAACGAGTGACTGTTTGGTGCGGTTTATGTGCTGGCGGCATCATCGGGCCGGTCAGGCAGTTACTGTGAATGGTCTTTGCTATCGTGAGATGATAACGAACTTTTTATGGCCCGAATTGGAAGATCTGGATGTGGACGATATGTGGTTTCAACAGGACGGTGCCACTTGCCACACAGCTAACGAAACAGTGGCTCTTTTGCGCGACAAATTCAATGGCCGTGATATCTCACGTGGGGGCGATGTCAATTGGCCGCCAAGATCATGTGCTTTGACACCGTTGGACTTCTTTCTTTGGGGTTATTTGAAAGAAAAGGTGTACGTCGATAAGCCAGCAACAATTCAAGAGGTAAAGGATGAGATAATTCGGCACATTAACGGCATAGAACCTCAATTATGCCTGAGCGTCATCGAATATTTGGACCAATTTGTGCCGCCATACATAATTGAACCATACCAATATTATCATAATAAAAAGAAATGACAATAATTTCCTAAATAATTTATGATTTTATTAAAAATCTACACCGGTCCTTAAAATGTAACCACCCTTTACAGGCTTTAGCGAGCAAAAGGACAGAAAGGGATAAAAATGGTACTAATGATACGACAATAGTTAGAAATTTGGAATGTACATACCTCTAATTGCGTAGATACGTAAAATAGAGGGATTTTTCAAAATTCGTACTTTTAAGGGATACAATTGGAAAAGAGGGACAAATAAATATGGCACCAACCAAACCGCTTAAGTTGAAATCAGGAAATTCGGTGTATACGTTCATATGACTGTGAAGATGCGAAATAAAAAGGATTTTATTACGAAATTTAATTTTAAAGCGGAAAATGGGGCGAATGGGGATAGGAAAGGTACCAACCAAGCGGTATGTACATTTCTCTGACTGTGGTGACGCGAAAAATATAAAGATCTTTGGATATTCCCGCATTCAGTATTTAAGTAGAATTAAATTTGGCAACAAACGGCTTTAGCTAGAATCATGGTATTCAGTATTTGCACTCGTCTCTCTACGTAGAAGCGGAAAACAAGAGGTAAGAATTTTTCTAATTTTTCATTTTTGAAGATTGCTGCCGACTGTTAATTTTTTGATTCCTCTTGAAGTTTATATATAGTAGAGGCCAATTAATATTATAATAATGAAGGATCACAACTTTCCTAATATGGTAGGGTACTTATATGTAAAGTTGACAGCCTCTAATCTGTCTTAAATACTGTGGAATGCACTCCGTGGAGGAGGGTACATAAAATTCGGCCCAGCCGAACTAAACGTCGTTTTTACTTGTTTTATATATATTTGGGGAATAAAGCCAGTTTTTGGAATAAAGCCACGATTTCTAATAAAAAATTGAGTCTCTTCGTCAAATCGAAAAAAAGAAATTATTTTTTTCAATTTTCAAAATCTGAAAAAAGTGAAAGTTTGTAAGACGAAAAATGTTAATTATTTCTGCGACAAATACGCAAAAATATATCAAACAACTTGAAACCAAAACAAGTAAAAACGGCGTTAAGTTCGGACGGGCCGAACTTTATATACCCTCCACCATGGATTGCATTCCACAGAGGTTGTCGGTTTTCGTAGAAGTGCAGTAATATTACAGGAAAATATAATTTTTTTAATATAGCCAAACCAAAACAAATACAAATATTGAAAAATTAATTTTATAAATAAGTATAGTATTTTAACTATTTCAAACCACGCTTATAAGGTAATGCTACCAATACGTCAATTCAAAAAATAAATATTCTTATACTTATATTTTCAAAAATATTTTCAAAGCCATAAATATTGGTAGACAGTGGGTGCTACAGTTGGTTTTATTTCCATTCTATTTTAATTCCAAAAGTACAAATTTTGAAAATCAATTATCAGACGTACATAGTGCAAAATAACCTAACATCAAGATTCAACCAATTTTTGCCGTAAAAGAAAAAGTACGAATTTGGAAAAAAACTTTTTATTTTGCGTGTCTATGCAGTCAGAGGAATGTATACACCGAATTCCATGATTCCAGCTGCGGCCATTTTGTTGGTACCATTTTTATCCCCTTGACGTTTCTACGCAATTAGAATTTCATCATTCTAGCTGTAGTCCTTTAGTTGGAACTATTGTTATCCCTCTGTACCATTGTATCCCTTGAAAGTACTAACTTCGAAAAATTCGTCTATTTTCCGTGTCTACGCAGTCAGAGGAATGTATACTCCAAATTTCATGACTCTAGCTGCGGTCATTTGATTGGTACTATTTTATCCCCATTTTTCATTTTAACCCCAAAAAGTACGAATTTCGAAAAATCAGTTTATTTTCCGTGTCTACACACTCAGAGGAATGTATACTCAGAATTTCATGACTGTAGCTGCGATCATTAGATTGGTACTATTTTTATCCCTTTTTTCATTTTAACCCCAAAAAGTACGAATTTAAAAAAATCCGTGTATTTTACTTATCTATGCAATCAGAGGAATGTATACACCGAATTTCATTATTCTAGGTACAGCCGTTTGGTTGGTATAATTTTTATCCCTCTATACCTATTTTACCCCTTCAAAGTACGAATTTGAAAAAAATAATATTATATTATGTATCTATCTACTCAATTAGAGGAATGTACACACCGAATTTCGTGTTTCTAGCTGTTGTCGTTTAATATGTACCATTTTTATCACTTTCTTGTCCCATTTCACCCCCTACAAATAAGAATCACTTTATGGTGCACGTTTTTGCTATAAGGGGAAGCGCATACCAAATATCAAGCAAATATAAACAGTCATATTCAAAAAACATGCTTAAATACGCTAAAATATTAGGGATTATTACGGGTATTTTTTCCCTTTGGGCCGATTTCGCCCCATTTCAATCCCAACCGATCTACGACTATAAGATGCATTTATGGAAAATTTGAACGTTCTAGCTCCTTTCGTTTAGATGCTAGCGTGCTTTCAACAGACGGACGGACGAGAATATATATACTTTATAGGGTCTCAGGTCGATATTTCAAGGTGTTACAAACGGAATGACAAAGTTAGTATACCCCCATCCTGGAGGTGGAGGGTATAAAAAATTGTTTTCCTTCCAATCAAAAATTAAAAATGTAGTCTAATTTTGTCTAATTTCTAAAATATACCTGATTATTCGATTTTCAATGTTGATATCTCAAAATAAATGGATCCTTGTCTAATTTCATTTTTTACGAATTTCAAAAATGTTTTCGAGAACAAAAGCTATAGATTTTTGGCTGATGGGATTCGATTCTGAACCATTGTGTGTCTCCGAAACTGGGGGTTTTAATGGAAAGTTTGGATTAACCCATTGAACGGCTAACCACATGTATTTTACAAACCGTAACGTACATATTTATTTAATTCAGCCCTATGGCGTACTTTGCTATTTGGAATTTTTCCATGATACCACGAAAATCAAAATAATCTTAGGCCCACCGAATACCAATAAACTGCCCCAAGTTTGGTACTTTAAAATACTTTTTTAAATCATCATTTGAAAACTTTTATTGTTTGCCTATTTCTAGGCTTCGTTTTTTTCCAGTTTCGAAAGTAAAGAAATAAAATGCCACCGGCAAAAGTGTGGAGAGCGGCAAAACTTACGTGACTAAAATTCAAAATTTCGAACAATTACCACCAGCGTGTATTTTGAACACGACTACACACGGCATTCGAACGCAGCGCCACAAAAAAGAAGAGCAGAAACAATTTATCTCAACTATTTTGCCATACAACGACGAACGACTACTGGAACTGGTGGTTGGTGGTATGTATTTAACAGAAACGCATGAATGAAGTTCGTCACAAAACACAGATCTTCTTTCTGGCAAACCAATGTGCATGTAAATCATCAAGTGAAATGCAAAGGCATGTAACAAACAAAAACAATTAAATTCACAAAGAATAACAAGTTGAAACGTATTAAATGAATTAATACATTTATAACATTTATCCCAATGACTGCAAATAAATTAAAAATGTTGTTGCGTTCCTTTGCATTCCACCCAAAGGGCAGACATGTACATTTGTACTTACATATGCAAATATTGAATCACATATGAATGCATTCCGGCACTGATGAAAATGCATCATCATCATCGTCGTCATCCAACATAAAAATCGAATCAAAAAAAAAAATAAAAACGCCTGCAACGGAACGTTGCGTTGAATCACGATTTTGTTTTTCAATATCTTTTAAGTGAATTTAGAATATTTTTGGCCACATTTCTGCGTGGAACATTAAATATTCTATGTGGCGGAATTGCAATTTTATATAAATTTTATAAAAGGAATTTTGTTGACATTTTCTGCTGTCAAAAATTTGTTGGATTTTGCGATGACAACAAATATGCACATGGCAGGATATGGACATAGTAAACCCGGTAATTAATGAATACGTGGTTGAGCCATGGCTACTCGAAGTAGCCACCCAATGAAAGCCTGTTGGAGCGTTTTCCAATAAAGGAACATGTTTATTAATTTGAAAGATCATTTCTTCTGAAGATGTTAGATCATCTGGACAACGGATCACCAACTGCTAACACACTTAAAACAAGGACAAGGGCAAGTCGAAATATTCCTTTATTATTAGGAATTCCTTTGGAATCCTTTCTTGCTTTCATCCAATAGCGTAGTGAAACTAAGGATTGTAATTCTGATCCATTGTATGTTGAACAGTCGCTGCATCATTACAAGTATCGGCTCCTCAACTCTAAATTTGTAAGCAGAGGAACGCCGGAATAGTGCTAGGATCTTGAAATTTCGCCCACATCCCATATATTGTCACATTAGAACAAAATGAGTTTTTTTAAATCCGTCCTAACTCCCATGTAACATAAAATGAAAAATCATCAACTATTTCAAATATTTATTGTTATACCCTCCACCTCCAGGATGGGGGTATGTATATTCACTTTGTCATTCCGTTTGTAACACCTTGAAATATTCCACGGAGACCCCATAAAGTATATATATTCTGTATCCTGGTAAAATTCTAAGACGATTTAGCCATGTACGTCTGTCTGTCCGTCTGTCTGTCTGTTGAAAGCACGCTAGAGGCCGAACGAAGTGAGCTAGGAGGTTCAAATTTTCACTATATGTGTCTTATGGTTGCAGATCGGTTGGGATTGAAAGTGGGCGAAATCGACCCAGAGGGAAAATTTTTCCCCCAAAAAAGGGAAATATTTAGATTATTTAAGCAATTTTTATACCCTCCACCTCCAGGATGGGGGTATATTCACTTTGTCATTCCGTTTGTAACACCTTAAAATATTCATCGGAGACCCCATAAAGTATATATATTCTGGGTCGTGGTAAAATTCTAAGACGATATAGCCATGTCCGTCTGTCCGTCTGCCTGTCTGTTGAAAGCACGATAGCGGCAGAACGAAATGAGCTAGGAGGTTCAAATTTTTCCTAAATGTGTCTTATGGTTGCAGATCGGTTGGGATTGAAAGTGGGCGAAATCGGGTCAGAGAGAAAATTTTTTCCCTCACAAGGACTGAAAATACCCCTAATATTTAGAGTATTTCAGCATGTTTTTTGAACATAATAGCTTGTATTTACTTGATATTCGCATTCCCTTTACAAATAAAAGGGCACCAAAGAGTGATTTTTATTTGTAGGGTGCGAAATGGGACGAAATAGGGATAAAAATAGTACCTATCAAACGACAACAGATAGAAACACGAAATTTGGCGTGTACATTCCTCTAATAGAGTAAATACATAATATAAAAGTATTTTTTCTAAATTCGTACTTTTAAGGGATTAAATGGGGATAGAGGGATAAAAATAGTACCAACTTAACGGCTGCACCCAGAATAATGAAATTCGATATATACATTCCTCTGATTGCGTAGACACGTAAAATAAAATAACTTTCTAAAATTCGTACTTTTTAGGGTTCAAATTGAAAAAGGGGTTTAAAATAGTACCTACCAAATGACAGCAGCTGAAATCATGAAATTCGGAATATACATTCCTCTGACTGCGTAGACCGAAAAATAAAACGTTTCTTTCCAAAATTCGTACTTTCATGGAATTCGGTGTATACATAGCATAGCCACGTAAAATATTTTTTCTTCCAAATTCGTACTTTATTTTGCTGTTTTTACGACAATAAATGGTACGAATCATGAAGTTTAAAAAATTATACTTTTGAAATTAAAATAGGATGGAAATACAACCAACCAAACGACTGTAGCTGAAAATTTACTTTATGAATTGAAGTATTATATCCATTAAATATATAAATAATACAAATATTGGTAGCCTTGGCTTATTAATAAAATTTCTTATTTTCATACAGTTTATTTCCTCTTGTAGCTTGGAAGCACCACAAAGAAAATAAATGGGAAAAAAGAGATAAAATATGGTACCAATGATACGACAACAGCTAGAATCATAAAATTCGGTGTGTACATCCCTTTAATTGCATAGACACGTAAAATAGAGGGATTTTTCGAAATAAGTATAGGGCGAATGGGGATATCTTTAAAATTTATACTTTTCTTATCACTTTGTCTGTATCTGAAAATGCTTCTTTCTAATAGCGACTGACAATCGCCTAATATTTAGGCATGTTCACTTTCACAATTTCAGCATTTTATTTATATATAGTAGTCGATTTCAAATAGTGCGCATTATAGTTTGAAATAGTAAACAAATATAGTAATGTGCATAAAAATATCACAATTTTCGTAATATGGTACTGTGCTTCTATGTAAAGTCGACATCCTTTAATCTGCTGATAATACTATGGAATGCACTCCGTGGTGGAGGGTATATAAGATTCGGCCCGGCCGAACTTAACGCCTTCTTACTTGTTTTTTTTTTTTTTTAATTATTGATTTTACACACTTGAAAAGTACAAAAAAGTTTTAGCGGGTGAAATGGGACAAAAGGGATAAAAATAGTACCAATGATACGACAACAGCTAGAAACATGAAATTCGGTGTGTACATCCATATAATTACGTAGACACGTAAAATAGAGAGATTTTTTGAAATTTGTACTTTTAAGGGATACAATTGGAAAAGAGGGATAAAAATGGTACCAACCAAACCGCTAAAGTTAAAATCATGGAATTCGGTGTATGCAATTATCTGACTATGTAGACGCGAAACATAAAGGATTTTTTCGAAATTTGTACTTTTAGGCGGAAAATGGGACGAAAGGGATGAAAATGGTACCAATCAAGCGATTGCAGTTAAAATAGTGAATAAAGTTATCTTTCGATATTCGTACATTTAGGATCAAAACGGGATCAAATTAGTAAAACGCAACCGGCTGTACCTAGAATCATGGAATTCGGTGGTTACACTCGTCTGTCTTCGTAGAGACGCACAATATGAGCATTTTTCCAAAATCGTACTTTTATGGCCAAAATTTAAAAAAATGAAAATCATGAAATTAAATGTGCTCATTCCAATATGAACGCAAAACATAACGGATCTCTGAAATTTGTGATTTTCTTATCAAAATTATACAGTCACTCTGTTTGTAGCAGAATCAAGAAATTGCAAATGAGAGAAATCGGCCCTGAGGGAAAATATTTCTCCCTAGTGACGACTGACAACTGACGACAGCCTCTAATCTATCGGTAATGCTATACAAAGCTCTCCGTGGTGGAGGGTATATAAGATTCTGTACGGCCGAACTTAACGCCTTTTTACTTGTTAATATATATGTACGTGAATACCAATCATTACCAGTGATTCAATTTGTGCCCACAATTAAATGAAAATTACCACGACCAAACATTTGCATTTTTATACCCTCCACCCGGGCCTCAGGGCCGAATTCTCCCAGATCCCATCCCAACCGATATACGATATAAGACGCATTTATGGAAAATTTTAACATCCTAGCTCCTTTCGTTTAGATGCTAGCGTGCTTTCAACAGAAGGACATGGCTAGATCGTCTTAGAATTTTATGAATGAAGAATATATGGGTGATTGGAATGACGAAAAAGAATTTGGATTGTACACCGTTATCTCACATTGGAATCTGTCATTTCCGTCCAAGAAGAGTTTAGACGAACTTTGGCGGCACATATTATTACTAGCATAAAATTACTAGCGAATGAAAGAGTAGCTTGGAATTTTTTTGTAGAGACCATATGATCATCAAAATATCGATCCAGCAGTTTCGACAAGGAACTTATCTGCTCAAATGGGTATCAGCAGACAGTCACAACAAAGAAGTTTGCAAATGGATTTACAGTGGATCACAGCTTATTTCATACAGTGCTTAAATAAAATTTGCCATCGTCATAACGTTCAAAATAAAAAAATATCAAAATCCTACCAAAATCTATTTTAAAGCAAAAAATATGTAGTTATTAAATATTCATGTTATTTTATTTAATTGCCGTTCAACAGCACAAAAATTGAACATAAAAGAAAATTCATAAAAATTCCATCCCACAGCTTATTTCATACATTTTAAATCTAACATTAAAATTTTACAGAATATAATTTATTAAAGTAATTTTAATATTTTTTATGGTAGCCCTTTGCTTTCTCAAGAGCCTGCAGTCTTCTTGGCATTGAATTCACAAGGTTTTGAGTCGTCTCTGGTGTTATTTTCTCCCATTCTAACTGAAGCGCCCTTTTCAGATCATTTTTGTTCGAAATATTGTGTTTTCGAATGTTCTGGTCCAATATAGCCCAGAGATTTTCAATTACATTCATGTCCGGAGATTGTGCTGGTGGTTGCATTAAGTGGGGACAGTTCCATATGAGCCAAGTTTGTACTATTCCGGACTTGTGCTTCGGGTCATTGTCCTGGTAGAAACGGAAATTTTCTCGTATTCTAAGTTTTTCGGCACTTTGGAGCAAATTATTTTTTAAAATATCAAGGTACATATTTTTGTCCATGTCTCCTTCGATGAATACAAAATTTCCAGTACCGGCTGCTGACATGCAAGCCCAAACCATCACACTACCACCGCCATGTTTCACACTGGGCTTAAGATTCACCTTGTTTAGCTCGGTATTTGGTTTTCGCCAAATATAGGACATACCATCAGATCCAAAAATGTTGAACTTTGATTCATCGGCAAAAATTACAGTGTTCCAGAAGTCCGAGTCCTTGTTAATGTGTTCCTTGGCAAACCCATACCGGCTTATTTTAATCTTTTTGCTTATAAAAGGTTTTGTGCGAGCTACTCTGCCATTAAAATCATGTTCACGGAGGACGCGGCGAACGGTTTCAGCACTGCATGTTTTCTCTAGGGTTTCCTGAATCTCTTGGGCCAGTTTTGGAGCGGACAATTTGGGGTTTGCCTTTATTTTGCGCACAATCCATCGCTCATCAGTTCGATTAAGAATTTTGTTTGGCGCATTTCTGCCTTTATTTTCAATTCTATTTTCTCTAACAAAGCGCTGAATGATACACTGAACTGTAGCAGGGCTTAATCCAACGCATTCAGCAATTTGTCGTATCGATTTCTCATTTTTGAAGTGTTTTAAAACCAATTCGCGTTGCTCAATTGTTGTACGACGTCCCATTTTTTATTTTGCGCTATAACTTCACTCCGCGACAACAAAATCAGAATGAAATTGTGTGAGCACATTGCAAACATAGCTAATATTGTAATATGTAACAGTAAATCGATTACCGTTAGAATGGCCTAATGTAATCTCAAAAAAAAATGCCTGTATGAAATAAGCTGAGGGGCATATTTTTTTAGTCGTTCAGAAATATATAATATGATTTCTTTTTTGTGTATTTAGTGTATTATCATGTAATACCCGATGTTCATATTAGTTTTTTCCAATAAAGTTACTAGTACAGTTGATACAGCGCATTTTTTAAAAAATCTTTAACTGTATGAAATAAGGTGAGAGCCACTGTACATTTAATCGAATTTAATCTATGGAACAATTCACAGTGTGACATATATGAACATTAGCCTTTCCAACATGTCCTAATTGTTCCCGAACATTGTTAAAAATATCTACTCTTTCTCTTTTAAATTATGGCCTTAAAGTGTGAACACTTCCCTCGCTTCCACAAATAAAAACATGTCGAATGCATGACAACAATGAAAACCCAATATGACTTCATTTACTGGCTTCGCCTTTACCCAACTCCAGGAACGAACGAACGAACAGTCATCATTTGTTGGCCATGTACAAAAAGTGTTAGAGCAAATAGTTACAACATTTATTCGGCTCCAGTTGTTTTTTGGCCTCTTTTTCTGTTTTGTGGACGAACAAAAAACTTTACAAAAGTACATCCGCTTTTGGCCTTAACTAACAATGACGGAGAATCGGAGAATGAGGGAAAGCCTTAAAGAGCAAAAACGAAAAAAAGTAGAATAGAATAGAAGAAATGTTTCCAAAAATTATATTTAGTATTCCTAAGATAGTTTGCCGGAGTGTTTTTTGTGTTTGTTCATTTTATTGCAGTAAAAGTTTTTCTCTCTTTCTCCGTTTCCCGTCTTCTCGGTGTTAGCAATTCTAACCAGTTTGGTTTGGTCGGGTTTTCGCAACGCTTTGTTTTATTATGGCCTGTAACAATTTCTTCCACGAAGACCCCCAAAAGTAATTATGGCTTAGTCTATGTACGTACGTACGATTGTGAATTGGATGAATGCTTTGCAAAGTCCTGGTATTGTTTTAAGATTAAAGGATTTCCATTGTGTGTGTGTGCTGAGTTTATCAGCAGTCAGCATCATCGTCGTGATGATGCTTGGACGTCTATGCAGTTTACACTAGAGATTTGCAAATTTTCAAAATTATCCCAAAAATACATATATTTTACGTTTCAATTTAATTAAACATTATTTTATAAAAAAAACTGCGGGCAAGGCAAGCAGTCTGCATTCCCTCAGAGATGGTGATACTGGCATTTATGAGTAACAAAACCGTGTAAAACATCTCTAAAAAATTAGTTTGCCTTTGGGAGCCGGCTCTAAGCTATAGACCCCTTTCAGTGAATACAAAATTATTTCGCTCACAACTCATTTATATACCCTCCACCATGACTTGCATTTCGTAGTAGTGCAGTAACATTACTGGAAGTCGCTGCGAAGCCACTTGAAAAGACTTTTGACATGGTCGAAATCATGATGGTGGTCGTCTGCAGCCAAGTAATAAATGTCACCATGTCATTTGTATATAAATTTGCATTCTATTAAATATAGATGCAAAATGGTCTTGAGCCAGGACAATATCCCAGTTCAAATCAAATATCGATTACAGACACAACAAGTAAGGAAAGGTTAAAGTCGAACGGGGCCGACTATATAATACCCTACACCACTCCCTGCATATATACATCTCTTTGATTACTAAACCCAGGTATTTAATGGGAGCAATTTTATGTAGTTCATATAAAATATAACTATAAATGCATCTTTAGTCAAATTTAATGAATATGGTAAATAATAAAGTAATTGATCCAATTTTCCAGCAGATATTCCGAGTAAAGTATATATAACATGATATGGAAAAATTGATCAAGATCCAATGAAAAATACAGACTATACAGTGGTAATAGGATGAATCGGAAGGACATTTGAAGGGGTCCTATCTTACCTGAACCGATCTTACCCACTTTCAGCATAGGTGTTTCTAATTCGATTATAAAATGTTATGTCAGTTTTAAAGAAAATCTGGTACAATATGTGATTTCTAAAGCGGAAAAAGTGAAATCGGGAGCGTTATTTGTATGGGGGCTATATATAAATCTGAACCGATCATACCCACTTATAGCATATGTGTTTCTAATTCGATAATGAAATGTTGTGTCAATTTTAAAGAAAATCGGGTACAAAATGTGGGTTTTAGAGCGGAAAAAGTCAAATCGGGAGTGACATTTGTATGGGGGCTATATCTAAATCTGAATGGATCTTACCCAATTTATGCATAGGTATTTCTCGTTGGATTATAAGATGTTGTACCAAATTTAAAGAAAATCGGGTACAATATGTGGATTTTAGAGTGGAAAAAGTCAAATCGGGAGCGACATTTGTATGGGGGCTATATCTAAATCTGAACCGATCTAACCCACTTTCACCATAGGTGTTTCTAGTTCGATTATAAAACGTTTTGCCAATTTTAAAGAAAATCGGGTACAGCATGTGGTTTCTAAAGCGGAAAAAGTCAAATCGGGAGCGACATTTGTATGGGGGCTATATCTAAATATGAACCGATCTTACCCAATTTCTGCACAGGTGTTTCTAGTTGAATTATAAGATGTTGTACCAAATTTAAAGAAAATCGGGTACAATGTGTGGAGTTTAGAGCGGAAAAAGTCAAATCGGGAGCGACATTTGTATGGGGGCTATATCTAAATCTGAACCGATCTTACCCAATTTCTGCATAGGCGTTTCTAGTTGGATTATAAGATGTTGTACCAAATTTAAAGAAAATCGGGTACAATGTGTGGAGTTTAGAGCGGAAAAAGTCAAATCGGGAGCGACATTTGTATGGGGGCTATATCTAAATCTGAACCGATCTTACCCAATTTCTGCATAGGTGTTTCTAGTTGGATTATAAGATGTTGTACCAAATTTAAAGAAAATCGGGTACTATATATGCTTTATAGGGCGGAAAAAGTCAAATCGGGAGCCACATTTGTATGGGGGCTATATCTAAATCTGAACCGATTTCCTCCAAATTCAACACCGATGGTCCTTGGCCAGAAAAAATAACTTCTGCTAAGTTTCATGACAATCGGAGAACAATTGCGACCTGTAGAGTGCGAACAAGCTTAGATGGACAGCAGACGGACGGACATACGGACAGACAGACATCGCTAAATCGACTCAGCTGGTGATTCTAAGCCGATCGGTACACTTAAAGGTGGGTCTAGCTCGATTATTTCTTGGTGTTACAAACATTTGGCGCGAATCTAACTTATAATACCCTATTCCACGAAGTGGTGTAGGGTATAAAAATACAAACGAAAAAACTAAAACAAATGAGCGTTGGCACGGCAGAAGTGTTGCTGGGAACTATACCTGCATATACACATACATACATATGCAACTCAATGAGATGCTTTTAAGATGGCATTGTGTACTTTATTACTTGGTGCGATTTTTTAAACGCAAATTCGGCAAGTGAGTTGTGCTTCTCGTTCGATTGTGAGAATCATCTTCTTATAGAGGCCGGGTTTGATGTTGAAAAGTCGCTGCGAAGCCACTTGAAAAGACTTTTGACATGGTCGAAATCATGATCGTGGTAGTCTGTAGCCAAGTAATAAATGTCACCATGCCATCTGTAAAAAAAATTGCATTCTATTAAATATAGATGCAAATTGGTCTTGAGCCAGGACAATATCCCAGTTCAAATCAATTATTTTATTTTTTCAATCGATGACAGATGAAAAAATAAAATAATTTTTATAAAATATATCGAAAATCGTAAAAAAAAACAAAAATTGCATACGGGTGTTGGGCGTGGCACTGACAATTTTCATTTAATTGTGGACTCAAATTAAATCAATGCTAATGATTTGTATTCACATATATATGAAACAAAGATATTTATAATGTTTTTTCATTTTAACTTACATGGGAGGTGATCTAATTTGACGATATAAGGGATGTCTGCGCAAGGTCCTAGCTCTATTCCTTCTAATTTTTGCCGCAGCTTGTATGAAAATTTTCCACTGTCGCGTGGTTGGTTGTATTTCCATCCTATTTTTTAAAATCCATTATATCTCACGTGCACACAGTGCAAGATAATCTAACTTCATGATTCTTCCCATTTTTGCCGTAAAAGTAAAAAAGTACGAATTTGATAAAAAATAAACTTTTTATTTTTCATGTCTACACTGTCAGTGGAATGTATACTCTGAATTTCATGATACTATTTAGCTGCAGTCATTTAATTGGTACCATTTTGATCCCCTTTTTCCATTTTACCACCTTAAAAGTGCGACTTTGGGAAATCTCTTTATTTTATGTGTCTACGTCGTTGGAGGGATGTACACACAGAATTTCATAATTCTAACTGTAGCCGTTTAGTTGGTACCATTTTTATCCCTCTGTACCATTTTTATCCCATTGTACCCATTGAAAGTACGAAATTGGAAAAAACCTTTTATTTTTTTGTGTCTACGCAGTGAGAGGAATGTATACTCCGATTTTCATGACTCTAGCTGCCGCCATTTGGTTGGTACTATTTTTATCCCCATTTTCCATTTTAACCCCAAAAAGTACGAATTTCGAAAAATTCGTGTATTTTACGTGTTTACACAATCAGAGGAATGTATGCGTCAAAATTCATTATTCTATGTGCAGTCGTTTTGTTGGTACCATTTTTATCCCTCTATCCCATTTTATCCCCTAAAAGTACGAATTTGGTAAAAATACTTTTATATTATGTATCTATTCAATTAGAAGAATATACACACCGAATTTCATAATTCCAGCTGTTGTCGTTTAATATGTACCATTTTTATCCCTTTTTGCCCCATTTCACCCCCTTCAAATAAAATTCACTTTATGGTGCACGTTTTTATTTTAAGGGGAATGCGTATACCCAATATCAAGTAAGTACAAGCACACATATTGAAGAAACATGCCTAAATACTCTAAAATATTAGGGATTTTTATGGGTATTTTCAGTCCTTGTGAGGGAACAATTATTCTCTTTGGACCGATTCCGCCCATTTTCAATCCCAAGTGAAAATTTGGACGTCCTAGCTCCTTTCGTTTAGATGCTAGCTTGCTTTCAACAGACGTGGCTAGATCGTCTTATAATTTTATGACGATCAAGAATGTATATACTTTATAGGGTCTCAGGTCGATATTTCAAGGTGTTACAAACGGAATGACAAAGTTAGTGTACCCCCCATCCTGAAGGTGGAGGGTATAAAAAGTACGAATTTGGAATAACCTTTTTATTTTTCATGTATACGCTGTTAGAGGAATGTATACTCCGAATTTCATGATTCTAGCTTATACAACTAGTTGGTACAATTTGTATCCCTTTTTTCATTTTACCCCTAAAAGTACGAATTTCGAAAAAACCTTTATTTTACGTGTCTGTGCATGTATTTTAAAGAAACCCTTTATTTAGCGTGTCTACACAATAAGAGGAATGTATACATCAAATCTCATTACTCTATGTGCAGTCGTTTGGTTGGTACCATTTTTATCCCTCTATTCCAATTGTAAACCTTAAATGTACGAATTTGGAAAAAATACTTTATATTATTTTTCCACACAATTAGAGGAATGTACATGCGGAATATCGTGTGTCTAGTTGTTGTCGTTTGATAGGTACAATTTGTATCCCTTTTTGCCACATTTCAACCGCTACAAATAAAAATCACTTTTTTCTATATCAAGTAAATATAAGCAGACATATTCATATTGCTCAAATACTCGGAATATTAGGGATATTTCCAGTCCTTGTTAGGGAAATATTTTTCCCTGTGGGCCGATTTCGCCCATTTTCAATCCCAACCGACCTACAACTATTAGACGTATTCTAGAAAATTTTGGACGTCCTAGCTTCTTTCGTTTAGATGCTAGCAGACATGGCTAGATTGTCTTAAAGTTTTATGACATCCTGGTGGTGGAGGGTATAAAAACAGTAGCCTGAGATAAAGAAACAATCTCAGGGGTAAATTTTATTGTCATAAAATCTAAGCCTACCACTAACTTAGGCCATAGAAGCTCGCTGTGGCATTTTCATCTGTTTTCAGGGAACGGAATGCGGGGACATCTCCCTGACACACTCTTCACTGTTCTGATCTCACCATAAATTTTAATCAAACTGTCATTCAAATTATTTTTGATGCTGTCGCTGTCAGCTTTTGTTGTATTTGTGTTTTTTGTTTTCATTTCATTCCATGATGACGATGATGCTGCTCCCGCAACGTCCATCACAATTTGTTATTATTAACATATAATATTAATTAAATTAATTCAATTCGATTAATGAATGAACTGTCCTATTTAAAATGAATTAATTGTAACCTTTTGTTGTACAATTAAAAATGTATTATCAAGCCGGGCACACTCGTTGGCGCGGATGCATCGTGCAACATCGTGCGTAGCATGTTGCAAGGCACAGCGATAACAGCTTCGCAGATATACATAAAAAATAATTAAAAATGTAAATGGTTTGGGCTGGGTTGGCGGAAAAAAGTGGCCACAATGGACGACAGATACTCCAACAATGTGGTAACCAAATGCTATGGTCTTGTCGGGGAGGCACTTGGCATTGGGCAAAAATTAACAGCAACAACAACAGCAACGAAAAAACAAACTCGCACAGAATCTCAATTTATCGTTAAAAACATGAACTTTTAAATCTGAAATAATAAAAATTTATTACAAAATAATTGCAATCTCATTAGGGCAACTGCCCTATGTGAGTGTGTGTGAGCGCGTATGTGTATGCCACACATTTCACAAAAACGCACACGCATTCAAGGCTACGGGATTCACACATACCGAGTGTCTGCCGGAGTGTGGCTAAAGATGTGCAGAGATATC
Organism: Polietes domitor; assembly: GCA_947397865.1. Taxonomy (NCBI): domain Eukaryota; kingdom Metazoa; phylum Arthropoda; class Insecta; order Diptera; family Muscidae; genus Polietes; species Polietes domitor. The sequence continues at coordinate 149,612,181 of OX377621.1, read as the reverse complement.
ATAAATGCAGATAGATACTGGAACGACCAACATTTCAGTCGACACTCTCCTGAAAGTTGCAACAGTACACGCCAATTACGTGGGGATTTTTCTTTTTTTTTTTTATTTTGTTGGTGGTTACAGCCATAAAATTTCACATCGAAACGTTTACGTTGGCGGGGCAATAATGAAGGTGAACCCCAGACATGAATTATGGTACTTCTAAACTGTTTTGATGAAATTGCATATACGAAACTACACCATCATTTGTGGGAATTCCCACTTTAGGGATATTTCTGTTCCTTTTTGGGAATTATGGGGTTATTTTCATAAGTCATTATTATGATTTTCTCTCATAATTTGAGTGGAATCTCAATTATGGAAATTTTTGTTTTCTCTTTAGGAATTCTGGGGTTGTTTTCATAATTTTGAATTATTGGTTTATTAAGTTTTCTATTAGATTCCATAGCACGGTTACACGTTAAGCTGTAAATGAGGAAATATCCATAATTTGCGAAATTTTTCTTTTATTTTTAGGAATAGTATGTTGTCTTCGTAATTCGTATTATTTTTATAAATCGATATTTTTGCTTTATAAAGTAGTAAATTTAACTAAAGGGTGATTTTTTAAAAGCTATAGGAAAGTTTTTCAAAAAAACACATAAAATTCAGAAAAATGCATGAAATCTTTATTTGAATCGATAGTACGGTTCATATAATTTAATGTTTGAATATTATTTCATGCAAATGTTGACCTTGACTGCGCCTCAAATGGTCCATCCGCTTAGTCCAATTTTGGCATTTCCACGTTTTTGAGTAACAGAGGCCCAATTGCTGCGAACGGCGACGAATCGATAATTGATGGTCATCATTAACACTGGCCGATACAGCTGCGATATTTTCTTCAGTTCGCACTCTACGTAAGCGTGTTGGTGGTTTAATGTCCAACAATGTAAATTTGGTGCGAAATTTAGTCACAATAGCCCGAATAGTCGCTTCAGTGGGTCGATTAAACTGGCCATAAAATGGAAGCGCGCGATGAACTTTCTTAACAGAGCACGCATGATAATAAAATTCAATAATTTGCAAGCGTTGTTCGTTTGTAAGACGATTAATGGTTAAATTATAGACCAAACTGAAGATGTTTGACAGTGAAATAAAACACGAAACGTGCGTCAGCTGTTTAAACCAGTGTTGCCAAAAAGATAATAGCTAAAAAATCACCCTTTATAAACGACAAAAATACACCGTAATTTGTTAAAAAATCCCAGTTTGAGGGATTTTTTGGTTTCTTTTCAGAAATTACGGGGTTTGCTTTCATTAGTCAGAATTTTTGGTTTTTTAAAACATGGCTTTCCGACTAAATCGGCTTTCAATTAGCATTTCTTCAAATAAAAAAGTAATGTTTTAAAATGCTTCCAAGCTTTAAGAGATAACCTAAGGCGAGTCCCTATATATGGTGCTATGAAATAACCCCTGAATAAAACAAGAAAGGAAAGGCTAAAGTAGGGCGGGGGCGACTATATGATACCATCCACTTTCTATCCCACTACAATTTTATTCGGTGAGCAAAGTGAAATCGGAATGAGTTTTATATGGGTCCTATAACATGGACCGATGTGACCCAATTTTACCATAGTTGTTGCTAGTTGAAACAGCGTTGTGCCAAATTAAATTAAAATCGGGAAGGACATTTGTATGATAGGTATATGTACTTCTGAACCGATCTGAACCATTTTCACTATAAATGTTGAAATATAATGTTTTTTACTAAATTTAAAGAAAATCGGTTAATGTGGTTTCTAGCACGTAAGAAGTCAAATCGGGAGCGAAATTTGTATGGGAGCTACATACATAATCTAAAGCGATCTGACCCAATTTTACAATAGATGTTTTTAGTTGAAATAAAGGGTGATTTTTTAAAAGCTATAGGAAAGTTTTTCAGAAAAAAACACATAAAATTCAGAAAAATGCATGAAATCTTTATTTGAATCGATAGTACGGTCCATATAACTTAATGTTTGAAGATTATTTCATGGAAATGTTGACCTTGACTGCGCCTCAAATGGTCCATCCGCTTAGTCCAATTTTGGCATTCTCTTTCCAACATTTCGGCCGGTATCTCACGAATAAATTCTTCAATGTTGTCTTCCAATGCCTCAATTGAAGCGGGCTTGTCTGTATAGACATGGGCCTTAACATAGCCCCACAAAAAATAGTCAAATCGCACGATCTAGGCGGCCAATTGACCGGTCCCGAACGTGAAATAATATGTTCACCGAACTCGCCTCTCAATAAGTCCATTGTTGCTGTGCGGCACCGTCTTGTTGAAACCACATGCCATGCAAGTCAAGCTCTTGCATTTTGGGCAAAAAAGAGTTGGATATCATCTCACGGTAGCGCTCACCATTCACAGTTACGTTACGATTCGCATAATCTTTGAAGAAGTACGGTCCAATGATGCCACCAGCCCATAAACCGCACCAAACTGGGACTTTTTCTGGATGCATTGGTAGCTCTTGCAATGCTTCTGGCTGATATTCACTCCAAAATCGACAATTCTGCCTATTTACGTACCCATTGAGCCAAAAATGAGCTTCGTCGCTGAACACAATTTTTCGGTAAAAAAAGTGATCTTCGGCTTTCTTGAACTTTCTTAACAGAGCACGCATTTTGATAATAAAATTCAATAATTTGCAAGCGTTGTTCGTTTGTAAGACGACCAAAGACCAAATTTGGAGAAAATACGATAACTTACGTGGTTTCTAGAGCGGAAAAAGTCAAATCTGGAGAAAATTTGCAATCTTAATCGATTTGCTCCAAATTAAATAGCGTTCGTTCTTGATCCACAAAACGTATCTGTGCCAAGTTTTGTTAGGATCGGATAATAATTGCGAACTGTACGTTGATTAAAAGAATAGATGGACAGACAGACGGAACTTGTATTTATATGTCCTCAATTTTGACTAATTATTATACCCTCCACTAGGGTATTATGCACTTGTGCATTTGTTTGTAACGCCCAAAGGCAAACGAGATAGATCCATCGTTTATAACACAGATCGACTTAGAATCACTTTTTAAGTCGATTTAGCAATATACGTCAGTGTGTCCATCTATGCCTGTAATCAAAGTGCAGGTCACAAATGTAGTCAGAACCAAATGAAACTTTGCACAACGAAGTTTTTCGGGATAAGGACGAACGCTATTTAAACAAAATCAGTTCAGATTTAGATATAGCCCCCATACGAATACGAAAAAGAGTCAATTTCATTCTATATACCACATATTTTAACAGATTTTCTTCAAAATTGGCTAAACATATTATATTTCAAATAGAAACTTCTGTTGTGAAAATGTGTTAGATCGGTTCAGATTTATATATAGCTCCCATACAAATTTCGATTTGACTTGTTCTGTTCTACAAACCACATATTATATGTCAACTAAAAAGACCTACGGTGAAACTGAGTCAGATCGGCTCAGATTTATATATATATATATAGCTCCCATACAAATTTTGCTCCCAGCTATTTTCCAATTTTCTTAAATTTTTATACACTCCACGAGAGTACTATGTTGTTATGCATTTGTTTGTAACACCCAAAAGGATTCGAGATAAACCCATTGTTAATTATACCGATCGACTTAGAATCACTCTTTGAATCGATTTAGCAATGTCCTTCTGTCTGTCCGTCTTTCTGTCTGGACATCTATTCTTGTAATCACGATACAGGTCGCAATTGTAGCCAGAAGCAAACGAAATTTTGCACAATGAAGTTTTTCGGGATCAGATCGGTTCAGATTTATATATAGCTCCGATACAAATTTCGCTTACGGTTTAACATTTCCGCCCAAGAAACCACGTATTTTCACTGAATTTCTTCAAATTGAGAATAACACGTTAAACTTGAACTGAAATCACCTATTCCATGTTTGGATATAGCCCCGATACATTCTCGATTTGACAAATTGGTTCAGGTCATATCATTCCATGATTAGGACACATACAAAAATGCTTCCTGTTTTCACATTTTTACCGAATTGAATTGTATTCGGAGAGAAAGTGGCCACGCCCGACTTTAGCATTTCCTTACTTGTTTTTTATTGAAGAGCCATAATAATATTTCGTATTGTTAGGGTCTCATAGGATCTCAACAAAGTTTTTGCTATCGCTTCTAATTGGTGCTATGTTCTTTATTTCTATCCATCTTTTCCCTGATCGTAATGCCTCTAGGTGCAGGTGTCTTGTCAAAAAGTGGACAAAAAATTAAACTAAGCTCAACTATAAATTCAAAATCTCAACATCTTGAAATATTCAACAGAGACCCCGTATTCTGGGGAAAATTTTAAGAAGATTTAGCCAAGTTCGTCTGTCAGTTGAAGGTTCAAAATGTTCACATATGCGTCTATTGTCTATATGCGTCTATTTTAAAAAGATCTAGCCAAGCCCGTCTGTCAGTTGAAAACACGCTACCTTGCGAACGAAATGTGCTATGGGGTTCAAAATGTTCACATATGCGTCTATTGGCTGTAGATCGCTTAGGAATTAAAGTGGGCGAAATCGGTCCAGAGAAAAAATTTTCCCCTAACATGCACTGAAAATACTCCCTAACATTTTGAGTACTTAAAACTTTGTACGAACATTTCCCTTGTGGCGTGAACGCTACAATGCTGTTTCGCAAAACTCATACTTTTAGAAAACAAAAAGAAGTAAAAATAGTACCAATCAAACGACAACATCAAGAAACATGAAATTCGCCTTATAAAAATTATAAATATAATAAATAAAATGAATGGTTATTTCGAAATACACACAATTAATGGGTAAAATTTGAGCAAAAACATATTTGCAAGTTCAGGTTATTATAACTTCGAAACATATAAAAAATGTTGTTTACGGGAGAAGAGTCAAAGAGAAAACAAGTAAGGAAAGGGATACACTCCACTTTCTATCCGTATACAATTCAACTCGGTAAAAAAGTGAAAACGGGAAGAATTTTCGTATGTTTCTTAATCATAGGCTAATATGTCAATTTGTCAAATCGAAAAGAATATTTGTATCGGGGCTATATCCAAACATGGAATAAAGAGACTAACTTTAAAAATAATTTCTCCCAGTTCAAATATAACGTGTTATGCTCAGTTCGAAGAAATTCGGTGAAAATTCGTGGTTTCTGGGTCTATCTGGACGCGATATTTGTATTGCAGCTATATGTAAATCTGAACCGATCTGACCCATTTTCACTATGGATGTTTCTAGTTGAAAAATAAGATATTTTGAAAGATTTGAAGAAGATCTGTTAAAATATGTGGCTTCTAGAGCGGAAAAAGTCAAATCGGTAGCGAAATTTGTATGGGAGCTATATATAAATCTGAACCGATCTAACACATTTTTACCACAGGTGCTATAAGGTGTTTTGCGAATTTTGAAGAAAATCTGTTAAAATATGTGGATTCTAGAGCGGAAAAATTCAAATTGAGAACGGAATTTTAATGGGAGCTATATATAAATTTGAACCGATCTGACCTGTTTTCACCATAGGTGTTCCTAGTTTAAATATAAGTTGTTTTGCCAAATCTGAAGACAATCTGATAAAATACTTTGATAAAACTTGCGGCGTATAATTATTCTCCCAACACCCATTGCACAGACCTCGTTCACGAAATTATCTTCTGCCATGGCCCTCTCACTTGTGTCCAAATATTGCAATGAGGTTTGCCCGGCCCCTGGGTCATCATGGACGTATTAAATATTTAATAATAATTGAGCGTAAAATTATCACAATGGCCAGCATACATGCATCCGCTGGAGCTCCGGCCCCGGCCACACTCACACAAAGCGCCACACATAAAGCATGACCATCAGGATCAGGAGTAAAAACAAACTGCAAATGACCCCCATGAACCCCAAACGTGGTAAATGCGCTCAGATAACTCTCGCTACATGGTGCAGCAACACATAATCATTACAGACAGTTACCGAATCGGGGTTTGTGAAGGGGTAATTTTTTGTGTTTTTTTTTTGGTTTTTTGGTGTCCTGTCTCCCTGTTGCCCGCCGCTTGCCGGTGGTGCTGGTCGCATCACAACACAGATTGCGGTTGCAATTGTAATTAAATAGAAACCTTTATAGGCTCCTCTGGCCCGAGCTGCAGCACTTTATGGAAATGGATGGTGTCCGTTTAACCTTTCGCCAAAGTGAGTGAGTGCGTGTTGGTGTCCTGTGCGTATGTGTGTTATTATAAGGGGATTAAATGCGTCGTAGTTCACATATATTTCTGGACTGTGGACTGACTGGATTTGGGCTGATAGTGTTTTATGTGTTTGTGTGTGTGCGTGCGTGTGCTGGTATTTATTTAAAGTTATTGAGTTGCTAATGTTCATTAAAATGAATGTGGCAATTCATTTGCTTGCTTTTACGTTTATTTTTATCCTGTTCTTTTTTTCTAGTATTGATCGGTGGAAAATAATGACCAAAATAATGATAGTGTATCAGTGTTACCATTAAATGGTAGAATGTTTTTATAATTTCATTCGACCAGTGATTTTTGCATAAATGATGCCATTAATATGGAAATTTTTCTGTTATTAAATGATTTCTAATAAACATTTGACTAAGCATTATTGGGCTACTCATTCGAAACACAATGGGTTCCCTTCTCAGACACAGTGAAATACACGATGCATTCATTCATTATACCCTCACTCTACAAAGTAGATATATACCCTATTTGGGACAGAAAAAAACAGTGTCTTAAGGCCATAAGTATGTTTGTACCAAATCCGTATCCGAACGTTGTTTGATCCACGACCGTCCGTCCGTCTGGCTGGCTGGAGTACGCAATAACTCTCAAAGGGAGTTAAGGAATCATTTCAAACTTAGTACGTCGTAATATTTTCCCCAAACTTATTTTAAGCTCGAAAATGGCCGAAATTGCCAAGCCCGTTTTGGTACTTTCCATATAAATGACGCATATTTCTATGTTAAAGCCAATTTAACTTCCACACGTGTAGTTACAATTGAAATTTGATATTTGAGAAAATTTCTAAAATCGCTTTATACCTAAAAAATATTTTCGCTTTAGCCACTCCCTTTATTGTTCCTCCCACACAATTGTCTCTACTATGACTTCATATTTTATCACGTTTTAGATTTTTTTTTACAAATGTCAAAGCTGGGACCATGTGCCACGGACTTTCTAGTATTTTCCACACAACTTACCCTGCCCTAAGTTCCTTATAACTTCCGTATATATGTTCTCTTTTGTCGAAGAACTGCCTTCTGTCGGGAAGAAATTTGTCACTTCCGCGATACTTCTATGAAGTCACTACTAAGTCACTTCTGGAAGTAGAAAAGATGACTGTGTGTGAAATGGAAAACCATCAACAATAAAAGTTCGCCTTTGGTGTGCAGTTCGCCAAATTTTACACCCTACTCTAGGGTATTATGTCATTCTGGGTCAGATCGGTTTAGATTTAGATATAGAAATTGTGCACTCAATTTGACTTTTTCAGCTCTAAAGACCACATACATAGTTAAGGTGCGGGATAATCCCGCTTTTCGCCGGATTATCCCGCTTTTTGATGTCGAATCCGGCTTACATTTTTCATCCCGCATAATGCCGCTTTTAAAAAAGTCTCGCTTTTCCCGCATATTCGTTTTAGATTATTTTTTATACGTTATAGTTTAAAAATTGTCACTTAAACATTTTTAGGTAACCTACAAAGGTCCACAATTTCAAAAATTATTTTTAAAGAAAAAGTGACGTTGTTAATAATCATGTAAATTAATAAAATGTAATTCTAAGCCGCCAAAGTTAAAAAAAAAAACATTTTTTTATGTTCGACAAGTACATTACCACTTTTTGAACGTTTACTCTACAATGAATAAAATATAGATCCATAAAATGCTCTCCTGATTATATGTTTTTGTTTTATTTTTACATTTTGGAAATTCTCAGTTGAAATGGACATGCTATTCTGATAAATGATCAATTTGGACAAAACTAATAATTGATAAAGTACAAAAATCCTAGTCATAAAAATGCTAAATTAATGAGCATTTCGGCATGTCCATATTTTGGAACATTGAAATTCGCTGACTCATTATTTACCAATTTTGTTGTCCAAGATGTTGAAACTTTTTTTATTTTTTTTCGTTTGTATTTTTTTTGGTCTGTAATCAATATTTGTTTTGAACTGGGATATTGTCCTGTCTCAAGACCATTTTGCATCTATATTAAATAGAATTCAAATTTATTTACAAATGGCATGGTGACATTTATTACTTGGCTGCAGACTACAACGATCACGATTTCGACCATGTCAAAAGTCTTTTCAAGTGGCTTCGCAGCGACTTTTCAACATCAAACCCGGCCTCTATAAGAAGATGATTCTCACAAACGAACGAGAAGCACAACTCACTTGCCGAATTTGCGTTTAAAAAATCGCACCAAGTAATAAAGTACACATGCCATCTTACAAGCATCTCATTGAGTTGCATATGTAAGTATGTATGTAAGTATGTTGAAACTTCGAAATGTGGAATTTTTAAACTCCTGCCCATATAAAAAACTTAAGGAAAATCAAAATCAAATAAAAAATATTTTAAGTCCAGTTATTTGTAAATAAAGAGTGATTTTTTTGAGGTTAGGATTTTCATGCATTAGTATTTGACAGATCACGTGGGATTTCAGACATGGTGTCAAAGAGAAAGATGCTCAGTATGCTTTGACATTTCATCATGAATCGTCTTACAAACGAACAACGCTTGCAAATTATTGAATTTTATTATAAAAATGCGTGCTCTGTTAAGAAAGTTCATTGCGCGCTTCCATTTTATGGTCAGTTTAATCGACCCACTGAAGCGGCTATTCGGGCTATTGTGACTAAATTTCGCACCAAATTTACATTGTTGGACATTAAACCACCAACACGCTTACGTAGAGTGCGAACTGAAGAAAATATCGCAGCTGTATCGGCCAGTGTTAATGATGACCACCAATTTTCGATTCGTCGCCGTTCGCACCAATTGGGTCTCTGTTACTCAAAAACGTGGAAATGCCAAAATTGGACTAAGCGGATGGACCACCTAAGACGCAGCCGCGGTCAACATTTAAATGAAATTATCTTCAAAAAGTAAATGTCATGGACCAATCTAACGTTTCAAATAAAGAACCGATGAGATTTTGCAAATTTTATGCGTTTTTTAAAAAAAAAGTTATCAAGCTCTTAAAAAATCACCCTTAATATATAGATAGATAAAACATCAAGTGGAATCAAAAAGTGACCATTAGGCAACAATCTTCAAACATGTGTCCTAACTATTATTAACTAGAAACAATTTCCCTCAAGCCCGATTTTCAGCATTAGCAATTTCTTGATACCAGCTACAACCCAAATGTCTGTACCATTTCAATAGCAAAAGCTCAAATATTGAAGATCGAAGATTCAGAGTGGAATACACACACCAAATTTAGTGATTGTAGCTAGAGCCGTTTGCTTGGTACCAGTTTTACCGATCTGCTGCCATAAGACACATTTAGGGAAAATTTTAACCTATTAGCTCATTACTATTTCGGCAGCTAGCGTGCTTTCAATTGACCAAATTGACCCAGAATATATAGATTTCATGGAGTCTCAGATGAATATTTCAAGGTATTGCAAACGGAATGGCAAAATGAATATGTGGGGGTATATTACAAGTTATGATAGTCTTTTTATACCCTCCACCTCCAGGATGGGGGTATACTAACTTTGTCATTCCGTTTGTAACACCTTGAAATATCGACCTGAGACCCTATAAAGTATATATATTCTTGGCCGTCATAAAATTCTAAGACGATCTAGCCATGTCCGTCCGTCCGACATGAAAACACGCTAGCATCTAAACGAAAGGAGCTAGAACGTTCAAATTTTCCATAAAAGCGTCTTATAGTCGTAGATCGGTAGGGATTGAAACGGGGCGAAATCGGCCCAAAGGGAAAAATTTTCCTCACAAGGACTAAAAATACCCATAATAATCCCTAATATTTTAGAGAATTTAAGCATATTTTTTGAGTATGCCTGTTTATATTTGCTTGATATTTGGTATGCGAATTCCCCTTTTAGCAAAAACGTGCACCATGAAGTGATTCTTATTTCTAGGGGTTGAAATGGGGCCAAGAAGGGATAAAAACGGTACATATTAATCGACAACAGCAAGAACCACGAAATTCAGTGTGTACATTCCTCTAATTGAGTAGATACATAATATAAAAGTATTTTTTTTTTCAGATTAGTACTTTTAAGGGGTAAAATGGGAATAGAGGGATAAAAATGGTACCAACCAAACAGCTACATCTAGAATAATGAAATTCGGTGTATACATTCTCTGATTGCATAGACACGTAAAATACACGGATTTTTCAAAATTCGTACTTTTTGGGGTTAAATGAAAAAGGGGGTACAAATAGTACCAACCTATTGACCTCAGCTAGAGTCATGAAATTCTGAGTATACATTCCTCTGACTGCATAGACACGCAAATAATTTTTTTTTCAAATTCGTACTGTTTCTTTTACGGCAAAAATTGGTTGAATCATGAAGTTAGGCTATTTTGCACTATGTTCGTCTGATAATGGATTTTCAAAATTTGTACTTTTGGAACTAAAATAGAATGGAAATACAACCAACTGTAGCACCCACTATCTACCAATATTTATGGTATTTTAGCTTTTTCAAAATATAAAAAGTAGAATATTTATTTTTTGAATTGGTGTATTGTTAGCGTGGTTTGAAATAATTAAAATATTATATTTATTTACAAAATTATTTTTTAATATTTGTTTTTGTTTTGATTCGGCTATATAAAAAAATTATATTTTCCTGTAATATTACTGCACTTCTACGAAAATCGACATCCTCTGTGGAATGCAATCAATGGTGGAGGCTAAAAAAAATTCGGCCCGGCCGAATTTAGCGCCGTTTTTACTTGTTTTCTTTGGAAAGTTCACTACTTAGTGACTTATAGAAGTAGAAGTAGCAACTCTTTGATAGTTGGTTTACCTTTGTTGGGTATTTCGCCAATTTTTTTCTGTGTAAAAATAACTCTACGAAGACTTAAATTCCAAGGAAAAATTACCCAATTTTTAATTTCTTAAATTACAATTAAATCTTTTACAATTTGGTAAATTCTCAATTCCTTGACAATTCACTTTTGCCCCGACATCCCGGTTGGTATACAAGTATATTTGTATATTTTGCATAAACTTTTTTATTTCGCCGCACATTCAGCATCGCTCGTTCACTCGTTAAAATATTGACTTTGTTGATTAAATTATGAAAATTCACAAAACTTCCACTCAACACCGCGGCATCATACCAACCAAATACGTTCATTTCATTTCCGTTTGTGTACGTTTTAATTTCATTTGGCCCAAAAGCGTCGTCAGCGGGGCGTATAATTTTCACAAATGGTTACAAGCCAAAAGAAGACACCAAAACAACAACAATAAAACAAGAAATTTTCAGAAAAATTATGAAGCAACAAATAGACAAAACGAAGTAAGAAAGAAAAAAATAAATTATAATGTGCATGGGAAAAAAATTACACGAGAATTGCTCAAGCATTCACAGGCAACCAATACGCCTGGCAGCAAAGGAGTGGAAAGAAGCCTGAATGAGAGAGAGAGGAAAACAAAATCATATCCTTATAAATTATGTTAATTTGGCTAAAAGTATTAACCGAAAGAAGCAAAGAAAAAAAGAAAAAAAGCCTGCCAAGAACAATTTCTTCTTCAAATCGACAACAAACGGCACAGAAAATTTGATTAAAATATGAACAACGACGTCTTCTTCCGGCTGCCACAACTAACATCTGCAAATATTTAGTCTTCGCTGAGACACCAGCGAGAAAGAGGGAGAGAGTGACTACTCTTCTTTCCCAGAGCAGAGCAGACAAAGAACGTAGGCTTTTGCCGCCATCCGTCAGACAATTGACAAACAATGCGCTCATGGAAATCAGTTTTTATTTTCATTCTCCGCCAGTAATATGAAAATGAAAAGTTTTTCTTTTTCGTTTCCTGCGGGCTGGCATAGCACAGTCAGCCCCGGAACGAGAAATTATCCTTAGGCAGTGATTTGCTCAGAACTTTGCTTTAAAGGCATTATTTAATGGTCGTAATGATGATAGTGGATAAATTGCGGAATTCTTTTTGTCCAAATTTATGTGTTTAATTCGTTTAATTGTAATTGTGTTTGAATTTGAATTTTCTTAAGGTTTTAATGAAATTAAATTTGTTTACTTTCAATAATTGAGGGAAGAGGCGAGAAAAGCCTTTAGGATCCAATGAGTTCAAGGTATAAAATAATACAAAACCATACCATTGAGGCTGAATCGTTAAGAGGACCAGTGGTAAGGTGATGAAACAAGTGAGGGAAATCTAAAGTGATTATTTGCTCAAAATGATTAAGTTTTGTCTAAAATCTAGTAAATGTTTACTAAACCTGAGCAAAATTTTAGTAATTTTTTTAAAGTAAATATTTACTAAAACTGAGTAAATTTTTTTAATTTTTCCTCTAAACAAGTGCATTTACACTTAAACTGAGGAAAATTTTACGTGATATAAGGAAAGATTTCCCAAGAATACGTCTAATAGTTCTGTTGAAAGTGGACGAAATCGGATCCAGAGGGAAAAAAGGGATAAAAATGGTACCTATCAAATGACAACAGCTAATAACACGAAATTCGTTGTGTACATTCCACTAATTGAGTAAAGGTTTTTTCAAAGTTGTACTTTTAAGAGTGTAAAATGGGAATAGAGGGAAAAATAGTACCAACTGCAGCTAGAATAATGAAATTTGTTATGTACATCTATCTAATAGCGTGTACACGTAAAGTAAAGGGATTTTTACTATTATGGGGGAAAAAAAAATGGCTACAGCTAGAATAACGAAATTCAGTATTTACATTCCTATGACTGTATAGACGTGCAAAATCAAGAAAATTTTCAAAATTTTGTATTTTTAGTCGGAAACGGTGAGAAAAGTGATTAAATTAATTCAGATTAAACACTGCAGCTAGAATAATGAAAATCTGTGCATATTTCACTCAGGTTGAGTAGATTTGAAATACAATGCGAACCTGAGACCGAAAACCGGGTCAACCGGGTTTTTTGTCTGTGACCGACCCGACCGTCGGGTTTTTGAAAATCGCGGTTTTCGAAAAACCAGGATACCCGGTTTTTTACGCCGGTCTCAACGGAGTTTAAATTCCAGTACTATATTTTGAGTAAAAACGTCGAACACAGCAAAACGCAGAGTCTAAAATGGCGACGTTCTTCCTATGGGCACATAAGAACACATATGAGAGAAAATGTAGCCATATTGCTGAAGTTCAGGAACATTAATTTTTTCTATGAGTTTTGAATGTAATACAGGTAAAGAGGTTCTACAATTGTACATACATATTTATGGTATGTACTAATAAACTGGGACACTATAAGCAACTCGACCATAACTTTTGTCTTTAAAAACAAAAAAGAGGTTTGACTCTTTTGACTGAGATTTTTTTTGTAGATCTATATATAAATGTTGCGTTACTGATCATTGATCAGCTCCCAGACCAAACGGCTGAAGCCAGGGTCATGACATTTTCAGGGTAGTTCCCAAATTCGTACTTTTAGGGGGTGAAATGGGACAAAAATGGATAAACTTCGAACCTTCGTCTTGACTAAACGGCAGTAGCTTCAAACATGAAATTCGGAGTGTGCCTTGCACTTACCATGCAGACGAGCTAAAAAACGGATTTTTGAATATTTGTATTTTTAAGGGAGGAAAGATACAAAAAGGGATAACAATTTTACCAACTTAAGTGTAGTAGCTAGAATCGTGAAATTTGGCGTGTAAATTCCTCCGACAATGTAGAAACCCAAATCTAACTGGATTTTTTGAAATTTGTATTTATAAGGGGTGAGCGGGGCAAAAAGGGATAACAATTGTACCAACTAAAGTATTGTAGCTAGAATCGTGAAATTCGGCGTGTACATTCCTCCGGTGTTACATGTATTTGGTTGTTGGTTGTATTTCCATTATATTTTAATTCCAAAAGTAAAAATTTTGAAAATCCATTATCTCACGTACATATTGCAAAATATCCTAACTTCATGATTCAACTAATTTTTGCCGTAAAAGTAAAAATTCCGAATTGGGAAAAATCTTTTTATTTTGCGTGTCTATGCAGTTAGAGGAATGTATACACAGAATTCCATGATTCTAGCTGCGGCCATTTGCTTGGTACCATTTGTATCCTCCTTTTCCAATTTTACCCCCTTAAGAGTACGACTTTCTGAAATCTCTTTATTTTACGTGTCTACGCAATTAGAGGGATGTACACACCGAATTTCATCATTCTAGCTGTAGTCGTTTAGTTGGTACTATTTTTATCCCTCTGTACCCATTGTATCCCTTGAAAGTACAAATTTGGAAAAATCCTTTTATTTTTCGTGTCTACTCAGTCAGAGGAATGTATACTCCGAATTTCATGACTCCAGCTACGGTCATTTGGTTGGTACTATTCGTATCCCCTTTTTCCATTTTAACACCAAAAAGTAAGAATTTCGAAAAATCCGTTTATTTTATGTATCTACGCAATCAGGGGAATGTATGCACCGAATTTCATTATTCTAGGTGCAACCGTTTGGTTTGTACCATTTTTATCCCTCTATTACCATGTTACCCCTTAAAAGTACGAATTTCGAAAAAATATTTGTATATTATGTATCTAATCAATTAGAGCAATGTACACACCGAATTTCGTGTTTCTAGCTGTTGTCGTTTAATATGTACCATTTTTATCCCTTTTTGTCCCATTTCACCCCGTACGAATAAAAATCACTTTATGGTGCACGTTTTTGTTATAGAGGGAATGCGCATACCCAATATCAAGTAAATACAAGCAGACATATTGAAAAAATATGCTTAAATACTCTAAAATATTGGGGTTATTATGGGTATTTTTAATCCTTATGAGGGAAAATTTTTTCCCTTTGGCCCGATTTCGCCCACTTTCAATCCCAACCGATCTACGACTATGAGACGCATTTATGGAACATTTTGACGTCCTAGCTCCTTTCGTTTAGATGCTAGGGTGCTTTCAACAGACGGACGGACATGAATTTTAGAATTAGAATTTTATGACGATCAAGAATATATATACTTTATAGGGTCTCAGGTCGATATTTCAAGGTGTTACAAATGGAATGACAAAGTTAATATACCCCCATGCTGGAGGTGGAGGATATAATAACTGTTTTTTTCGCATGCGAAGCAGCGGGTACTGCTAGTCACTCATATTTCTATGGGTGATATTTTTAGAGATACTTTTCCATTATGACAGTTAAAATAGTTGATCATTTTATCGCGGATAGATTTAAAACTGCATTCCAGATTTAACGGTTTGTACCACCATTTCTGGATTAATGGCTATGTTAAAAAGCAAAATTGTAGCACTTGGTCCAAAGAGCATGAGGAAATTAAGATCTCAGAGTTCATTTTGAAAACCTTTACAAAGTAAACCATCTGAACCGGGCGAATAATCCCTTACTGCCGGTCTTACAGGTAACAATATGTCAGCGAAATAAATTTCAAATTCATACATATTTTTGTCTTTTCTTATATCTCCTCTTTTTACATCTTATTAAAATGTTCCTTTATTTACACCTCTTTTTTGCGAAAATATTTACACTTCAATGGTATCCTCGAAATAAATTCTGGAAAAAGAAAAAAACAAGCGAAGACAATAAATGTCAAGAAACAGAAAAAAAGCGGAAAGATGCAAATCTGCCGAGGAAACGAAAGGAGCAACGATGAATGTTTCATGCTAATATTTCTGTGTGTCTGTCGGTCTGTCTTGGCTGTCTACCTTATACCAAAGAAGTTAAGAAAAGAAAGTAGATTTTCAATTCAGCAAAGGGCCAAAAGCACATAAACCTGAAATCTTTCGCAAAGGACGAAAGGGCATAGAAAGCAGCCGAAAAAAAGTGTAATGCCGAAGATTACAAAGAAACCTTAAGGCGCTAAAAGCAAACGCGCGAGACGTCCCGGCACCACCTGCTTTCTGCGAGAGATCAACAGGGAAAATATTGAAAATTCAAACAGATATTCAAACAAACTACTTATGCCACCGGAACACACACAATTTGTAGTGTTTCCTTTCCCCTCCGTTTTTTTGCCTTTTTCTACGGCGGATGGGTATGGAAGAGGTTGGGGTTTTTTATTTTGACGTAGCCACAATATTTCATTTTATATTCTGTTGAAAGCTTTAAATAAATATTTGGCCATTTCGCATAGAATTAATTTTGGTATGAGGTTAAGGTCTTTAACGCTTCATTTCATTTGTGGCATCATTGTGATGGCTCTCCACAATAACAAAAAAACACGGTTTCATTAAAATGTCAAAAACGTTTATTTGACTTTATCGTGCATAAATTATCTTCATCCGTGCATGCATTTCTCTCATGTATGTATATTTTTTGGAAATATTTATTTTTATTTGTCGCACATTTTGTGGAGTTACTTGGTTTTTTGATGTTTAAATGTGGCTCATCAAGCATTTTAATTATGATTTAATGGTTAGAATAATAAAGGGGGACAAATTGACGATTATGGGTTTAAAAATATAGGTTAGGCCGTAGAGAAGTTCAATGAACTTTTGCGAAACAGAGTTAACAGATATACTTTTTTTAACTTTCTATCCAAGACATCCACCTAGGCTAGTTAATTTCCAAATTTGGTTGGAAACTTTGATATATGTATATTGATAGGTACTGCCAGTCTAAAATATAGAGCGCAAAACCGGGTTTTTATCCGTAAGTCAAGATTTTGGGGTGCTTGGAAAATTTTAAAGACATATTCTTCTATTACTCGACAACAACGACAAGAGTTTGTACTTCAATCTACAATTCATCTCTTCTTTAAATAATTCTGTTAAATATTGTCAGTTCTTTTCGCAGTTCTTAGTCTCTTTTGGTTCATGCTTCCGTCTATTTAAAAAATAGTTTTTTCTTTCAAATCAAGCATTTCTTTTAGACGAGTTTTGAATGTAATACATTCGAATGCCAGCTATTTCGATCAAGTTTTTCTTCTGGAAAGCAGGAGAACCAAACTCAACTATACACACTTTTGCCATATACGCATTTCGTAGCTTGTGTGGGAATAACTTATCAGTGGACTTTCTGTATAGAGTGCTTGTATTACCATGTTTTCCCAACGAAAAGAGTTGTGTTACTGACTGACTGACGTATCATTTATCCCATCTGAACCGGGCGCCCAAACAAAACGGCTGATGAAATTTTCAGGGTAGTTCCTAAATATGACGGAGACGCGGACTAAGAAAGGGTTTCTCGTACTTTTAGGGGGTGAAATGGGGCGAAAAGGGATAAACATCGAACCTTTGCCCTAACTAAATGACAGTAGCTAGAAACCTGAAATCCGGTGTGGGCCTTGCACTTACCATGCAGACTAGATACAGAAATTGATTTCTCGAAATTTGTACTTTTAAGAGAGGAAAGAGACAAAAAGGGATAACAAATTGCAACATAAATGGATTTTGGAAATTTGTAATTTTAAGGCGCGAGCGGGACAAAAAGGGATAAAAATGGTACTAACTAAAGTATTATAGCTAGAATCGTGAAATTTGGTATGTAAATTCCTCTCACCACATAGAAGCGCATTATAATTGGATTTTTAGAAATTTGTAATTGTTGTTTGTATGTATTGTTGGTCTGTTATGTTGTATGTGTTGTCAAGACCAAAGGATGTGCTGAAGTCTTCAGCAGAACCCAAAATTAGCAAAAAGGCAAAGTGAGGCCTTTATTCTTGCAGCTAAAAGTTGACTGCACAGTTTCGATGGGCGCTACCCCATCTTGTCAGAACTTTCGTAACGAATGTATGTCAATGTCATGTACTTATAAGGGGTGAGCGGAAAACATGGATAGAAATGGTACCAACTAAAGTATTGTAGCAAGAATAGTGAAATTCTGCGTGTAAATTTTTCCGACCGCGTAGACGTAAGAGGTGAGCGGGAATACGGGATACAAATGATACCAAACTAAAGTATAGTAGCTGCAATCGAGAAATTTGATTTGAGTCATTCCATGTCAAGCGGTACCGGTTTTGACCTCGATAACTGCAATTGTTTTGAAAGTTTGTGTATGTATTCTTCTCATAAAAATATTGTATACGTATTTTTGGGAAAAAATACTGCTTTTACTTGGATTTTTCATTGTTCTTATACCTTGTGTTTATGAACTAATGGAAAAATTATAATTTTGATGATTTTTCACTATAATTCTGGTTGATTTTGGAAAAAATCAAAGAAAAATCGTAAAAAATAGAAGCCATATCATTTCACCACTTTCAAACTCACAAAGTCGCTTCAAAATAGACCTGTGCTTAGGAATTTGTGCTTTCAATGGATTAGTGTAATCATCAAAATCCAAAAAAAAAAAAAATTCAATTTGCAAAAACTTTAAAAATGCCAACCCTGCTGTAACATTAATTGAAATTGCCTTCAAAACAAGGTATACCACATTAATATCTGTAAAGTATTTCAGGAGTTACAGGCGATTGAACGAACACACCTTTTTTGAAAAAGTAGTATTTTTTGACCTGTTAAATTGGTCATAAATCGTGAAAAAAAAAATCAATTCAAAATAGTGCATTTGGGCAAGCACATTCCTTTGACTGTGTATAGGTGTTATCTAATAGGAGGTTTCGAAATTACTATTTCAGATGTATCTATATACACCAAGAGAAAATTCAATAAATACTATCCAGAAACGGAGGTGGATAAAACTAATAACAAATAACTGGTTATGTCGCGTTCGTAGTAGCAGGCACTGCTTGTAATTAAAAAAAATATTAAATATTTAAAGTACATTAGTAAAACCATAAATTTATAAAATTGTTAAACAAAAGATTAAACATTGTTTATTTATAACAAGTAAGGAAAGGCTAAAATCGGGCGGGCCGACTATATAATACCCTACACCACTCCCTGTGTATATACCTCGCTTTTATTACTAAACCCAGGTGTTTCATGGGAACAATTTTATGTGGTTCATATATATTGTACAGTATACTATAAATTCATCTTTAGTCATATTTAACGAATATGGTAAAGAATATGATAATTGATTCAATTTTCCGGCAGACAAATACAAATTATACAGTAGTAATAGGATGAATCGGACATTTGAAAGGGGGCCTGGTCAAAACATCGGTCTATATATTTCTCATTCACGGCAAGTATTCCTAGTTGAAATATATCATGATCCGATGTAAGGCGTAGTTTCTAGAGCTGTAATAGAGTAGAATGGGGCGCCATTTGGGTTATTCCAAAGTATAGGCACATATATTTGACTTTCATCGTATGTATTCTTAGTTGCAATATAAAGAGTGATTTTTTTGAGGTTAGGATTTTCATGCATTAGTATTTGACAGATCACGTGGGATTTCAGGCATGGTGTCAAAGAGAAAGATGCTCAGTATGCTTTGACATTTCATCGTGAATCGTCTTACAAACGAACAACGCTTGCAAATTATTGAATTTTATTATCAAAATGCGTGCTCTGTTAAGAAAGTTCATTGCGCGCTTCCATTTTATGGTCAGTTTAATCGACCCACTGAAGCGGCTATTCGGGCTATTGTGACTAAATTTCGCACCAAATTTACATTGTTGGACATTAAACCACCAACACGCTTACGTAGAGTGCGAACTGAAGAAAATATCGCAGCTGTATCGGCCAGTGTTAATGATGACCACCAATTTTCGATTCGTCGCCGTTCGCACCAATTGGGTCTCTGTTACTCAAAAACGTGGAAATGCCAAAATTGGACTAAGCGGATGGACCAACTAAGACGCAGCCGCGGTCAACATTTAAATGAAATTATCTTCAAAAAGTAAATGTCATGGACCAATCTAACGTTTCAAATAAAGAACCGATGAGATTTTGCAAACTTTATGCGTTTTTTTTTAAAAAAGTTATCAAGCTCTTAAAAAATCACCCTTTAATATAATCTGCAAAATTTTAAATAGAATCCGATGTACAATTTGCGTCTTTGAGGTGTAAAAATTAAAATGCGGCCATTTGTAAGGGCGCTACATTAAACCAGTAAGGAAAGGCTAAAGTCGGGCGGGGCCGACTATATAATACCCTACACCACTCCCTGCGTATGTACCTCGCTTTGATTAGAAAACCCAGGTATTTCATGGGAGCAATTTTATGTAGTTCATACAAATTATATTCATATAATGTATATGCTATAAATTCATCTTTATTCAAACTTAACGAATATGGTAAATAATATGGTAATTGATCCAATCGTCCGACAGACAAATACAAATTATACAGTAGTTAACCAAAGTCATACCAAAGTATGGACATATGGGCATCACCCAAACAATTCTCATTGCAATTCAATTCGGTAAAAAATTAAAATCGGGAAGGATTTTTGCATCCTGTAAATGTATGTGTTTGACAAAAAATGTTAAATCGGAAAGGACATTTGTACGGGGGTATATTGAAACCTGGAACGATGTGACCCGCTTTCACCATGTCTGTTTATGAGTGAAATATAATATGTAAAATTTGGCCAAAATCGGTTAAACATTCGTTCATTTGTATGAGGGCTATATCTAAATCTGAACCGATCTTACTCACTTTCACCATAGGTTTTTTAGTTGGATTCTAAGATGTTGTGCCAAATTTAAAGAAAATCGGTTACAAGATGTGGATTTTAGAGCGGAAAAAGTCAAATCGGGAGCGACATTTGTATGGGGCCCATATCTAAATCTGAACCGATCTTACCCAATTTTTGCATACGTGTTTCTAGTTGGATTATAAGATGATGTGCCAATTGTAAAGAAAATCGGGTACAATATGTGGTTTCTAAAGCGGAAAAAGTGAAATAGGGAGCGACATTTGTATGGGGGCTATATCTAAATCTGAACCGATCTTACCCAATTTTTGCATATGTGTTTCTAGTTGGATTATAAGATGTTCTGCCAAATTTAAAGAAAATCGGAAAAAATAAATTCTGCCAAGTTTCATGACAATCGGACGACAATTGCGACCTGTAGAGTGCGAACAAGCTTAAATGGATTGCAGACGGACGGACGGACGGACAGACATCGTTAAATCGACTCACCTGGTGATTCTAAGTCGATCGGTATACTTAAAGGTGGGTCTAGCTCGATTATTTCTTGGTGTTACAAACATTTGGCGCGAAACTATCTTATAATACCCTAGACCACGAAGTGGTGTAGGGTATAAAAAGTGGTTCCATATAGATCATTTTCAAAGTAAGAATACCTACTTGAAATATGACATGATATGCAATATTGTATCGAGATCCAATGCACGATATGGGCTGCTAGAGCTGTATTAGATTTGAATGGGGCCCTATTTATATGGGGGTTATATCAAAATATGGACCCATATATATGACTTTCATAGTATGTAATCTTAGTTGAAATATAATATAATCTGCAAAATTTGAAAAACTTCCGATGTAAAATGTGGGTCCTAGAGAGGTAATAATTAAAATGGGGGCCCATTTGTCATGGTGCTACATCAAAAAGTGGCCCTTTATAAATCACTTTCAAAGTAGGTATGCTTTATTGAAATATAACATGATTTGCAAAATTTTATTAAGATCCAATGTAAGATGTGGGTCCTACAGCAATAATAGTGTAAACTGGGTGCCCATTTGTATGGGGGCTATACCAAAACATTGACCTATATAGCTGGCTTTCAAAATAGATGTTTCTAGCCTAAATGTAACATTGTGTGGAAAATTTGATCAAGATCCGATGTAAACTGTGCATTTTAGAGAAGTAATATTGTAAATCGGAGGTAGATTTGTATGAGGGCTATATGAAAACATAGACCCATGTGGTCCACTCTCCCGTGAGCTGTTTTTAGTTCAAATATAACACGATCCTGAAAATTTCGTAATGATCCAATTTAAAATGTGTATTCTAGAGCAGTAATAGTGCAAATTATAGGGATATTTGAATGGAGGCTATATTTAAATCTGAACCGATTTCCTCCAAATTCAATACCAATCGTCCTTGTCCAAAAAAAGTAACTTCTGCCAAATTTCATGACAATCGGAACACAATTGCGATAGACATCGTTAAATCGATTCAGCTGGTGATTCTAAGCCGATTCGCATACTTAAAGTTGGGTCTAGCTCGATTATTTCTTGCTGTTACAAACATTTGGCGGAAAACTAGCTTATAATACCCTAGTCCACGAAGTGGTCTAGGATATAAAAAATAATAAAAAACAAATTTCCCGAGACCTTCTGGGTGCAAAGCGGAAACCTTACTTATGTGACCTCATACTTAATAAATGTAAATGTTTCAAATTTTAATTGAATAATTTTCTTTGACAAATTAATTGTTTGGATATTTCGATTTTTTATGGCCATTTTCCATACATATCTTTTCATCCTTATTCCTGACGATTACAATGATTTCAATTTCATTAATGATTAACGACTGACTGCTGATTATTGATCAGCGGCGCTAATGTTGATTAAAAGATTCTCTATTAAAACAACTTTCCGATTCAGAAAAAATCATTAAAATGTCGTTGATTGGATGGTAAACTTTTGCATTTTTGATTGCCTATATTTGCATGTTTTTATTATTACACGGCCGGTGTATTTTAATTCTCCTACAAATTCTCATACAACAAATTTCAATTTGATTTATGGACAAACGTACGTCCATCCGAGTATATATTTATTTGTGTCCATTATTATTTTATTTGTTGGCCATTGTAGGCGAAATTACAATAATTGTGGTCACAATTATTTTACACAATTCTAATAAAATTATGGTTCGTTCGAATGGACACGGACGACGATGATGGGCGAAACAGTGAAAAAAAAAATTAACTGAAAACCGCCGCCAGCAACAATGGCGGCTGCAGCAGCAGGTGAAACAACAGAAAAAATAAATTGAAAATGGAGGAGGGCTACTATCTGCCAGCAGTTTCCATAAATTGTTACCTGTGTTGCAACAATAAAATGATAAAATCCAAACATTCGTTTACAAACCAAAGAACAACGGCAACAATAAAGCGAAGAATACACATTCATAGTGATTAATTAATATAAAAGGTGCTAAGTCAAATTTTTATTAATTTTTTTTAATGATATATTTTTTAATTTTCTACTAATTCAAATTTCAAATATACCTTTAATATCTGTACTATAATTTAAGGAAATAAATCCAATCACTATTTTCCATCCTACCGAAGAAAATAATGCCTTTTTGTAGAAATATAGAAGCTATTCATGTTTTAGATGGAATTCCTCGGCAGACCTCTCGATTTCACAAGAATCATTAGTTGCAACCTTTCCGTATTAAGCTATCTATATGTCCAATTAATAATGAAAACAACAACAAAAACCCGAACCACCAATAAAGCCAAATGGATATTAATAGAGCATTGAAGTAGCAATAAATTAGTGCTGGGATGGGCTATAGCCTCCCACTGTTTTTTTGAGTTCAAAATAGAAAAAAGGCTTTAACTAGTGAACGACTTTTAAGTCTGTGTTCCAAATTTGCAGTTATATTATTAATTACAATGTAGTAAATATTCAAATACAGCCATATCATCAACCAGATCTACGAATTGCCTCTTGCCGACTCTAGAATCACAAAAATAGTTTTTTTAAAACGCTTTGTTTTTCTTTTTTGCAATTCTTATAAGCTCCATTTCGATTCGAAAATATTAGATATAACAAGTAAAAACGGAGTAAAGTTCGGCCGGGCCGAACTTTATATACCCTCCACCATGGATTGCATTCAACAGAGGCTACCGATTTTCGTAGAAGTGCAGTTATATACCAGGAAAATATAATTTTTATTAATATAGCCAAACCGAAAAAAATACAAATGTTGAAAAAATTATTTTATAAATAAATATAATATTTTTATTATTTCAAACTACGCTTATTAGGCAAGGCTACCAATATGTTTACATATCGAAATAATACTTGAAGTCAATTCAAAAAATAAATATTCTTAATTAATTAATATTTTCAAAAAGCTTAAATACCATAAATATTGGTAGATAGTGGGTGCTATAGTTGGTTGTATTTCCATTCTATTTTAATTCCAAAAGTTCAAATTTTGCAAATCCATTATCTGACGTACATAGTACAAAATAGCCTAACTTCATTATTCAACCAATTTTGGCGTAAAAGTAAAAAGTACGAATTGGAAAAATCTTTTTATTTTGAGTGGCTATGCAGCCAGAGGAATGTATACACCAAATACCATAATTCTAGCTGCGGTCATTTGGTTGGCACCATTTTTATCCCCTTTTTCCTATTTTACCCCCTGGAGAGTACGACTTTCTAATATTTCTTATTTTACGTGTCAACGCAATTAGAT
Organism: Polietes domitor; assembly: GCA_947397865.1. Classification (NCBI taxonomy): domain Eukaryota; kingdom Metazoa; phylum Arthropoda; class Insecta; order Diptera; family Muscidae; genus Polietes; species Polietes domitor. Next base: position 149,587,747 of record OX377621.1, on the reverse strand, counting down.
TGATCAATTACACCCTGTACACTCCTAATTTAATCATTCTAGCTGTAGTCGTTTAGTTGGTACTATTTTTATCCCTCTATATCCAATGTATGCTTTGAAAGTACGAATTTGGAAAAACCTTTTATTTTCTGTGTCCACGCAGTCAGAGGAATATATACTCCGAATTTTATGACTCTAGCTGCAGTTACTTGGTTGCTACTATTTTTATCCCTTTTTCCATTTTAACACCAAAAAGTACGAATTTCGAAAAATCCGTTTATTTTACGTGTCTACGCAATCAGAGGAACGTATACACCTAATTTCATTATTTTAGGTGCAGCCGTTTGGTTGTTACCTTTTTATCCCTCTATTCCCATTTTACCCCTTAAAAGTATGAATTTGGAAAAAATACTATTATATTATGTATGTACTCCATTAGAGAAATGTTCACACCGTGTTTCTAGATGTTGTCGTTTGATAGGTACCATTTTTATCCCTTTTTGCCCCATTTCACCCCTTACGAATAAAAATCATCTTATGGTGCACGTTACAGGGGGAATGCGCATACCCTATATCAAGTAAGTACAAGCAGACATATTGAAAATATATATAAATATTAGTGGTTATTATGGGTATTTTTAGTCGTTGTGAGGGAAAAAATGTTCCCTTTGGACCGATTACGTCCAGTTTCAATCCCAATCGATCTACGACCATAAGACGTATTTATGGAAAATTTGGACGTCCTAGCTCCTTTCCTTTAGATTCTAGCAAGCTTTCAACAGACGGACAGACGGACGGACGGACGGGCATGGCTAGATCGCCTTAGAATTTTATGACGATCAAGAATATATACTTTATAGGGTCTCAGGCCGATATTTCAAGGTGTTACAAACGGAATGACAAAGTTAGTATACCCCCATTATGGTGGTGGAGGGTATTATATATTCATGGCCAAACACACACACACACACCCAAAACTTTTTCAAAAGAAAAATTAATCCTTTCATGCTCAATGTTGCCTATAGGCAACATTGCGAGTTAGTCCTACAAAATCTTTAAAATCACATATTTTGCAGAATTAATAATTTTTATTTTTGTTTACATATGTAACAAGGAATATTTAAAAGGGAACCAACAAATTGGCTAACTTGGGTTTGCGTAGGAAATGAATTGTAATTCGAATTTTGTTTAGAAATTCTCCTTATGTTTATTGGATTTCTTCGAGTACAAGGAAAACTTGGTTATTCGAAGAGATATATATAGACTTTTAAAATGAAGAAACCATTTAAAAATATTTTTTTGTTTAACCGATATCTGCAGTATAATGATTTTAAGAAACATCCTGTATGAATTAGAACTAAAAGACTCTACATAAATCATATTTAAACCCATACCTCATCAAAAAGCATTGTAATTTTTATATATTTATTAAGAAGAAAATTCGAGCATGAGAGGGCTAAATCAAAAATTGTTTTATTTACTGATTTTTTTGGTATCATATTAAAAAGAAATGACGTATGCTTCAATTGCAACAAAACAACTGTTTCTTTATCCACAATTAAATTACTACAATTTTAAAGCTTGTTCACGGCATAGGATGACCAAAATATTCCTAAAATATTACTATTGCCGAAATTGTTTTTATTTTGGTCGAATTCTTTAAAATAAAACAAATTTTTTACATCAGATCTTCAAATTTTGCAAACCATGTCTTTCAACTAAAACACCTGTTATGAAAGTCTGCATATAATTGTCCGTGTTTTGGTATAGCCTCTATAGAAATGGGGCCGCAGTTTACACTATTATCGCTCTTAAACCCACATCTTACATGACAAAATTTAAAGGATCATGATACAACATCAACTCAGAATATATAAGAGGAACGTATGGCTGTTGTATATCAACTCAGAATACCTACTGTGAAAGTGATCCATGTGGGTCCACTTTTGTACTGTAGCCCCCTTACAAATTTTTAATATTACCGCACTAGAACCCACATTTGATAACAGAAGTTGATAACAGTTTACAAATCATCATCATATTTCAAAGGAATACATACTGTGAAAATCAATGGTATTCAAAGGAATACCACAGTGAATATGGTTCTGATCAGTTCAGATTTATATATAATTCCAACACCAATTTCACTCCCGATTGGGATTGAAAGTGGGCGAAACAAGGACTGAAACTACCCATAATATTTAGAGTATTTCAGCATGTTTTTTGAACATAATAGCTTGTATTTACTTGATATTAGCAATTCGCATTCCCTTTATAGCATAAAAGGGCACCATAGAGTGATTTTTATTTGTAGGGTGCGAAATGGGACGAAAAGGGATAAAAATAGTACATATCAAACGACAACAGATAGAAACACGAAATTTGGCGTGTACATTCCTCTAATAGAGTAGATACATAATACAAAAGTATTTTTTTCTAAATTCGTACTTTTAAGGGGTTAAATGGGGATAGAGGGATAAAAATAGTACCAACCTAACGGCTGCACCCAGAATAATGAAATTCGATATATACATTCCTCTGATTGCGTAGACACGTAAAATAAAAGAACTTTCTAAAATTCGTACTTTTTGGGGTTCAAATGGAAAAAGGGGATTAAAATAGTACCTACCAAATGACAGCAGCTAGAATCATGAAATTCGGAGTATACATTCCTCTGACTGCGTAGACAGGAAAAATAAAACTTTTTTCCAAAATTCGTACTTTCCAGGGATACAATGGCTACAGGGGATAAAAATAGTACCAACTAAACGAATACAGCTGTGTAGATACGTAAAATAAAGTGATTTTAGATAGTCGTACTCTTGAGGGGGCAAATTGGAAAAAGGGGATAAAAATGGTACCAACAAAATGGCCGCTGATAGAATCATGGAATTCGGTGTATACATTCCTCTGACTGCATAGCCACATAAAATATTTTTTCTTCCAAATTCGTACTTTATTTTGTTGCTTTTACGACAAAAAATGATAGAATCATGAAGTTGTCTTATACTGCGTACGTGAGCGATAAGGTATTTTCAAAATTTATACTGTTGAAATTAAAATAGGATGGAAATACAACCAACCAAACGACTGTAGCTGAAAATACACTCTCTATCCCCCCATATTTAGGGTATTTATGATTGCTCCCTTATATTTACTTTATGAATTGAAGTATTATATCCATTACATATATATATAATACAAATATTGGTAGCCTTCGCTTATTAATTAAATTTCTTATTTTCATACAGTTAAAATTTGTTGTAGCCTTGAAGCACCACAAAGAAAATAAATGGGACAAAAAGGGATAAAATATGGTACCAATGATACGACAACAGCTAGAATCATGAAATTCGGTGTGTACTCTAATTGCATAGACACGTCAAATAGAGTGATTTTTCGAAATTCATACTTTTAAGGAATATAATTAAAAAGAGAGATAACAAGTAAGAAGGCGTTAAGTTCGGCCGGGCCGAATCTTATATACCCTCCACTACGGAGTGCATTCCATAGTATTACCTACCAGCAGATTAAAGGAAGTCGACTTTACATAGAAGCACAGTACCATATTACGAAAATTGTGATATTTTTATGCACATTACTATATTTGTTTACTATTTCAAACTATAATGCACACTATTTGAAATCGACTACTATATATAAATAAAATGCTGAAATTGTGAAAGTGAACATGCCTAAATATTAGGCGATTGTCAGTCGCTATTAGAAAGAAACATTTTCAGATACAGACAAAGTGATAAGAAAAGTATAAATTTTAAAGATATCCCCATTCGCCCCATACGTATTTCGAAAAATCCCTCTATTTTACGTCTCTATGCAATTAAAGGGAATTTTATGATTCTAGCTGTTGTCGTATCATTGGTACCATATTTTATCCCTTTTGTCCCATTTATTTTCTTTGTGGTGCTTCCAAGCTACAAGAGGAAATAAACTGTATGAAAATAAGAAATTTAATTAATAAGCCAATATTTGTATTATATATATATGTAATGGATATAATACTTCAATTCATAAAGTAAATTTTCAGCTACAGTCGTTTGGTTGGTTGTATTTCCATCCTATTTTAATTTCAAAAGTATAATTTTTTAAACTTCATGATTCCATTCCATACCATTTTTTGTCGTAAAAACAACAAAATAAAATACGAATTTGGAAGAAAAAATATTTTACGTGGCTATGCTATGTATACACCGAATTCTGTGATTCTATCAGCGGTCATTTTGTTGGTACAATTTGTATCCCCTTTTTCCAATTTGCCCCCTCAAGAGTACGACTATCTAAAATCACTTTATTTTACGTATCTACACAATTAGAGGGATGTACACACTGAATTTCATCATTCCAGCTGTATTCGATTAGTTGGTACTATTTTTATCCCCTGTAGCCATTGTATCAGAGGAATGTATATTCCGAATTTCATGATTTCAGCTGCTGTCATTTGTTAGGTACTATTTTTATCCCCTTTTTCCATTTGAACCCAAAAAGTACGAATTTTAGAAAGTTCTTTTATTTTACGTGTCTACGCAATGAGAGGAATGTATATATCGAATTTCATTATTCTGGGTGCAGCCGTTAAGTTGGTACTATTTTTATCCCTCTATCCCCATTTAATCCCTTAAAAGTACGAATTTAGAAAAAATACTTTTATATTATGTATTTACTCTATTAGAGGAATGTACACGCCAAATTTCGTGTTTCTATCTGTTGTCGTTTGATAGGTACTATTTTTATCCCTTTTTCGTCCCATTTCGCACCCTACAAATAAAAATCACTCTATGGTGCCCTTTTGTGCTATAAAGGGAATGCGAATTGCAAATATCAAGTAAATACAAGCTATTATGTTCAAAAAACATGCTGAAATACTCTAAATATTAGGGGTATTTTCAGTCCTTGTGAAGGAAAAATTTTTCCCTCTGGCCCGATTTCGCCCACTTTCAATCCCAACCGACCTGCAACCATAAGACACATTTAGGAAAAATTTGAACCTCCTAGCTCATTTCGTTCGGCCGCTATCGTGCTTTCAACAGACAGACAGACAGACGGACATGGCTATATCGTCTTAGAATTTTACCACGACCCAGAATATATATACTTTATGGGGTCTCCGATGAATATTTTAAGGTGTTACAAACGGAATGACAAAGTGAATATACCCCCATCCTGGAGGTGGAGGGTATAAAAATGGGACTTACTAAACCGCTGAAGTTGAAATCATGACATTCGATGTATACATTCTGACTATGAAGTCTCGAAAAAGTGTTTTTTACATTTGTGCGGAGAATGGGGCTAATGGGGATATCTTTAAAATTTATACTTTTCTTATCACTTTGTCTGAAAATGCTTCTTTCTAATGGCGACTGACAATCGCCTAATATTTAGGCATTTTCACTTTCACAATTTCAGCATTTTATTTATATATAGTAGTCGATTTTAAACAGTGCGCATAAGTATACATTATAGTTTGAAATACTAAACAAATATAGTAATGCGCATAATATGGTACTGTGATTCTCTGTAAAGTCGACATCCTTTAATCTGCTGGTAATACTGTGGAATGCACTCCGTGGTGGAGGGTATATAAGATTCGGCCCGGCCGAACTTAACGCCTTCTTACTTGTTTATATATATGTCGGGGAATTATTTCAACGACATGTCATAACTTCGGAGATTATCCAGCGATGTTCTTAAAAAATATTTTAGATTCGTTGTAGATTGGTCTTCACGTGCCCACGTCAAGTTATGCCCCATGGCACCATATTGTATGGGTCACATTCAGGCATTTGCTTAGAACATTAATATCAATTCTCGATAACGGATATTAATATCAATTCTCGATAACGGATACCACGGATTTTTGCATAATTTTCATCCGAGTGGAAACAAATTTGGAATTTGGAAGAAAGCCAATTCAAATATTTTACAAATAATTAAGCTAAATATATGCGAAAATATGTAGTAATTTGTTTGCCGAAGAATCTGTGCCGTGTGTTTATTAGATCTTCACACAGACGGAATTTGTTAAAATTTTAAGATACAGGAGAAGAAAGCGAAACTCCCAAGGACGCTTTATATTTTTCCTGTAATTTTTTGCCATTCTTTTATTTTAAGCCTGATCCGAAAAAGGCATTGATCGAAATCGAAATTTTAAATGTAAAGCTCCGAGAGATTTCACTTAATTTTAATCTGATTTTTTTGCTATAATCTGGTGGTCTAATGCATTTATGGAGTTTAGCCACGTGCTAAGCAACCAACACCTCCAACGATAACATAAATTAAAAATGGTGTTAAAACAAATGGTCATAGTTTTACTACCGCCACAAACCGCGTCTAAATTTATTTATTTGTCACTTTAAAATGCGGTTTGAAATCTTTGATATTGAAATAGTTTTCGATCTTCGAACATACATCATTTGTTCAACTAAAACCAACTATGTGCGTTGGCATTTGAAATCGTTTCCCCTCCCCACTCCAGACGAATGAAAAATGGCCAATGCTGAGGCATTACAATGGCTCCGCCATAAAGTTTATTACGATCTGTCAGGTCTAGAATATCAATCCCTGTTCCTATATCCACCAACCTATGGTTACTTGAATTGAATTCCGTTAGAGGAGAAAAGTTAAAATATTTAATTGATTTTTTACGGATTTTTTAACACCGTTTTTTTTGTAGAAAACGCATAAATACACAATACACAAATGTAAATGAAGGTGGTGTACAATGTATAAGTGTGTATGTTTATGGTTGTTAGGATGGAACGTGAATTGTAAATCGTCGTGAAATTTCAACAAGGCACAGTGGGCAACATTTATGTATTTTGCCCATTTCATTTACAATTATACTATGGAAATTTATTTTTTGTTTATGTTGAAACATGTTGATTCATAAAATCAACACAATGTTTTAATGGATAAAGATTTTTTACTTCTTTTCTAAAATTCCAATTTGTGTAATCAATTAATTCGATTTGAACTGTTGTGACATTGGTGAGCTTTGTTACTTGAGGCTATTATATTTGACTGCTAATGTTGTTCTTCTCATTCCTTTGGTGAACTTATAATTTAAAGAGCTCTGGTGTTTTGTTGAAGAATCGCTGCACATCCTTCTGATGAAGGCCCAATGGCCCAGAAATCATGATAAAAGTAGTAGGCAGCCAAGTAATAAATGTGACCAAGTAATTTGTAAATAAATTTGCTTTCTATGAAACCTAGGCACAAAATATTATTTTTATAAAAATTCGAATAAAAAATTAAAAAATCTATATTTTTTAATTAAAAAAAAAATAAAATAAAAAATTAAAATATATATTTTTTAATTTTTTAAAATTTATTTTCTTAAATTTCCAGGGTATTTAAATTGAATTATTCTCATTTGACGATCCACTCCAACAAACATATGTATACATGGGCATGGATGTGTATTTGCAATGCTCAATTAATTGATTTCTGTTTGATGGCTTAAACAACAGCAAGCCAACCAACATCAGCACAAGGAGAGGGAGAAATAAATAAAATGTGGCATTAAATTCAGTCGGCCCGAATATGAAACACCCTCTATCGGCATGGACCTCGATGAATCGAAAAGGAGCTATTAATATATAATTGTTAAAAAATTATTACTAATGCTTAACAATTAATTATTTATTTTCTGTGGATGCAGATAAATGCCGACTCAAAATCCGGCAAAGACCATGTGTATTTATTCAACGGCAGTGTCAGCTCATAATTGCTAGCACAATATAAGAACCAAAATCTTGACTAAACTACTCAAAGTAACATTAACCCTTCGGAGCCGATTTTAAAGCAATAGGTTCCTTACAGTGTGTATATACAAAATATTTGATGACTCTGCCATGGTGTTACCAAGTGCATAACAAACTTTATATATCCCCTTTAATAATACGATGGAGCTGGTATAGAAAGCCCGCCATATGCCGACACATCACAACGCCCCGACCAGCAGCAGCCAAATAAATTGCAATGCAATGCACAAAACTGGAATATGTGCTGCTGAACGAACACAAATTTTAATGGCGTCAATAATGGCTTGTAAAAAGTATCCCTCACCCTTCAGCCACACTTCTCTGTTAAATATTGATGACATTAATTTTGTGCACTCTGTGCACGGTCTGGGTAATATTGATGAGAGATAATGTTGGTAACATGAAGAAGTGGGTAAAGCTGAGGGAGTTGTGAAAAAAATGAAACATTACACTGTGCAACTGTCTAACACTACACAAGAGTATTATGTCTTTGTGCATTTGTTTGTAACACCCAAAAGGAAGTGAGATAGACCCATTGTTAATTATACCGATCCACTTAAAATCACTTTTTGAATCAATTTGGCTGTCTGTCCGTCCGTCGATCTATTCTTGAAATCAGAGTACAAGTCGCAATTATGGCAAGAACCAAATGAAACATTGCACAACGAAGTTTTTCGGGATAGGAACGACCGCTATTTAATTTGAAGAAAATCGGTTCAGATTTAGATATAGCCCCCATACGAATTTCACTCACGATTTGACACTTTTCAATCATGTGGTATCTAGAGTGAAAACTTTACCAGATTTTCTTCAAAATTGGCAAAATATAAGAAAACTGTGGTGAAAATCGGTCAGATCGGTTCAGATTTATATATATCTCCCATTCAAATTTCGATCCTGATTTGGCTTTTGGCTACTCTAGAAACCACATATTTTAACAGATCTTCTTAAAATTTCGCAAAATATTTTATATTGCCACTAGAAACACTCATGGTGAAAATGGGTCAGATCGGTTCAGATTTATATATAGCTCCCATACAAATTTCGCTCCCGACTTGACCTTTTCCGCCCCAAAAACCACGTATTTTCACCGAATTTCTTCAAATTGAGCATAACACGTTATACTTGAACTGGAAGAACCTATTGTGATAGTGGGTCACTTCATTCCATGTTTGGATATAGCCCCGATATATTCCACTTTTTATTCCACTTTTTTATCGAATTGAATTGTATTCGAATAGTCGGCCCCGCCCGACTTTAGCCTTTCCTTACTTGTTCTCTCTTAAATTGGTCATAACTCGTAAACAATTTTCTAATTTTATTTTATTATTTTTATAAGAAGAATGCGTACTCAAACTTTCCAAATAATAACAGCTATCGATGTCAAAAATCGTACCGCTTGACATGGAATGACTCATATGTGATATGTCAGATGATATATTGTCGGATGGAAGTGAATGTTAATAGGAGTTTGGAGCGTCATTAATTTATTTTCAATTTATATTGATATTATTCAATACTTTATAAAAAATTAATTTCAATAATTCTTTTTTGTCGAATTTATTTTCCGATCAACGGAAGATAGTCTTCACCTCATCACCATCATGATAAAGGTAGGCCCAGTAATAAATTCCCAGTTCAAATCAAATACTAAATATGTTGCAAAGTACTTCGAATGTCCCCACAAAATCTCCAAAATATTTTATGAAATCACCACAATCATATTCATATTCTTTGACCTTTTTGGCATCATAAAATCCATGAGGACTTTATGGTGGTTGGGGACAAATTCCCCCATCTGGCATGCCTGAGTATGTCGTTATAAGCGATGTCGTTATAAGTGATTTCGACTGTTTTGTTCGTTAAGATGCCAGCTATTACAAAATAAAAAATTTAAAATATTTAGTAATCTTTTCTGTAAAATTTTTCACGCTAATTAAGCCATTTATAATTCCACGAAATTTTTATTTAAAAAAATGTTTTTTTTTTTTTGGAGACATCAAATTGTACACATAGCAGTATTATTAGGCCATATGAATTTACTTAAAAAATAAATTTCCTCGGTAAAGCGAAACATGTTCTAGTTACCAAGAAACAGAGTACACATCATTCTAATTTCCATTATATTTTTGCAGTTAACCACTTGAGGGCCAACAATTTATAAAACAATATAATGCGGTCCTTAATGGTAAGATATTCAAAAATCACTATTTGCGATCGGCACCTTTCCAGCGAGCCCTAAAAAACTCAAATCGAACCAAAAATGTGGAAGATATAATTTTATAATTAATTAAATAATTGTAAATTCAACAACAATCATGATTAAAATTAAATTGTTGTAGATTAAGTATCAGGAACTCCATCATGACACTGATGGAGCTTCTTACTGACACTAGTAAAAAAATATTTTAAAATTCGGAGGAGTTCCTTTTTCATTATCAAAAAATTACAGGAAATTAAGAAAAAATATAAAATAAATTTTCTTTTGTAATGTGATTATTTTATATTAAACTGGAGGCAATTTGCTTGAAATTCGCAAAAACTATATATATTTATATTTTCTACCAGAAAAAGTTACGAATTTACCTTATTATAAAATTGCTACTTTTCGATCCACTGTAGCTTCAACAATTTTATATTTTTTAGTCAAAATCATGATAGTGGTAGCCTGCAGCCAAGTAATAAATGTCACCATGTCATTTGTAAATAAATTTGCATTCTATTAAATATATATGTAAAATGGTCTTGAGCCAGGACAATATCCCAGTTCAAATCAAATATTGATTACAGACCAAAAGAAAAAATACAAACGAAAAAACTAAAACATATGAGCGTTGGCACGGCAGAAGTATTGCTGGGTAACTATACCTGCATATACACATACTTACATATGCAACTCAATGAGATGCTTGTAAGATGGCATGTGTACTTTATTACTTGGTGCGATTTTTTAAACGCAAATTCCGCAAGTGAGTTGTGATTCTCGTTCGTTTGTGAAAATCATCTCCTTATAGAGGCCGGGTTTGATGTTGAAAAGTCGCTGCGAAGCCACTTAAAAAGACTTTTGACATGGTCGAAATCATGATCGTGGTAGTCTGCAGCCAAGTAATAAATATCACCATGCCATTTGTAAATAAATTTGCATTCTATTAAATATATATGCAAAATGGTTTTGAACCAGGACAATATCCCAGTTCAAATCAAAAAGGCAAAATAGTTTTCCACTCTCTACCACCATTACAAGGTTTTTATTACCAATCCACGAAGTTTTAAATTGCCTGTGAAACTTTAATTCCGAAACTATTCGAAAAAAAAGTTTTTTTATGCACGAATCAAAGTACTTTCAATTAAATATTGGTAAAAGCTAATACACGTTGTCAAATTGACCCAGAACAATTATAATTTGAAGCCTCAAGAGCGACAAAAAAACGATGTGGCCCTCTTTCAAATTTTATGTTTCTATGCAAATATCTATATTAAATTTGACCAACTTGCTTACATGCTTTGCTTTATTGAATTCGATGTCCTTCATACAATATTTAAATGCGCTAATGAACTAACATTTGCCATTCTTACATTTTTAATAACAATACTTAAAGTATTTTTCTAATACTATATATTCTTATTCGGGTATTTTTTTGGAAAAAATGGGAAATCTTGTAATATTTTCATAGTTTTTATTACCAACCAAATTATACTCAAAAAGATTGCCTAAGTTGAAAATGGTTAAAAACTTCTGTACAAAAGTAAGAAAAAACAGTTTTTTACCCTAACTAAAGATTTTTAGGGTGTCTGGCAAATTTAAAATACAGATTGTTGACGATCGACCATATGATCGACATCAGCTGATGCTGGCATGTGGAAGATCGACCATATGATCGACGTCACCTGATGCACGTATGACATACTGTGACATCCACATGCAGATGGCGTTATTGTTTGAACTGAAATAAAATATTAAAATTCAAATTTGTGTTTTTTAAATAATATTTAATAAAACAACAGGGCCACCATACTGGTTGGAACCTGTTCACAGATTCCTACTCGACAATACCTACCAGATAAATACTATCACTTCCCAGATTTGTTGAACTGTCGCACAGTGTAATCTATTAAAAATTTTGCCCCAAAATACAAATTACTAAAAATCGAATTACTCACCATTTTTACATAAAACTTAAATTATAACTATTAATAACAATGTAGGGTGAATTATTGTAATTCCATGTCAAAACTACCTAACCTTCGATGGTAGAATAGGAGCTTAACATCTCTATACAGAAAACCCTCTCTCTCTAGAGTAAAAAGAGCGACGTGTGATCGGTAGTAATACTCTAGCGGCCTTAGCAGGTTGGTAACCAGCTGAAGACTATCGCTATCCAGTCCCTTATCCAGGGAAACGGATCTTTCTAGGAACCGAAGTGAAACTGAAAATCAACCGATTTCGATTTTAAAAAACAAGATAATAATGTCCTTAATGGGTTGAGAAATTCTAAAAATCACAATCAGCGATCAGCACCACATAAAACGAACCAAAAATGCGGAAGAATTAGCGGATTTAAAAAATACATTAAAAATAGCACTAAAATCGTAGCCAGCTTAAAGTAGGTTTTAATAATTATTTATATTAAATAATTGTAACTTCGACAGCAATCATGTACTATTGTATTATTGTTGTAGAGTAAGTATCAGGAACTCCAGCATGACACTGATGGAGTGTCTTATTGACACCATTATCTGTTAATAAAAAAAATATTTTGAAAAATCGAAGAGGTACCTTTTTCATTATTAAAAAATTACAAAATATATTTATATTTTCTACCAGAAAAAAGTTAAGAATTTTCTAAATTTTAGTTTTTTCGTTTGTATTTTTTTGGTCTGTAATCAATATTTGATTTGAACTGGGATATTGTCCTGGCTCAAGACCATTTTGCATCTATATTTAATAGAATGCAAATTTATTTATTTAATTTTCTAAATTTATTATGACCAAATTCCTTCTTTTCGATCCACCCCTAATTTCATATTTTTTGAAAATTTGGGAATTGTGTTTATTTACCTTATCCAGAAGTACAATTTTGAAAACTTTCATTAAAATCGAAGAACTAAAGGAAATTTTATTTTCCTTTTTTATTTTAAATATTTATTAATTCTTATTTCAAACTGCCAAGGCAAAAGTTTTTAGCATAGTGCATTTTTAGGTCCCTCATTACCTTATTACTGACAAGCCATGTAGTTGTTCGCGGGCACCCATATGTTTCACTACCCGAAGTACTCACCCTGCCCCTACCGTTTATCACCTTGATTAATTTTCAACACTTTACGACAACCAATTTCAATCAGCATCAGTAGCAGCAACAATAACACACACGCGCCAACAATGCCACAATATTCAATTGACAATTTTGCAAAAGAAAGAAAAAAACGCAGAATCGAAATGTACAAAATTTATGCAATTTTCGTAACAATTTTTATATTTGTGTATTCATTTGATGAAATTTAATTTGTTATATAAAAATGTTAATTCCATTTTTATGCGCATCATTTCAATTATCGACAATTCCGCAATTGCTACTCCACACGTTCAACAGCCAGCCAGCCAGCCAGGCAGCAACAGCGATAGGAGCAGCACGAGCAACTCATGAAAGCCGCTGCAACCAGCAGCAACAATAGCAGAGCCCACCTGCCTGTAGCATAAACTTCAACAGTGGCTTTTGATTGAATTGAAATTTGAATATTCAGCGAAATGTTAATGCCCAGCAAGAAAGAAAAAACGCAGCGTATTGTAATGAAATCAAAGAGTTGAGCTGATGGATTATACAGAAACCGATCGAGTTTAAGCTTTAATGAAGTTTTCGCAAATGCCAAGCGTTGCGATACGATTTTAGTTGGACACTGTAAGCGTTGCATATCAGGTCTTGGTTTTGTGTTCAGAAATATTAAATTTTTGCAGAGATTTTCGTATACAGCTCCTGAAAAGGCAGGACAGGGATTTATGGCTATGGAATTATTAACACCAAGGTCATGGAGATGCAGGACAAGCATACATAATACAGCCATATTTACTAAATCATGAGGAGTTAGTTAATCTCGAAAGATGTGAGGAAATCCATATCTATCTAAGAGAAACGTTTTGACAATTAAAGTGATCCTAAATCCTAAAGACGACTCTGTTGGATAAAATCAATAATAAATGTTTAATTCATGCATGCACAAGTGGAGTTCATGCTGCTTGAATGCGACAATTCTGTCATTTAACTAAGCTATCATGATGAAAATGAGCCAACAAGCAGAAATGAATGAAAGAAGTCAGGTTTTTCTTTGGGGTAGCGCACCATTGTTGTATTAGTATTAGTATTAGTATTAGTATTAGTATTAGTATTAGTATTAGTATTAGTATTAGTATTAGTATTAGTATTAGTATTAGTATTAGTATTAGTATTAGTATTAGTATTAGTATTAGTATTAGTATTAGTATTAGTATTAGTATTAGTATTAGTATTAGTATTAGTATTAGTATTAGTATTAGTATTAGTATTAGTATTAGTATTAGTATTAGTATTAGTATTAGTATTAGTATTAGTATTAGTATTAGTATTAGTATTAGTATTAGTATTAGTATTAGTATTAGTATTAGTATTAGTATTAGTATTAGTATTAGTATTAGTATTAGTATTAGTATTAGTATTAGTATTAGTATTAGTATTAGTATTAGTATTAGTATTAGTATTAGTATTAGTATTAGTATTAGTATTAGTATTAGTATTAGTATTAGTATTAGTATTAGTATTAGTATTAGTATTAGTATTAGTATTAGTATTAGTATTAGTATTAGTATTAGTATTAGTATTAGTATTAGTATTAGTATTAGTATTAGTATTAGTATTAGTATTAGTATTAGTATTAGTATTAGTATTAGTATTAGTATTAGTATTAGTATTAGTATTAGTATTAGTATTAGTATTAGTATTAGTATTAGTATTAGTATTAGTATTAGTATTAGTATTAGTATTAGTATTAGTATTAGTATTAGTATTAGTATTAGTATTAGTATTAGTATTAGTATTAGTATTAGTATTAGTATTAGTATTAGTATTAGTATTAGTATTAGTATTAGTATTAGTATTAGTATTAGTATTAGTATTAGTATTAGTATTAGTATTAGTATTAGTATTAGTATTAGTATTAGTATTAGTATTAGTATTAGTATTAGTATTAGTATTAGTATTAGTATTAGTATTAGTATTAGTATTAGTATTAGTATTAGTATTAGTATTAGTATTAGTATTAGTATTAGTATTAGTATTAGTATTAGTATTAGTATTAGTATTAGTATTAGTATTAGTATTAGTATTAGTATTAGTATTAGTATTAGTATTAGTATTAGTATTAGTATTAGTATTAGTATTAGTATTAGTATTAGTATTAGTATTAGTATTAGTATTAGTATTAGTATTAGTATTAGTATTAGTATTAGTATTAGTATTAGTATTAGTATTAGTATTAGTATTAGTATTAGTATTAGTATTAGTATTAGTATTAGTATTAGTATTAGTATTAGTATTAGTATTAGTATTAGTATTAGTATTAGTATTAGTATTAGTATTAGTATTAGTATTAGTATTAGTATTAGTATTAGTATTAGTATTAGTATTAGTATTAGTATTAGTATTAGTATTAGTATTAGTATTAGTATTAGTATTAGTATTAGTATTAGTATTAGTATTAGTATTAGTATTAGTATTAGTATTAGTATTAGTATTAGTATTAGTATTAGTATTAGTATTAGTATTAGTATTAGTATTAGTATTAGTATTAGTATTAGTATTAGTATTAGTATTAGTATTAGTATTAGTATTAGTATTAGTATTAGTATTAGTATTAGTATTAGTATTAGTATTAGTATTAGTATTAGTATTAGTATTAGTATTAGTATTAGTATTAGTATTAGTATTAGTATTAGTATTAGTATTAGTATTAGTATTAGTATTAGTATTAGTATTAGTATTAGTATTAGTATTAGTATTAGTATTAGTATTAGTATTAGTATTAGTATTAGTATTAGTATTAGTATTAGTATTAGTATTAGTATTAGTATTAGTATTAGTATTAGTATTAGTATTAGTATTAGTATTAGTATTAGTATTAGTATTAGTATTAGTATTAGTATTAGTATTAGTATTAGTATTAGTATTAGTATTAGTATTAGTATTAGTATTAGTATTAGTATTAGTATTAGTATTAGTATTAGTATTAGTATTAGTATTAGTATTAGTATTAGTATTAGTATTAGTATTAGTATTAGTATTAGTATTAGTATTAGTATTAGTATTAGTATTAGTATTAGTATTAGTATTAGTATTAGTATTAGTATTAGTATTAGTATTAGTATTAGTATTAGTATTAGTATTAGTATTAGTATTAGTATTAGTATTAGTATTAGTATTAGTATTAGTATTAGTATTAGTATTAGTATTAGTATTAGTATTAGTATTAGTATTAGTATTAGTATTAGTATTAGTATTAGTATTAGTATTAGTATTAGTATTAGTATTAGTATTAGTATTAGTATTAGTATTAGTATTAGTATTAGTATTAGTATTAGTATTAGTAAAAGTACACACTCTGAAAGTCACTATAGATAACCTGTGTTCGGTCTTCTCCCCTAAAACATGTACTTTATTTGGTATCACGTTTATCCCTTTTCGTCCCACATTTTCCCTATAAGAACAAAGTTTTTAAACATTCATTGATGTTCCGCGTTTACGTATTTAAGGGGCACCCCTTCAAGGTACATTTCGATAAATCCAATTTTACTGCGCTTCGACATGGTCATAAATAACAAATTCCAGGATTCTCACGAATATAGCTGCATTGCTTAAAATTGTATCATTTGTATCCCTTCCACGCAACCCTTAAAAGTACAAATTTCGAAAAATCCAATTTTACTGCACTTTTACGTGGTCAGAGGAATATCATACCAAATTCACGATTCTAGCTGCAATACTATAGTTGGTACCAATTTTATACCTTTTTGTGACGCACTCCCCTTAAAAGTACAAAAAAACATTTATATTGCGCTTCTATGTGATGAGAATTTACATACCAAATTTAACGATTCTAGCTGTAATGCTATAGTTGGTACTATTTTTATCCCCTTTTTGCCCCGCTCGCACCTTAAAAGTACATATTTCGAAAAATCCATTTATGTTGGAAGTCTACGTTGTCAGAGAAATGTAAATACCGATTTTCACGAATACAGCTGCAATACTTTAATTGGTACCAGTTTTATCCCTTTTTTGTCCCGCGCACACCTTAAAAGTACATATTTCGAAAAATCCAATTTGACTGCACTTTTTGTAATTCGCGACTATAGCTGCAATACTTAAATTGGTACCATTTTTATCCCTTTTTGTTGTCCCTCTCACTCTTTAAAAGTTTAAATTCAATTTATTTTGGGGAAATCCTGAATTTCACGATTCTAGCAACAATACTTTTCTTGGTACAATTTTTATCCCTTTTTGTCTCGCTCACCCCCTTTAAGTACACATTTCGAAAAATCCATTTAGATTGCGCATCTACGTTGTCGGAGGAATTTACATACCAAATTTCACGACTATATCTGCAATACTTAAATTGGTACAATTTTTATAACCTTTTCTCCCGCGCATTCCTTATAGTACAAATTTCGAAAAATCCAATTTTACTGCGCTTCTACATGGTCAGAGGAATTTACATATCAAATTTCACGATTCTAGCTGCAATAATTTAGTTGGTACCAATTTTATACCTTTTATGCCGCTGGCTTTTTGAGATTTATGTGGTGAAAATTTACATACCGAAATTCACGATTCTAGCTATAATACTGTAGTTGGTACTATTTTTATCCCTCTCGCCCTTGAAAAGTACAAATTTTGAAAATCCATTTATGTTGGAAGTCTACGTTGTCAGAGAAATGTAAATACTGATTTTCACGAATATAGCTGTATTAATTAACTTGGTACCATTTTTATCCCTTTTTGTCTCTTTCCTCCCTTAGAAGTGCAAATTTCGAAAAATCCCTGTTCGTAGCTCATCTGCTTGTTCAGTGCAAGTCACACACCGAATTTCATGTCTCTAGCTATTGCCATTTAGTCAGGACGAAGGTTCGATGTTTATCCCTTTTTGTTCCATTTTACCCCCTAAAAGTACGAATTTATGATATGTCAGTCAATCAGTAAAGCAACTCTTTTGTATATGTAGATTGTATTGTCAGGGTTCGTAATGATCTTCTCATCTTAAGTATTGGATGTTTTGTGAAAGAAGTTAAATTGCTAAACGTTCCTTTTTCCGAGCCTTTTCCTTTGTCTCCTCCAATAATATTAAAACCTCTTTCCTCCTCTTTAATCGCCCCACAAAACCAGCCACTAGAATTAAATTAAAAACACATTTCATTTCCTTTCATCTTTTCTTAATCATTCATTTCATTTATTTAAAAAACCATCAAACGTATAGCAATCATCGTCATCATCCTCTTAATAAATAACCCTTCAATCATTATCCACTCCAATACAGACAAACCATTAGCGGCATCATCCTTGCCACATCATATTACTCCTCCCATCTGTCGCTTAGCCCATGCTAAACATTTTCAAATTATTGAAACCCTTTGACTTATCAATCTTACCATGCAAACGACCCTTCAACAGCATATCGCCACTACCTCTATCCAGCTGGATATCCACATAGAAGTTAGCTTCCGGCACATACTGCGGCAACAATTCCTCATCCACATGATAGTCAGGCAACGTGTAGACCATAGCCTTCTTGAGAGGACAGGCCTTGATGAAGGTGCTGCCCTGTTTCAAGACATCCTCGTAAATGCTTCGCAAGACATTGTCGCTGTTACGTTGTTGTAGCCACTTGCAAAAGTCCACCTTACGATTCAACAGCGTCGTATAGTTGTTGGGTTGTTCACCCTCAATGGCCAAGCCATAGGCTAGCGAAATGTCAGCGATGTCTTCCAAGACATTAAGCACCACATTGAGAGTAGGTTCTTCGGTGCTGTTTTGCACATGTATCTTGGCATCCAGGAGATTGGCATTGAATTGATACGGAAACGCGGTTAGGATCACCTTGAAGGCTCGCTGTGGTTAGCATGATGGGAAGAGACAGAGAAAGAGAGCATTTAGTCAAAACGGAAATTAAGATGAAGTTTAAAATAAAGTAATTAAATTATTAGAATATATTAGACGGAGAAAAGTGGCATCCTTATATTTAAACTAGTCAATAAAATGGGGAAATGTTAGAAGTGTGAATATTTTATGATGTAGTTGAGACATCTAAATATAAAGATAATTTTAAGGTATATATTGTTATGCAAGATATACTGACATAAAATTGGTTATATGGGTTTATTGAAATGTTTTATAAGTAAAATCATTTGTGTGAAGACGGCATTCAATTATAACCATCCGTTCAAAATACGATTTTGCATAAAAATCCGCTGTCTAGTCATAACCAATAAAATATTTGTGTTATGAAATGTCATAGCTGTTATGTTTCATAACTTACAACTACACTTTTAGTGTGTCGACTTTATTCGTTGCATGCTAGCAATTCTCATTTGTCCTTTGTTAACCCTGACATAAGTATGAACCCTGATTTAGGTGAAAGACATATTCATTGCAAAGACTCTCGCAATGTTTGTCTGGGTTGATTGGTTAATCAACGAGTCAGATTCTGATGATTTTTTGTTTATATTGGGTACTTCAGTATAAATTATTACCATTTATGAAACTCTTTCATAAAATTAATGAAGTTTCTTCATAAAATCTATTAAAAATTTCATAAATCATATTATGAAAAACATCATTATTTTTTATTTTTATGACAAAAGATCTTCGTATGAAGAACTGCTTTTCATAGTTTCTAAAAATTTTCATTGATTTGTGCTTTATGAAACATGTTTCATACATTTTATGGAATGTTTCTTTGGCGACTTTTTAATGAAAATTGTCACTGTGTACCCCATTACATCTGTTTAGACCCTACACTGACGTTTCTTCCTGGAATTTTCGGGATAGATTTCCCGGGATTACCGAGCATCGGGTATTTTCTTTGCAATATCTTGGGAATTGCATTTCATTGAATTTTCCCATTTAGACCAATATCGCAATGTAGAATTTCTATAATTCTGTATAGCCATATCATAATATTGTTCAGGGAAAAATTCAAAGCTTAATCAAAATAAGGGGAATAAGTACTAGAAATGTTTTCCTAAAAAGGCACAAAAAAGGCATGGTCCGTCGACACCATTTGTTCTCAAAACGAACACGAAGAAAATATTTAAATTTAAAAACAAGTAAGGAAAGGCTAAAGACTGGCGGGGCCGACTTATATAGGGTACTATATCATGATCTGATGTGACTTACTTTCACAACGTGACATATAACGTGTTTGATCAAAATCTGTAATACCTGGAGAGAAAAAGGTAAATCGGGAAGGACATTTGAATGAGGGCTGTATTAAAACCTGAAAATCTTTGGCCCACACTTATTATAGACTTTTCTAGTAGAAATATAATGTATTTTGAAGAACATCGGTTAAAATATATGGTTGCTAGAGCGGAAAAAACAGGAGCGTCATTTTTATGATCGAACCACATAATGTTTCCAGATGAAATACAAGTCGATAAAATATGTAGTTTCTAGAGCGCAAAAAGTTAAATGGAGACCAAAATTTGTATGGGATCTATATCTAAATCTGAACCGATCTGACCCACTTTCACCAATATTTTGTACCAAATATGAAGATATTCTGATAAAATATGTGGTTTCTAGAGGGGGAAAATCAAAAAGGGAGCGAAATTTGTATTGGAGCTATATATGTAAATCTGAACCGATCTGACTCACTTTTACCACAGATATTTTCAGTTCAAATGTAAGATTTTGTGCCAAATTTGAAGAAACCCGGTTTAAATATGTGGTCTCTAGAGCACAAAAATGTAAATGGAGGCCGAAATTTGTATGAGAGTTATATCTAAATCTGAACCGATCTGACCCACTTTAAGCACAGATGTTTCAAGTTTAGATATAAGGTTTTGTGCCAAATTTGAAGAAAATATGGTAAAATATGTTGTTTATAAAGGCGAAAAAGTCAAATCGGGAGCGAAATTTATAATCGAAATTAAATAGGTTTTGTCCTTGGACCACAAAACTCACTTGTACCAATTTTTGTTAGGATCGGATAATAATTGCGACCTGTACTTTGATTGCAAGAATAGATAGACGGACGGACATGGCTAAATCTATTCAAAAAAGTGATATATAATTAACAATGCGTCTATCTCGCTTCCTTTTGGGTGTTACAAACTAATGCACAAAGACATAATACCCTGGTGGAGGGTATAAAAATAAAGGAATACAGTAATGATTGATTGGTTTCTATCGGCTTTATGTTATCGTTAACAGACGTTCACCAATTTTTGCAAAAGAAACTAAATAAATACAATTTAATAAAATCTTATTGATTTTGGTTCAATATTGAAATTTCAAAGATGGAACATTCAGCTTTATATTCTATCAGAAATTTACTTTTATTTAATTATTGTCGTAATTTAATAATAATTCAGTAATTTTCTATTAAAAATAAGATTGACAAGTTCCACGAAATTGAGACTTTGCAATATTTAAACGAACCTCTATTATGTACTCATATGTCTTTTTGTAAGACACAGACTATTTCATTTATGCCCAGTGGCGTTTTGAAGAGTGTTTTCTGCACTGAATATATTAGACTGCCCCTCACCACAACAATTTATTTCATAATCATGTCGTTTAAGGTTTAAACGTTTATATACAGTGGCCGACAAAAGTCAACATACGACCCACATTTTTACGTTTTAGCGAGTTCCAAAAAATATTTGAAAAAAGTAATGATGCGGTTTTGTTTGAAATCGTTTTTTATTCATATAACAATAACAAAATGCTATATCTCAATATAAACTTAAAAGATATTGGCAAAATAAACAAAAAACACCTTGACAAAAGTCTACATACGACATAGCATCCCATGCTTTACGTCATTTTTTATAATGTACTTTATAGGAGAATTGACGAAATTTGTAATTTGTCTTGTGCTTGCTCTTCTTTAAATAAATATAATTCAAGAAACATTAGTCCGCGAAAATGACTTCTCGTAAAGAAATTGCAACTGATATTCGAAACTTAGTAATAAAATGCAGAAACGAAAGGAAATCTTTAGGCGAAATAGCTAAAATGGTTAATTTAAGTAAATCCACTGTCCAAACTATATGCAAAAACTTCTAAAATACGGATACTGTTGAAAATAAGCCCAGAAGTGGGCGTCCAAAAAAACTTAGTCGACGAGATGAAAGCTTTATTTTAAAAGAAGTTAATGAAAACCCGAAAGTGAATGCTACAATGTTGTCCAAACAACTCGCAGAAAGGTCGGATACAATTGTACATCCAAGAACAATTCAAAGAAGTCTGAATAATAATGGTTTCCGAAGCAGAACCCCACGCAAAAAACCTCTTATAAGTGAAAAAATCGTAAGCCTCGCCTTGAATTCGCCCAGCAACACTTGGACAAGGGATTAGACTTATAGAAGCGGATTTTATTTACGGATGAGTCGAAGTACGGGACGGGAGAGCCAAAGTATGGAGAAAAGCGAATACGGCAATGAATCCGAAGAATTTACTTGCTACGGTAAAGCATGGTGGTGGCAACGTAATGGTTTGGGGTGCCGTCGCGGCGTCTGGAGTTGGAAATCTTGCCTTTATTGAGGGCAACATGGATCGCTATCAATATAAATCCATATTGGAACAAAATCTGAAGGCATCGGTCGATAATTTAAACCTGGGAGAGCGCTGGATTTTCCAACAAGATAACGATCCGAAGCACACAGTCCAATTTGTTAAAGATTTGGTAAATCAGCATGCTCCAAGACAACTTTATTCGCCGCCACAAAGCCCCGACCTGAATATTATTGAACATGTGTGGGAGATTCTGCAACGCAGGATCCGAAAACATCACATAACTAGCGCCCAAACGCTAAAAAACAAGCTGGAAGAGGAATGGCGACAAATATCACCTGCGGAATTGGAAAACTTAGTTGCATCAATGCCCAGACGATTGCTGGCTGTTGTAGATGCTCATGGTGGACCAACAAAATATTAAATTATATAATAGTATCATTTTGTCACGTTAAATTGCATTTTTTATGCCTCATCTCAAACCGTACGTAGACTTTTGTCAAGGTTTTTTCTGCGTATTCTGTTAATATCTTTTGTGTTTATATTGAAGTAATGCATTTTGTTATTGTTATATGAATAAAACAAAACCGCATCATTACTTTTTTCAAATATGTTTTGGAACTCGCTATGTGTGATTTTTCAAAGATAATCATAGCAGCTAAAATCTATTAGGCAAATATAAATCACACTGTCCAACAAATTAAGAATTTTTGATTCGAACAAGGTAACCACCAAATAAGATAAATGTTGGCTGTCAAGTCAAAAATTTTAACAAGTGCCTTTAGGAAAACCCGGCTATCATATAGAGAATTGTAAAATATTTTTTGATATGTTATTGCTGACTAAATAGGAAATATGTGTGACAGAATTCTTTCAGAAACCCTGATAGAGAAAGTTGAAATTAATGCAATTGGAAAAGCGAATTTTGTTTTTTGCAACAATTGCAGTTTTTTTTCGCGACTTACTACATGTATGTTACAATCGACATTGCTTCTTAATACACATGCAAAAAACACGCCGGATCCGTTGGATAGATCGCGAGAATATTACAAATCAAAAATGTCTAACATACAAATCGTTTAAGTCATATCTCCCGCGAAAATGAAAAATAATCAATTTGTATTTATTGTTTAGCGCGCTATACCGAAACACCCACATTTTTTGTTGAAAATGATCGAACTTCCAAAAAACATGGACGAATTTTAATCATAATAATTTTGTTGTATAACAGTGTGTGTAATTTTTTAAGTCATGGAAATATAACCACTACGTGATAAAAGACCAGCGTCTCCCAGTTTTGCCCAAAGTCATGGGCCCCCACAGTTTTGGGGCCTCGGTGTCATTTTTGCAAAAAATGTGATCATTTTCTCAGGCTCATATCTTGCGAAACCGTTTGGAATTTGGATTTACTCCCTGAGGCAAAGTTGTAGCTCTTGTCATTAAGAACAAAAATTGCGAACATATAAAATCAAAAACTTCATCTTCAAAGTCAAAATCGCAACTATCTTCGAACAAATCTTATAGGCTGCTGTGTGTGTAGGTAGCGTATACGTGCTGTTGATTAATAATAATATCACTCATACGCACTGTAGTCGGACTGACCATTAACAGAAACAGTCCTGCACGATATATTTTTCCTACCTAAACGGTGTTAAGAATCATTCCTAGGAAGTTCATATGTTCTAGAAAGTTGTTTACTGAGATCTTGGGTAAATTTTTGTAGTTGATCGTTTCCTTGAATTTTTAACAGTTTGCTAACTATGGACCTGAACAGGGGAAAAAGGTTAAAAATCGAAGTTTTTAAAGCTTTTTGGCGATTTTGATGAAGTTTTTGATTTTATATGTTCAAAATTGGCAAGAACTAAAACTTTGCCTCAGAGCAAATAAAAAATTCCAAACGGTTTGCAAGATATGAGTCTGAGAAAATTATCACTTTTTCCAAAAATTACACCGATGCCCCAAATCTTTGCGGGCCCATAAAAAAAGTGCATAACTTTCGGCAAAACTGAGAAACACGGGTCATTTTTGGTCTTTTGTCACGTAGTGGTGTCCGTATATGGTTATATATTTTCGTGTTGCACTGTGTTATCATCACAATATTATATTATAGCCATAATAGTGTTTCTATTATTACGTTTTTTTTGTTCCTCCTGTGAAATTGTAGTTTATGCATTTCAAGAAGAAAATATATATTTGTAGCGGAAAATATGGAAATTTTTAACATATTTTCCCCAGCCATAAAATGTATTTTTTATATTATTTTCTCAAAATTATGGAAATATGCAAATAAATATCAATTTTAATCAAAATATGCTGTTATCACAAAATATACAAAAATAAACACTATCAAATCAATATGTTTTAAAGCAAATTTAGAGTAGTTTTTGTAGCTTTTGGATATTCGTGTAAAAACATGCATTTGTATGAAAATCAACCCCATAGTAATGACATTATGGAAAGTATTGGAAAAAATTTTTGATGACAATAATATTACTAAATTAATAATGGGAACCGATTATCAGTTTAAAAGTCAAATTGGTCATCAAGGACTATTTGTCAGCAATAGGAGTTAAGAATTATCAAAAATGTTATTCACAGAAAACCATTTGCGATAATTCTAATCCATCCATTATATTTCCATAAATTTGGTAAATACACAACAACTTGTTTTAACTTCAAAAAATATTCCATTTTGTTCATTAAGAATTCTTAATTCTATCAGATACAGTATGAATATGAGTATTATTTAGTTTAAAAAAAACTGAACATCAGAAATCTGCAGGCATGCAGCTGAGCTTCGCAGTAACAAAAGACTATATAAAAATGTTCGCAATTTTTCATTTGAGCAAGAATCAATCTTAAACAGGATCTAAAGAAAAAAATTAATGTTGAAATATATAAGTGCAGCTAACATTTCATATTACAAAACCATCAAAAGTTTTTAAATAGTAGATCGCATTAAGTAACAAAATCTTATAGTTTCTTAGAACTTAAGTAACCGGTTGTGCGAATTCTGAAATCATATTATTTTTATTTTTAAATAACACATTATTAATCTCTTGGTAATAATGATGCTTAAAGAACTAAATCACATTAATAAACAAGTAAGGAAAGGCTAAAGTCGAGCGTGGCCGACTGTATGATACACTCCACTTTCTATCCGAATACAATTCAATTAATGGTAATAAAGTGAAACAGGAAATAATTTTTGTATCCTATAAATGTGTGTGTTTGACAAAAAATGTTAAATCGGAAAGGACATTTGTATGGGGTATATGAAACCTGGTGTTTCTAGTTGGATCATAAGATGTTGTGCCAAATATAAAGAAAATCGACGACAGTATGTGGTTTCTAGAGCGGAAAATGTCAAATCGGGAACGACATTTGTATGGGGGCTATATCTAAATCTGAACCGATCTTACCCACTTCAGCCACAGGTGTTTGGATTAGTTGGATTATAAGATCTTGTGACAAATTTAAAGAATATCGGGTTCAATATGTGGTTTCTAGAGCGGAAAATGTTAAATCGGGACCGACTTGTGTATGGGGGCTATAATAAATCTGCATCGATCTAGCCCAGTTTAACCACAGGCGTTTCTAGTGGGATTATAAGATGTTGTGCCAAATTTAAAGAAAATCGGGTACAATATGTGGTTTCTAGAGCAGAAAATGTCAAATCGGGAGCGACATTTGTGTGGGGGCTATATCTAAATCTAAACCGATCTTACCCACTTTAGCCACAGGTGTTTCTAGTTGGATTATAAGCTGTTGTGACAAACTTAAAGAATATCGGGTACAATATGTGGTTTTTAGAGTGGAAAGTGCCAAATCGGGGCCGACATTTGTATGGGGGTTATATCTAAATCTGAATCGATCTAGCGCGCTTTAGCCACAGGTATTTCTAGTTAGATTATAAGATGTTGTGCCAATTTCTAGAGCAGCAAAAGTCAAATCGGGAGCGACATTTGTATGGGGGCTATATATAAATCTGAACTAATCTAGCCCACATTAGCCACTGGTGTTTCTAGTTGGATAATAAGATGTTGTGCCAAATTTAAAGAAAATCGAGGACAATATGTGGTTTCTAGAGCGGAAAATGTCAAATCGGGAGCGACATTTATATGGGGGCTATATCTAAATCTGAACCGATCTTACCCACCTTCCGCATAGGTGTTTCTAGTTGGATTATAAGATGTTTTGCCAAATTTAAAGAATATCGGGTTCAATATGTGGTTTCTAGAGCGCAAAATGTTAAATCGGGAGCGACATTTGTATGGGGGCTATATCTAAATCTGAACCGATATGATCAAATTAAATAGCGTTCGTCCTTGATCCACAAAACTTACTGTGTCAATTTTTGTTAAGATCGGACTATAATTGCGACCTGTAATTTGATTACAACAATAGATGGACAGCTAAATCGATTCAAAAAGTGATTCTAAGCCGATCGGTATAAGTAACAATGGGTCTATCTCGCTTCCTTTTGGGTATTACAAGAAAAATTCACAAAGACATAATACTCTCGTGGAGTGTATAAAATGTAAATAAATAAAATGTTATCTTTATTCAAAATGTATACATGGAACAATGTTCTAAGCGATGATTTTTTGCTCTTACAGATCCACAAGGTTCTAAGTTATTGAGCTAAATAAATGAGCATGAAAGGCCTAACAATTATTTTAAACATAAAATTCTAGAAAACTAGAAGTTCAATTTTCCCACTAAGATGGAAAATATTACAATATTTGGACAGCCTGATGATGGTGCAAGTTGAGCTACAAGAAAACATAGAATCCACAAATCGATTTTATTCATTGCCTGACACACAAATAAAATATTTGGGTAAGCATAGTTTGGCGCTCAGTACAACTAAATGTAGTTACAGATACGGAAATTATAGATCGATCATAAAAAATAATGTTGGCAAAAAAATCTCTAGAGGAGGAAACAAGTGTAGCACGTGTATAAATTGCCGCGAAGGCTTTGGTATTATTAAATCAGATCACTCATAAATGCTTAATAAACACTTACGGCAGCTATAAATGTCTCTAAATGATATAAGAATACATTTGGCAATATTTTAAATATTTTGCCAAGAAAAATTGCATTCCCTTATTGATTATTG
Source organism: Polietes domitor (assembly GCA_947397865.1). NCBI lineage: Eukaryota > Metazoa > Arthropoda > Insecta > Diptera > Muscidae > Polietes > Polietes domitor. Next base: position 149,560,106 of record OX377621.1, on the reverse strand, counting down.
CTTATAATAATGCAAAAAAAACTTATGAGAAGGTAAAAGCTAATCTTATAAGAAGGTAAAAGCTAATATGTAGATTTGCCTAATGATATGGCAGCATTTGAATACTTGAAAATAAATATTTATTAGCCACTAATTGATAATATTACTGCAAATTTGGAGCACAGATTTAAAAGTTTTCCTCTAGTTAAGGTAGTAACTTGCTGCTTGATTTAAATGGAATTGGTAATTTCTAGGAATGTTTTCTTTAAGGCTGGATGACAAGTTGCGATAGCAAATATTTTTCTACTTGTAGGCGGTTACGAAATAAATGTTATTAAAATGAATATGCAAAACAAATTATTTTATCCTGACAATTTTTGACTTAGCATAAATTATCCACTTATAGCGGATAGTTGTCCAGGCTAAGTCAACAAATTTTAATAAAAAATTATTATTTTCTCGTTGACGACAATGTGATTTTTTATTTTTTCTTGTTATCGCAACTTAGTTATCAAGTCTTAAAGCGAAACGCCCTTATTAATAATGAAAGATGTTGAGAGAAAAGGTTGATACAAATATTTATGTTATATTTATATCTATATTACAACACAGTACGACAGTGGTTGGTACACATGAGAAATGTTAACAGAATATGAAAATAGGCTTAAAATAAAGAAATACGTGTCTCGGCGTTTTGCTGTAGCACGTCAGAATTTTGAGAAAATCGATTTTAAAGATTCGAAGGACCGTTCTATAAAAACAGAATGGGTGAACCGATTTAAGTGCTTGAGACAGTTTTGAAAAGGGAATTGAGTTTGGATTTGTTTTTATTAAAAAAAACATTTTTTCCGCTAGATGGCGCTTTAATTTTCATGTAAAATTAAAAAATATCATATTAATTTTTGTATTTTTACATTACATTTACCTTACATTGAATTACATTAAATTTTTGGATATTAATTTTTGTATTTTTACATTACATTTACATTACATTGAATTACATTACATTTTTGGATATTTTTTAATTTTTACATGAAAATTAAAGCGCCATCTAGCGGAAAAAATGTTTTTTTTAATAAAAACAAATCCAAATTTAATTCTCTTTTCAAAACTGGCTCAAGCACTTAAATCGGTTCACCCATTCTGTTTTTATAGAACTTTTTATAATAGTACTACGTTACAAGTGAACCTCCACGGTCCTTCGAATCTTTAAAATCGATTTTCTCAAAATTCTGACGTGCTACAGCAAAACGCCGAGACACGTATTTCTTTATTTTAAGCCTATTTTCATATTCTGTTAACATTTCCCATGTGTACTCAAAAAAAATTGATTTTGTCGTACTGTGCAATAAGTCTTCCGATCTCAGCTTGATTTGAAAGAAGTTTTTCGACGACAGGAGGATTAAAACTTGGCTAAAATCTACCATAAATAGGGTTTGGAGTTTCCCTACAGATTTTTTGCCACTTTTTCATTTCCTGGGAAAACGGGAATGAAAAGTTTTATTCTAAATTTAGAATTTATTATAAAAAATATAATTTTAATTAAATAAATTCGTAAAAAAATAAAAACATTTAAATAGTTTTTTTTTCGCGACTTAATACACATGCAAAAAATCAGCTGTATCCATTGGATAGAACGCGAAATTGATTGATGATTTTTCCAATTTTTACCCACATTTCTCGTAGAAAAGGATCTATTTTCCAAAAAAACATGGACCAATTTTAACCCTAGTAATCTTGTCGTATAAGTTGACTTAAGCGCGAAGAGCAATATTTACAACAATGATGTCTTCGGTGACTCCCACTGAATTTTCCGACAAGTTTTTTAGTAGAACATTTAAATCCTTAAATATCCTTTAGAAAGGACTTTTTTTCATTATCTCGAAAAAATGGTCAAATTGACCCATAAAAAGAGGAGAAGGAGGATTAAGATCTTCCACAAAAATAATCCTCACATAATTCCACAATATAGTTCTGACAATAAGAATTCTCTCAGACATTAACTTGGAACACTTTTTTCACTTAATATAATGCTTCCTTCGACCAAAAAAGGAAAATGTTGGCCCACTGTAAAAAGAAACTCAGGCCATTTGGACTAATGAAAAATGGTCTACTCTACATACCCTTTCAGAATTATAGGGTCGTTATTCTGTTCCCTTCCAAAAATTCTTAATTTATTGGACAGTGTAATCAATAAAATATTTTTTAATATTTCCCGTTTTTCGGGAAAATTTAAATGTCAAATTTTTCGGGAATTCCCAGATTCTATGTGAAATATAAATCCTTAAATACAAATGTGACCGTAGCCATTTGATTGGCATCATTTGTCGTTTTCTACCAGCAAATTTTTAAAACTATATTTATGTTACTCCTCTATACAGTCAGAGGAATGTATATCTGTTTTTTTAACTCCAAAGTAGGAACTTTGCCTAATGTCCGCTGCTTGGTCAGAATGGTGGTACCATTTTGATCCCATTGGTTTTGAGCAAGAAGAAATATAAAGACGTACTTCAAATCCTACTAACTCGAGTGTTTACAGTTTAAAGCCATATGGCCTCACATGAACTGATTTTCGGGACAATTTATCTTTTTTGGGGGAAAACCTGAATTTTCTCATTAAGAAGACACGCAGAGACATCGCTACATATAATGAGAAATGTTATGTTATATTATTCCCAGAGTTTCACGGTTCTGATTACACTGTACAACGGGAGAGTAGACTCGAAGAAAAAAATACTACTTAACTGAAAGGACTAATTAAAGGATAGTTCATAAGTCCCTTCCTTTGGACTTATGAACTATCGGCATGTTATTCTTATATTTAAGGTATTCAGCATATTTGTGCAAACCACAACATTTGAACCCTCTTAATATTCAATGAATGGATCCTCCTCATTTCTTTTTGTTGTATTGTACATCCTGAGTTTTGCATCCCAAAGATATCTTAATAACAGCCAATTCGAATTCATGCAATTTTCCCTCCCCACCCCCTCTTCATTAGAATCTGCGATTTTTCTAATAATTCCTGAAAACTATCTTTAATCAAACCCAAACCCAATTGTTGCCAACCATCTTTTCTTTTTCTTGGCATTCTGCTGGGTGTTGTAAATTTATTTTTAATTAAAATCTTACACGAATCCTCAAAATCATAAATCCACTCACTACTATCATACAACAATGAGCACAAGAGTTTGATGGAATTTTCAAGGGAAAACCAAAGAAAAATTGAAAGAAAAAAGACAAGAAACTAGAAAAACTACAAAGAACTAAAACTTACCCAAGCCAAACAGTTTTGATTGCAAAGCAATAAAACCGCACAAAATGTAATTAAAAATTTCAAATTTGCCAACTTCATGGTAGCTTGTTAACCGATAACTGGATGGGGAGATTTCTTTACTGTGGCGAAAAACTTGAAAGCCTTCTCGGAAAAATCACCAGACAGAGAGAGAGAGAGAGGTGGAAACCAACAAAATGGAACAAAAGGGAAAAACATTTTTTCCCCTTTTTAATGATTTAAATAATTATAATAAGCCTCGAACAACAATGTAGAGATCAAAATGATTAGCAGTGAGCAAAAAGCTCAGAACAACAACATAACAGATCGAACTATAGGTAATGGTTTATTGGAGTGATGATGTCATGCTGGTGGTCTATGGCGTGTTCATGATGATGGTGCAGAAGATGTGAGCCGAGTTAAACACAGCATTTTGTCTACACGTGTCCAAGGTCTATTTCCAAAAAAAAACATTTGGGAATGATTCCGAAAGGGGTGACCACTGAAGCATTAAATCAGAAGAAAATAATCAAAAAAATTCTCTTAATGGTCGAGTGAATCGGTGAAAAACAACTCGCTCCACAAATTATTAAAAATAATTACTGAAACAAAATAGTAATGATGGCTTTTAGAGAGCCTCTTTTGCAGATGCTGGCAACGATAAGGGTCCATCATTGTAGCACGTAGTGCCAACGTGGTCATATTTGGTCAGCTATAAAAGCCCGTGGCCGTATTACAGTTGTCATAACACAAGTACTACTTCAACAGAACAAGTCGAAAAAGTTATATTTAAATAAAATAAATAAATAAATAGTCGCAATCATGTCATCTGTCTCCTGGTTAATAAGTGCCGCCATATTGGCCATGGCTGGTGTTGTCCTAGTGCAAGCTGAGGTAAGTAGCAACAAGATCGTTGTGTGGTGTTTATATACCGCATTGTTCAAGGACTTTGTCTTCAAATCGATTACAATTTGTAAGGAAATTGTAAAGGATTTGGATATAAAATCCTTAACATGGTGATATTTTGTATCCTTATAAACAGGATCCAATTGAAAACGAAAATACAATATAGGTACGACTGTGGAGAGGCCAATGGCAAAGTCGCTATAAATCACATCTATAAAAATATATATGTCTGTCCGTCCGTTTGTCTGCAGCAGATAGACCTTGTGTTCGTCTTTCCCTGTCCATCCTTCTTCCTATTCATCAATGTCTGTATGTCATACCATCCATCTTTCCGTCCTTCCATTAGAGTGTCTGTCTGTCCATTTGTTCTTCCCTCTACAAAATCTGGTGAAATCCCTCGGTGTTTGAGAAGACGGTTCTCGAAGCGTGTCTCGTTACTGATGGAGCCAGTACAAGCAGCATTTAGTGAACATTTGATAATCAAGAGCTTCGAGATCATAACCCTTCCGACCATCCCTCCATCCACATGTCATTCCATTCGACTCTCTGTCTGCCCATCCGTCCTTCCATCTACAAAATCTGGTGAAATCCCACGGTGTTTGAGAAGACGGTTCTCGAAGCGTCTCCATATGACTGTCTGTCCATCCATTCGTCCTTCCATCTACAAAATCCAACCAAATTTCTGGTTCTTTGAGAAGACGGTTCTTGAAACGGGTCTCATTACTGATGGAGCCAGTACCAGCAGCATCTTGTGAACATTTTAAAATCAAGAACTTCGAGATTAATACCCTCCCTCCATCCGCATATCATTCCATTCGACTCTCTGTCTGTCCATCCGTCCTTACATCTACAAAATCTAACGAAATCACTGAGTATTTGAGAAGACGGTTCTGGAAACGGGTCTCATTACTGATGGATCCAGTACAAGCAGCATTTTGTGAAGGCCGTCCATCCTTCCGATCATCTGTCCACCAATCCAACCATCTGACGACTGCAAATGGACAAAAATAGAATTTTTCCCAAATAAGTAAATGTCCGAAAGATTCTTCAAAATTTGAGAAGTTGATGCAAATGGGCATCAGTTAAAATTTTCCCAAATAAGAGGAGAAATAGAGAGGAGCAAATGTCCGAAAGAATTCATCAGAATTTAAAATGATGATCCGACCTCTGCAAATGGGCAAAAATTGAGGTAAGAGGAGCAAATGAGTTAAGAGGAGCAACTGAGTTAAAAGGAGCAAATGTCCGAACGAATTCCGCTCTCTCGAAGGTTATGGAGAGTATGGTTAACCAACATCTTGTGAGATAGTTAGAGACAATGGCAATACAATACTTAATGATCGAAAGTATGGCTTCCGTAGGATCTACTGGGGACCTGATGACGCTGTTGTCCGAAAAGTGGCATCGATCCATCCAGTGACATCTCCATCCAGAGTTGATATTTTGATAGGAAAATTGTTCAAACTCCGCAAGAATTGCTCTTTGTTTGGGAAGACGACCCTCGAGGCGAGTCTCAGTTTCTTCATTTCGTTATAATACCGCTGCTGATTTAACCAATACAAGCAAGATTTTGTGAGAAGATGATCCGTCCTTTGCAAATGGGATGCAATTGAAATCAACGCAATAAGCAGCAAATGACCGAAGGAATTCCGTGCTCTCGAAGGTTGTGGAGAGTATGGTTAACCACCATCTTTTGAGATATTTAGTGACAAATGACTTACTTAATGATCGACAGTATAGCTTCCGTAGGAATCGATCTACGGGGGATCTGATGACGCTGTTGTCCATAAAATGGAATCAATCCATCCACCAGTTTGGTGAAACTAAGGCCATTGCTCTAGATATCTCCAAGGCCTTCGACAGAGTCTGGGACGGCGCATTCATATGTTTTGATATTTGTAGTGGCTTCTATCGATTTATATCGAGCTTTCACAGGGATCGCACTATATGTGATGTTGTAGATGGGTTCTCATCCGAAGAGGATAGGCTAACCGCAGGAGTACCACAGGGATCTGTGCTCCTTTCCTCCTCCCTTATCTTCTTATTTTCATTCAGATGACAGTAATCTTCGTCATTCATACTTATTTGTTGTCGTAGATGGGTTCTCATCCGACGAGCATAGGCCGCAGGAGTACCACAGGGCTCTGGGCTCCATTCCCCCTCACATATCATCTTATTTTCATTGACGACCTTTGAATCCAATCTATTCATTCGCGGATGACAGTAACCTACGTCATTCCTACTCATTTGATCATAGATCAAGTCTTCAAGAAATTGAGAACAAAAGGCGATTGATGGATGAGTCAATCAGCCAGGATTTATTGGCCATTTCCGAATAGCGTCGAGTGAATATAGTTGACTTTAATGTCTCACAAGCTATTCAACGCTGTCGTCGATTTCTATGAACGGTGTGGATATTGAGCAATCGGACACTCTGTTCTGGATATGAAGATACATTGTTATGTTAGTTGGACAAAACATGTATTTGAGGTGCCAAAGGAAGCATTCAAGGAAGGCTTTTTGAAGCGGTGTAAGAAATACTTCACTCCCTCTGATCCTGTCCATAAAGAATCGAAATTGTCAAGGATTTCAGGTTTCTTCCTCTGAAATTTTGATCAGAAATTGTCATATAATTCGAAGTAATTCCTCTATGCTTGAGAGGACAGTCCTCGTTTCAACATTTCGTTCTGGTGTTAGAACCCAAAAAATCAAAAGCTTCTATCGAATTTTTGCTACTTTTGTCTGAAATCCGTCTTTGTCAACGTTGCTCTTCATTAATCCATAAGGCATTAGCTCGTCATGCAAATCCTCATTTCATTTCGTTTTGACGTTGCTGGTGTTTGAACCCAAAAAACTAAAAGCTTCTGTAGAATCCTTGCTACTTCTACCCGAAATCCGTCTTTGAAAATCACTAGTCTTCCTCAAAGTACTACTTTATTAATTCAATTCTTCCTCTGAACTTGAAATTTTGGTACGAAATCGCCGCAGGTTTATGTTAGAGGGCAGTCTTCGAAGCGTTTCTCAGTTCCAGCCCTCATAACTAGTCTCAGATTCTTCATTTCGATCTGATGTTTCTGGTGTTAGAACCATAAAAATAAAAATCAAAAGAATTGTTGCTACTTTTGCCCGAAACCCGTCTTTGGAATAGTTACTCTTCACTAATCCTTAGAAAATGGCAATCACTAATCCTTAGTCATGCAATTTAATTGATCAATTATTCATCATCATCTTCTTCATCCAGAATAGTAATTTTGATAGAAGAATTACACAAAATACGAATGACTTCCTCAGAATTTGTGAAGATGATACCGGAAGAGGTGATGGAAGTATGTTTATATCCAGGTTTCTGTTTACCAATAAAAGCAGGTTTATGGAAAAAAATATGTCCAAAAATCCGAAATAATTCCTTTATGTTTGAGATGACGAGTCTCATTCCTCAGAATTTGTGAAGATGGTCTTCGGAGCGGCGATAGAACCAATACAATCAGGTTTTTGGTAAAAGAATGACACAAAATCCGAAAGAGTTCGTTGACGATTCTCAATTTCTTCATTTTGTTCTGATGTCGCTGGAGCCAACATTTAAAAATCAAGAGCTTCAATAGATTTTCTATTTTTCTCAGAAATCTGTCTTTAAAAAACTCACTCTTCAATAATCCATAAACCATGAAAGACGTCATTCAATTCCTCAAATAATTGGCTGTAGGGTTCTTCATCTGCATAAGAGAGTGAAACAAATTCTACAAAGAATTCCTCCAGGTGTGAGAAGACGACCCTTGAGGCGAGTCTCAGTTTCTTGATTTGGTTCTAATGCCGTGCAAATTTGAGAGCATAAAACCCGGCATGAAATTCCTCAAATAATGGGTTTCAGACTTCTTCATATAGAGTTGATATTTCGGTAGGAAAATAGAGCAAATCGATATTTGGAAAGATGAGACTCAGTTTCGTCATTTCGTGATAATGCCGCGGCTGTGAGTGTTTGGAAAGTTCTTCAAATAATTCCTCAAATTGTTTGCAGACTTAGCTCATTTTGGTAGCTAAATGGCGCAAAATCTCTAGGAATTCCTCGATATTTGGGAAAACGAGACTCAGTTTCTTCATTTCTTTATAATGTCGCTGCTGATTTAACAATTATACGGCAGGTTTTGTGAGCAGTTGCAAATTTACCCATATAAGTTGATAGAATGATGGGAAATGTCCCACATAAGAATTGAAACAAATTTGGCAATTTATATATATTTAGATAATACGTCCGCCCATCAGTCCTTTCAGGGCCAAGCCGTCCGTCCATCAATCCTTTCGTCAAGTCGTATGTAAGTAGAGAAACTCAAAGTTACCCAGTAAAGTTAATTGGGAGAGAAAATGTCTCTCACAATAGTTGAAAGTAGCTTGGAAAAATAAACGATTCCATCGTCCACCACTCAAACCATACCATGTCTATCCACCTTTAAATGTATCCCTCTGTTTGACTGTCATTCATATCCATCCATCCTTCTGTATATCAATCCGTCCTCTTATCTGTGAAACAGGCTCGGTAAGAACTTTTTCGATTACTATTGGAGAATTCTTCCATAACATCATTAGTCCACGAACAGCATTAACAGTCCACACTTTTTTTATTTAATGTAGGCCATGTTATTATTTATTATTTACTTAAGATGAGTTCGTCGAATCATTTATTATTAGAAATGGTTCCATTCACCACATCTTTTACCTCTGCAAATTCTTTAAATTTATAACTAACATCCCCATTTCCAAGAACTTTGTCGATTACTATTGGAGGATTCTTCCATAACATCATTAGTCCGCAGTCCAAATTATCAGTCCACGGTTTTAATATTTTATTTTAGTCTGGGTTATTATATAATTACTTAAGATGATTTCACCGAAACATTTATTATGGTCCCATTTATAACATCTTTTATCTATTTACATTCTTTATACAATTTATTTTTTATTATTAATATTTTTATTATTTATATTTATTATTCTTTACAATTTATTTTTCCCACCCGAAAACATTTTTTTTGCAGAAAGTAATGCGTCCCAAATTCAAGGATGTCAAACTCTGGTCGGATGACAAACATATCTCGCATACCATTAAATTTGATCCCAGCGATCCACACATCAACTTCACCCTGGACGTTTTGCAGGAATTGCACGACATCGACTTTCAATCCGAATTGGTTGTGACACAAAAGATCGATCCCACCTATCACTTGGCCCTGAACACCACCATGAACCTGTGCCGAATTGTCAACTGGCACACCAAGTCACCGGTGGGTGCCATCATTTCCACCTTCTTGAAAGAATACGGCAACATCATCGAGAAATGTCCCATTGCCAAGGTAAGTGTCACATCATTAGTTTGGTTACGTTCTATTCAAAATGGCTACCAAATTTTTAGGGTAAAATTAATTTGCGTTTACCTCTATACCGTAAATTACAGGGCCAATATTATGTACACAAATTCTGGATACCCGAGGATACCTCCTTGGCCACCCTGCCCGAGGTGGATTTCGTTCTCAATGTACAGGCTTTCCATATCGATGCCGGCAAGCAGAAGACCATGGTCTTGAACGATCACATAACCGGCGAAATTGTCGTCCAGGATGTTAACAATGTCAAGCCTGGCTTGTTGGCCTTGTTGCCCAAAGTACCCGGTGGCTAAATAATGTGATAAAGCAGCAGTAGAAATTTCCCAAGCCGTACCATCTTTTTCTAACTAATGTTGTTGTTTTTTTGTTTTCATTGCTGTAATAAGTGTCCTTGTTTCTCCTTTATGTTGATCTAATAAAATTCGAAATTTAATATTCGTATGTGGTTACCACCGCAAAAACCCCCTAAACTTATTGTTTTCTTTTTGTATTCAATGTGTCGTTTGGATTGAATATTTCAAATCCAATACACTGAAAAAGCATTAAGGCAAAACTCGTCGAGGAAAGTTGACGAAAAAATAATCTAAATCACACAGACAGAAGAGCTAAAACCTAAGCAACATATGGAACATAACTAAGGAATAAGAGTTCATTAAACTGTCATAACTTGGCAATGGAGGAAACTACCAGATCGTTACCCTGAACTTCAATGTATCGACGAATATTCAGAGCAGCACTATGCTAGAACGCAAATAGAGTAAAGATAATAACTAAGTTATAGTCGTTGCTTATAATTAGACAGCGGATTTTTGTGTAAAATCATATTTCGAGTGGATGGTTATAATTGAATGTTGACTTTACCCAAATGATTTCATGATAAAAAATATTTAAATGATCAATATAACCAACTTTACGTTACCATATTTTGCATATTGATATTCATATTTTATGCAGATGTGAATTAAAAAACGAATTTGCATATAAATCCGCTGTCTACTTATAATACAACCAATACAAGCAGGATTTTGTGAACATTTGAAAATCAATAGTCTTCCTCAAAGTAACTCATTGCTCATACATAAAGTATGAAAGTCGTCATGCAACTCATGAAATAATTACTTTCAGAATTATTCATCCAGAGTTGGTATTTTGATAGGAAAATGGTTTTTTTGAACACAGTACTCGATCCGAGTCGCAGTTTCTTCATTTCGTTCTGATGTTGATGCTTTTGGATTCAACATTTGGAAATAAAGAGCTTCTATAGAATTTTTACTACTTTTGTCAGAAAAACGTCTTTACCAAAGTTACTCGTCACTAATCGATAAAGCCTGAAACTCGCCACGCAATGCCTCAATTATTTGACTTTAAGTTTCTTCATCCAGAGCAGTATTTTTGGTAGAAGAATGACATAAAATCCTAGAGCATTCCACAGAATTTGAGTAGTTGATCTTCCCCAGGAAAAAAATGGTAATGACACCTAATTATTTTTAGCATTACCTAGTAATAACAGCTCGTTTATCAATAAACTCACCATTTTTTCAAAACTCGACTCCTTATGTATTTGGGACTGAATGAAAATCTTATATATCTGTTTTTATACCCTCCACCTCCAGGATGGGGGTATATTTTGTCATTCCTTTTATAACACCTTGAAATATCGACCTGAGACCCTATAAAGTATATACATATATTCATGATCGTCATAAAATTCTAAGATGATCTAGTCATGTCCGTCCGTCCGTAAGTCCGAAAGTATGCTTCCATCTAAACGAAAGGAGCTAGGACATCTAAATTTTCCATAAATGCGTCTTATAGTCGTAGATCGGTTCGGATTGCACTAGCCACAATCGGTCCAAAGGAAAAAAAATTTCCATCACAAGGACTGAAAATACTTAGAAAAACCCCTATTATGTTAGAGTATTTAAGCATGTTTTTCCAATATGTCCGCTTGTACTTACTTGATATTGGGTAGCTATAACAAAAATGTGCACCATAAAATGATTCTTAATCGTAGGGTGCAAAAAGAGACAAAAATGGTACATATCAAACGACAACACCTAGAAACACCAAATTCCTCTAATTGAGTAGATACATAAAATAAAACTATTTTTCCAAATTCGTACTTTTAGGGGATACAATGGGTGCAGAGGCATAAAAATAGTACCAACTAAACGGCCGCAGCTAGAATGTACATCCCTCTAATTGCGTAGACACGTAAAATAAAGAGATTTTAGAAAGTCGTACTCTTAACGGGGTAAGATAGGAAAAAGGAGATAAAAATAGTGCCAACCAAATGGCCGCAGCTAGAATCATGGAATTCGGCGTAGACATTCCTCTGATTGCATAGACACGCAAAATAAAAAGATTTTTCCAAATTCGTACATTTTCGGCAAAAATTGGTTGAATCATGAAGTTAAGTTATTTTGCACTATGTACGTGAGATAATGGATTTTATGTGTACTTTTGGAATTAAAATAGAATGGAAATACAACCAACTGTAGCACCCACTACCTACCAATATTTATGGTATTAAAGCTTTTTTGAAAATATAAATATAAGAATATTTTTTTTAATTGACTTGAAGTATTATTTCGATATATATATAGTGCAAACATATTGGTAGCCTTGTCTTAAAAACGTGGCTTGAAATAATAAAAATATTATAATTATTAATAAAATTATTTTTTCAATATTTGTATTTATTTTGGTTTGGTTATATTAATAAAATATATTTTTATATATAAAAATTTGAAATAGCTTTTAATGCTAAACTAATAATAATAATTTGAAATATTTTTGGTACATATTTTCTTCTTTTATTTGACGCTAATACCGTTATCATAGGGTATTTAAAATATTTTTTTGAAACATTTTATCCTTTGAAACTTCGTAGTCCTTTTAATAGGATGATGAAATGAAAATCTAAAAACGCCAATTAACTCCATTTCACTTATACTTTCAGATGTATATCATCTGGATCAAGTGTAATATGAACTGTCGGACAGTGTTAGCAAACAAATCCTATTTGGCACATAATAGGATATTTAAATCAAAAATTCTATAAATTTGCAAAACCATTATAAGGTCCATAGTTACTTATGGATCAGTAGTTTGGGTCATGACGAATTTTGAGGAAAAGTCCCTCAGAATATTCGAAAGAAAAAATCTTGGACGGGTATTTGGTAAGAAGAAATGAAAGCGGTTAATGTAATGTTGTAAAATTGATCAAAGAACCAAGTCATAGATAAGTAGATTATTTACTACGAATGGATTATAACCGGGCGTTTCGCCGAGTGTAAATCCCTCAAAGTTATAACTCAAGGATGGAAGCTATAAGAATTCGGGCAGGTGATATCTCAAAGAACCATCAGAGGAGAACGAAATGGTTGAAGAATACCATATCGGTTAGGGAGGGTTGATTTGTATGGATGAAAAAAAAAAATAAAAATCGTATAGAAAAAACCTAATCTACATTAAATTCTAAGAAAATTCTCCGAAGAAACCATGAAAACCACCTGAAAATTTTTACTTGGGAGAATTTTTTTAATGAAGAAAAAATTTTAGTGTAGAAAAAAGAAAATTACTAAACAATTTTATTCAGAAAATTCGATATCTTTTTGGAAAAAGCGATATTTTCCAACATTTATTTTTTTGGCAAAGGCGGGCATATAAATTTTCAAGTCGAGAGGCGTGCATTATGATTTTATTTTAGATACATGGTTTCTTCGGAGAATTTTCGTAGAATTTTATGTAGTTTACGTTTTTGCTATACGATTTTAAAAATAACAAGTAAGGAAATGCTAAAGTCGGGCGGTGCCGACTATATGATACACTCCACTTTTTATCCGAATACAATTCAATTCGGTAAGCAAATGAAAACGGGAAGGAATTTTGTATGTTTCCTAATCATAGGCTAATATGACCTGACCCAATTTGTTAAATCGAGAATAATATTTGTATTGGGGCTATATCCAAACAAGTGCCCTACTTTCACAATAAGTTCTTCTAGTTGAAGTAAAACGTGTTATGCTCAATTTTAAGAAATTCTCTGAAAATACGCGGTTTCTGGAGGAACGAAATTTGTATGAGAACTATATGTAAATCTGAACCGATGTGACCCATTTGCACCATAGGTGTTCCTAGTTTAAATATAAGATGTTTTGACAATTTTGAAGAAAATCTGTAAAAATATGTGGATTCTGGAGCGGAAAAATTCAAATTGGTAGCGAAATTTGTATGGGAGCTATATATAAATCTGAACCGATCTAACACATTTTTACCACAAGTGTTTCCAGTTGAAATATAAGGTGTTTTGCGAATTTTGAAGAAAATCTGTTGAAATATGTGGATTCTAGAGCGGAAAAATTCAAATTGAGAGCGAAATTTGTATGGGAGCTATATAAATCTAAATGAAATATAAGGTGTTTTGCGAATTTGAAGAAAATCTGTTGAAATATGTGGATTCTAGAGCGAAAAAGTCAAATCGGGAGTGAAATTTGTGTGGGAACTATATGTAAATCTGAACCGATATATCACATTTTTACCATGGGTGTTTCAAGTGGAAATATAAGATATTTTGCCAATTTTGAAGAAAATCTGTTAAAATATGTGGTATATAGAGTGAAAAGAGTCAAATCGGGAGCAAAATTCGTAAGGGGGCTATATCTAAATATGAACCGATTTTTTCAAATTATGTTCGTCCTTGTCCCGAAAAACTTCGTTGTGAAAGTTTCGTTTGGTGCTGGCTACAATTGCGACCTGTAGCGTGATTACAACAGTAGATGCACAGACGGACAGACAGACGGACGGACAGATAGACAGACGGCTAGCTAAATCGATTCAAAAATTAACAATGGATCTATATCGCTTCCTTTTGGGTGTTACAAACAAATGCACAAAGACATAATACTCTCGTGGAGTGTATAAAAATCAACCCGCCCTAATATCGGTTGATGAAGGACAGACGAAGTAATGTCCTGAGGACTGATATATGTTCAAACAATTTGATGTCATTTGAAAAATCTGCATTTTTGCCTTTCATTGTTGTATTAGGAGACATCTTAAGTTAGACTTAGAAATATAGTAGTTCATTTATCTTACACTTATTGAGCTATTACATTTAGGTCTCTGCTCGGGCGCCAGATTTTTTCACACTTAACTAACAATCAAGCGATGTCCCTTATAAATGCAGTGCATTGCGTTGGCAAAAGGAATATAAGGAGTTTAATGGAGGAAAGGAAAAAGTATTTCTTGATATCTGTCTCTGGCTGTCATAATTGGCGAGAAAGATATTTGCCGGAACGAACTTATTCTGTAATGTGCAGTGCGGCCAGCCAGCCAATTGACAACAAATGGGTGAGAGTTCCTTGAAAGACGCGTATCTCTACCGAACGTCCTCACGTCCGGAATGAGATCACGAATATCCGAAGAACAAACACCATGAAAATATCGATAGAACAGCGACACACATGCGACATTACGACGCTGTTCAAGGGAGATAATAGAATTGGATATCCTAGTGTCTCCTATTAACACCATCGTCCTCCTCTGAACGCGGTCAAGTAGGTCCAAGGAAAATCTTGGACCACCCGACCATATATGGGAGTTGTATACCATCTTAGGTCTCATATAGGTAGTGTAGATATTGAGAAAATCAGATGGTGTTTAAGTATTACTTACACCGCTTTAGAAAGCCTAGAAACATCAAATACATGTTTTGTCCAACGAACATAATCATCGAACAGTTTAAGCTTAACAAGAGTAAATGGGGCCTATAATACGACTAAGTACAGTACCATATGTGGAAAAGTTGTATGATATCATGCTCAGGCCAAAAATGATGAAAAACAAAAAAGATCTTAACCTTAAACCAAATGGATGAATTGGTATGTGGACGGTTGGATGTATAGGCAGACAAATAGAATTTTGGATAGATTAACAGGTAGACAAATAAATTATAGCAGACATTCGCTACAATAGCATTAAGATATCTCAAGCATAGTTCAAAAGATCATATAAATATGTATGTATAAAATAGGCTAGACCTCAAATATTGTATGAAAGAGAAAATAAAAATAATTAGGCAACTTTCAAGATAGGTATGTATGTATGTATGATGAGGAAAATGACAGCTTCAAACAATAATATTGAAATGTGATATTTTTAAATGTTACTATTTCAAAACAACAGCAAAAGTCCAAAGTCTATTTGTCTATTTGGAAAAACACATTCGAATGTCACTTAAGCAGTATTACGCGACAAAAAATAATCCGAAAAAATCATTCAATGGTCGAGTGAATCGCCGAAAAACAAATCACACCCAAAATTATTAAAAACAAAACCAAAGCAAAAAAAATAATGAGGGCTTTTAGGGAACACTTTTTCCAGATGCTGACCGATTGATAAGGGTTGATAATTATTGAAGTAGTGGCGACGTGGCCATAGTTTTTTTCAGCTATAAAAGCCGGTGGCCGAATTAAAGTTTTCACAACACAAGTGGTAACTCAACTGAACAAGTGGAAAAAAAGTTATATTTTTGAAAACAAAAAAAACATCAGTTGCAATCATGACATCCGTCTCCTGGTTAATAAGTGCCGCCATATTAGCTGTGGTTGGTGTTGCCCTAGTGCAAGCTGAGGTAAGTAGAAAGAAGATTATTGGACTGTACCGTTCAAGGACTTTGTTTCCCAATCGCTTACGATTTGTAAGGAAATTGTAAAGGATTTGGATACAAAATCCTTAACATTAGGAAATTTTGCTTGTCTGTCCTTCTTCCTGATCATCACCGTCTGTATGTCAGACCATCCATCTTCTCATCCCTCAATCCGCACGTCATTCCATTCGACTGTCTGTCTCTCCATTCGTCCGTCCATATACAAAATCCAACGAAATCCCTCTGTGTTTGAGAAGACGGGTCTCGAAGCCGCTCTTCCATACATCAATTCGTCTATCCTTTCGATCATATATCCACCAATCCAAACGTCTGCCGACTGCAAATGGATAAAAATTTAAATTTACCCATGTTAGTTAATATTGTCCGAAGGAAGCCCTCAGAATTCTAGAAGATGATATTTGAAGCGTTGATTGAGCTAATACAAGCAGTAATATATAAATCAATAGCCTTCCTCAAAGTAATATTTTACTAATCCATAAATCATGGAAATCGTCATGAAATTCCAAATAATTGATTTCTGGATTCTTCCTCTAGACTAGAAATTTTGTGTAAGAGAATTACACATAATCCGAGGGAATTCCTCGATGTTGTGAGGACAGACCACGAAGCGTGTCTCAGTCCAATCATAAAAACTAGACTCAGTATCTTCATTTCGTTCTAAAGTCGCTGTTGTTGGAAGCAAAACATCAGTAGCTTCTATGAAAATGTTCCTACTTTTGCCCGAAATTCGTCTCTGTCAAAGTTAATCTGAACTATCCAAGTTTCTTCATCAAGATTTGTAATTTTGGTAGAAGAATGGCACAAAATCCAAATGAATACCTCAGAATTTGTGAATATTATCCTCGGAGCGGTGATGGAGCCACTACGAGCAACTTTTTGGTAAAATAATGACACAAAATCTGAAAGAATTCCTTGATGTTTGAGATGACGAGTCTCAATTTCTTTTTCGTTCTGATGTCGTTGCTGTTGAGGCCAACAATTCTCTCGATTTATATCGAGCTTCCTCAGGGATCGCAAATGGATTCTCTACCTCCAGTTTTCTTATCTCCATTGATGACTCCTTGGATCGGACTTCGAATCGTCTAGAAATTGAGGAGAAAAGGCTATTGATGGATGATTCATTCAGCCAGGATTTTCCGAATGAACAAAACGTGTATTTGAAGTGCCGAAAGAAGCATTCAAGTGTCCAGCCTTTTTGAAGCGGTGTCAGAAATACTTCACTCCCTCTGATCTTCTTAATATCTACACTACCTACATCAGACCATAGATGGAATACAACTCCCATATATTGTCGGGTGCTCCAGGTTCATCACTGTAGCTACTCGACCGTGTCCAGAGGAGGGCGATGGTGTTGATAGGTGACGGTGGGATATCCAATTCTATTGTTTCCCTTGAACACCGTCGTAATGTGGGATGTGTGCCTATGTTCTACCAATACTTTAATGATATTTGTTCTTCCGATATTCGTGATCTTATACCACCCGTGAGAACGTTCGGTAGAGATGCGCGACTTTCCTTTAACTCTCACCCATTTGTTGTCGATTGAACAACCGACCGCATCACGCACTACATAATGAATTCGATCTTCGCCCCTACTATCCGTATGTGGAATCGACAGATATCTTCCCAGCCAATTATGGTATTCAGAAATTTAAAACAGAAGTCAACAAACACCTCTCCCGCTTCCCTCCTTCCAATACATTATCTTCCTTCCGTCAATGCAATGCCCTGCATTTAACAAACATAATCCGGCGCTAAGAAAAATGTATGTCCTTCCAGACACATATTCTCTGAGGATGAGGGTATATATAAGTCGGTTTAGCCGACTGACGTTTTCTTACTTGTTTACAGTGGTTCAAAGTATTCATTTTTGCTCGAAGGGATCATTATAATAAGTGAAACAAGTAAAAACGGCGTTAAATTCGGCCGGGCCGAAGTTTATATACGCTCCACCATGGATTGCATTCCACAGAGGCTATCGATTTTCTTTTATGTCTTTGTGTATTTGTTTGTAACACACAAGAGGAAGAGAGATAGACCCATTGTTAAGCATACCGATCGACTTAGAATCACTTTTTGATTCAATTTAGTAATGCCCGTCTGTCTGTCTGTTTGTCGGGATAATGACGAACGCTATTTAGTTTGAAGAAACTCGGTTCAGATTTAGATATAGCCCCCATACGAATTTCACTCCCGATTTGACTTTCTTCACGCTGGATACCACATATTTGAACAGATTTGGTTCAAATTCGGTAGAACATCTTATTTTTCCAATATAAACACCCATGATAAAAATGGGTTAGATACAAATTTCGCTCCCAATTTTACTTTTTCCGCTCTAGAAACCATATATTTTATCAGATTGTTTGGCAGAATATCTTATATTTGTATCGTATCGTGTATAGAAGTCCAAACGCGGTACAATTACAAAAATCTTAGAGGATTGTCCTGACAGTGAAATTGTGGTTTCTGGCGATTTCAATGTCCATAATTCCTCTTGCTTGCCCATTCGAGTCACTCAACACCGGAGGGTCAATAAGCCGAGCTTTTTGCCGCGCATAATGATTTGACGCAACTAGGGAATGAACCGACACACATTCCGTGTGTCCAAGGGCAACACTCTAATATTCTTGATCTTTTCTTAACATCACACCCTGAAAAGTATGAACTTAACGTTCTAGCACCTCTTGGTAATTCGGATCACTGTATTGTTTCAGCATCCTTTTCGTATTCCGCTCTTCGTGTCGCTTCGACCCCAGCCCCAAAGCGGACAATATATATATACGAAAAGGCACGTTGGGCCGAGCTCAACAACTTTTTCCAGCATTTCGATTGGAAACTTTGCTTTCTAAATGGCGATATAGATGCTGCGGCTGAAATGATTGAAAATATTATCTTGATTGGAATGAAGTCATTTATTCCAATTAAAGTTATTTCGGATAAACCATCTAATAAAAGTTGGTTTAACCAGACATACAAGACTGCTGTCAGATCCAAAGAGGAAGGTTCAGGAAATGGCGTTTAAATAAAAATGCCACCACTGATCTGCTACGCAAGCAGACAAGAACCATGTGTGCCAGAGTACTTAGACGTGAAAAGTTTCTGTACGAACAACGTCTTCGTGCCAAGGTTCTTTCTTCTCCCAGGGGAAGTAAGAGCTTTTGGTCATTTGTAAGAAGAGTAAAGGATAACTCCTCATCAATCCCAACTCTTGTTAAAGATGACCAGATATTCAATAACCCGGTTGCCAAAGCTAACCTATTGGCTGAAATGTTTGCAAGGAATGTATCCTTGCCGGAAAGCAATCAGCCACTCTCCGTGATCGAAAATGTATTAAGTTCCATGCCTCGGATATTTTTTCGAACACGTGGAGTTAAAAGGGTTCTCGCAAATCTCGACGTAAATAAATCTCCAGGCACGGATGACATTTCAGCACTTGTCCTATGTAAGTGCTCTTCGACGCTTGCCCGTCCCCTTCGTAATCTTTTCAACCTTGCATACCGTGCAGGGGTTTTCCCAGCGCGTTGGAAGATTGCGAACATCCAGCCCATCCCTAAAAAAGGTGAGGCTAATAATCCTGCTAACGATCGCGATTTGCTCAGCGCTTTCGAAGGTTATGGAGAGTATGGTTAACCACCATCTTGTGAGGTATTTAGAAACTAATCACTTACTTAATGATCGACAGTATGGCTTCCGTAGGAATCGATCTACGGGAGACCTGATGACATTGCTATCCGAAAAGTGGAATCGATCTATTCACAAGCTTGGTGAGAGTAAGGTCGTTGCTCTAGATATCTCCAAGGCCTTTGATAGAGTTTGGCACGGCGCACTCATATCAAAGCTTATCGCTTTTGGTGTTGGTAGTGACTTCTCTCGATTTATATCGAGCTTCCTCAGAGATCGCACTATACGTGTTGTTGTAGATGGGTTCTCATCCGATGAGCATAGGTTAACCGCAGGAGTACCACAGGGCTCTGTCCTTTCACCCTCCCTTTTTTCTTATTTTCATCGACGACCTCTTGGATCGGACTGTGAATCCAATATACTCATCGATTTATATATAGCTTTATATTTATATTCGCTCCCAGCTTTACTTTTCCCCCCAGAAAGCACGTATTTTCAGATAATTTCTTCATATTGAGCATAACACGTTATACTTGAACTGGAAGAACCAATTGTGTAAGTGGGTCACATCATTCCATGTTTGGATATAGCTCCGATACAAATATTCTTCTCGATTTGACAAATTGGGTCATGTCATATTAGCCTATGATTAGGAAGCATACAAAAATCCTACCCGTTTTCAATTTTTTAACGAATTGAATTGTATTCGGTTAGAATGTGGATTGTATCACATAGTCGGCCCCGCCCGACTTAGCCTTTCCTTACTTGTTTCTTCACAAAAAAGTATACTAATATGCATTATGTCTGAATCAGGGATGCTGTCAGAACTCAATATGAGACAAATGTTTATAAATGTCATTTGCAAAGTCATATATTCGAAGCTATACAGGAGGTGCTCTCAAATTTGATACGTTTCGCCGTTAATATTATTATTTTCGTACTTGATCTGCCTTTATTTGAATTTAATCAAAATTTTGGGAAAATCTTAATTCTGTGGTATTAAGAGGAGTTCAGTTTATGTTCGCAGCTAGAAAACAAATCATGTGTGGAATATATCCATGTCATAGTGGAATATATCCACGAAACGCAAATGTTTTATAATCTTAAAACCGGTTAACCGACATGAAAACACCGGTTTCCCCTGTTGGTCGAAAATGATCATTTAAAAAAAAAACAGTGGATGGTTTTGACATCCCCAGTTTTAATACTAAATTACTTAAGATGAGTTTATCGAATCATTTGGTATTGGAAATCGTCCCATTTATCCCATATTTTAGCTTTGTACATTCTGAGATATTATAACTAACACCTCCATTGTTTTTATTTCTTTCTTTTCCCCACCCGAAAACATTTTACAGAAAGTAATGCGTCCCAAATTCAAGGATGTCAAACTGTGGTCGGATGACAAACATGTCTCGCATACCGTTACATTTGATCCCAAAGATCCACACATCAACTTCACCCTGGACGTTTTGCAGGAATTGCATGATATCGACTTTAGTACCGAATTGGTCGTGACACAAAAGATCGATCCCACCTATCATTTGGCCCTGAACACCACCATGAACCTGTGCCGAATTGTCAACTGGCATACCAAGTCACCGATAGGTGCCATTATTTCTTCGTTCATCAAAGAATATGGTCACATCATAGAGAAATGTCCCGTTGTCAAGGTAAGCATTCGATTTGTATTCTAGAAATTCTAGGAGAAGATTAATTTCCCCTTAAATTATAGGGCAAATATTATATACACAAATTCTGGATACCCGAGGATACCTCCTTGGCCACCCTGCCCGAGGTGGATTTCGTTCTCAATGTACAGGCTTTCCATATCGATGCCGGCAAGCAGAAGACCATGGTCTTGAACGATCACATAACCGGCGAAATTGTCGTCCAGGATGTTAACAATGTCAAGCCTGGCTTGTTGGCCTTGTTGCCCAAAGTACCCGGTGGCTAAGTGCGTGACCGAGTGAAGCAGAATTTTCCAAAGCCGAAACACTTTATTTACCAAATGTTGTGTTTTGTTTTTTCTGTGTGTCCTTGTTTCTCCTTTAATTAATTTCAATAAAAATCGTAATTCAATATTCGTTTATGGCGATCTTCGCAAAACCCTCTACAAATCTTGGATTCTTTATTAAAACTTAATACCAGAGTGTAGGGTTTCCTCTTTAGGCATTTGCTTAATCATTTAGGCTCTTTGGCCAAAAGAAATCTACCACAAAATTTGATTTTCAATTAATATTCATTGAATTTCCTCTTCTAAATAACTTTGAAATGATATCGAAAATAACCATCTCCCCTCCATCCGTTGTGTTTAGAATTCCGTTGCGCGTGTTTCAATTTTAAACAAATCAAAAATGTTCATACATATTCTTTATGGCTTCTCAGAATTATTCTCGTCAAAATCAAATTTTATTTGATTTTGAATTGTTGAATGGGTGATTGCTATGCAAAAATTGTTAGCGAGAGACAACTCAAAAATGCATGGCATTGATGGATTTTATGTCACTCGAAAATGTCCAAAACAATCATAAGACTTTGACAAACAAAATGACATGAATTGAATAAATCATCGCCTCATTTAAGTGCTAATGCACGGCTGATGGATTTGATTTGTTGAGGATGTGTGGTTGGTGCCGGGGGGTGGGGGTACAAAAAGAAATTAAAACTTGAAGTTTGATTGGGGATTTGATGATTTGAGGAATGAGTGGGCAAAAGTGACTGTCATCGGCTGACAAATAACATTAAAGGACCTTGCAGTAGTCAATAACCTAATGTGCTGGATTATTCAATTATCATTTTCACACAGAGACAAAATGTGGGCTTTTTATATGCAAATGAGACATTATTGTTGTTTATTGCCTTTATGCCAATTTATTAAATAAAAGATACATTTGAAGATCCTGTATAACATTTTCTGATGTATTTTAGCTTTCTAAACTCGAAAACGATATTGAAAATATTTTATTGCATTTTTTATTTGTTACTAAGATTCCAGTTTTCGGCAAATGCACCTTAAACATTTGTACTCTGATATTGGAGATATATGTCCGATAACCTCCACTTATATTTTAAGATAAAGTTACTCATAATGACTACAAATATTGCGTTTTACACTTTCACATAGAAACAGTGTTTTAGGAACAGTCTTCAAAAATTTGTGAAAAAATATTTTCTTTTTGATTTTTTTTCTGGAACCAATATAGAAATAGAAAAAAAATCTAAATTTTTTTAATAGACAACGCAAAAAAAAACAATGTTTATATGTAAAAATTTACGGAAAAGATTTTTACTTTTTTCCAACTTTTTTTAGGAGTTGTTGTTTCAACAAGATGGAGCAACTTGTCACTATATATATATATTATGATGTCGGTATAAATGCCAAATTAAATACCCCAATTGCAGAGAACCATAGGAGAAGTGGTTGAAGGAAAATGAGGCTTCCGAGTAGAGTTTGGGGTCCTGGAATTCTCGATCCGTATTTACTAGGAATTCCCGTCTCGGGAAAATGGGAAATATTAAAATATTTTTTATTGACTATTTTTAACTTTATACGTGGAAAACTGTAGATCTATTTCAAATTTATATATTTACATTTCTGATAATCTATATATATAACTAGTAAATCAAAAAAATTTTTTTTTTTTTAAATCCATGCTTTATGCAAGCAGAATTCTATTGGGCCTAGAAATTCTTTTTTAGTTATCTTTTGTAGAAGGAAAAATTACTGCAAAATTTCAGTTTTTTATCTGCCATAGAACGGCATATATTCGAAAATGGGTTTTAACTTCGTATGGGAGGTGCCACGCCCACATTTCCATTACCGCCCATTTTTGTCACAACTACGCACATTAATGCTAGATGCACTTACACAAAATTACAGCACTCTAGGTGTCATAGAACTGACAATATTCAATAATAGGTTTTAACTTCGTATGGGAGGTGCCACGCCCACTTTTCCAATACCGCCCATTTTTGGCACAACTATGCACATTGATGCTAGATGCACTTACACAAAATTACAGCACTCTAGGTGTCATAGAACTGACTATATTCAATAATAGGTTTTAACTTCGTATGGGAGGTGCCACGCCCACTTTTCCAATACCGCCCCTTTTTGGCACAACTATGCGAATTGATGCTAGATGCACTTACACAAAATTTCAACACTCTAGGTGTCATAGAACTGACAATATTCAATAATAGGTTTTAACTTCGTATGGGAGATGCCACGCCCACTTTTCCAATACCGCCCATTTTTGGCACAACTATGCGAATTGATGCTAGATGCACTTACACAAAATTTCAGCACTCTAGGTGTCATAGAACTGACAATATTCAATAATAGGTTTTAACTTCGTATGGGAGGTTCCACGCCCACTTTTCCAATACCGCCCATTTTTGGCACAACTATGCACATTGATGCTAGATGCACTTACACAAAATTACAGCACTCTAGGTGTCATAGAACTGACAATATTCGATAATAGGTTTTAACTTCGTATGGGAGGTGCCACGCCCACTTTTCCAATACCGCCCCTTTTTGGCACAACTATGCACATTGATGGTATATGCACTTACACAAAATTTCAGCACTCTAGGTGTCATAGAACTGACAATATTCAATAATAGGTTTTAACTTCGTATGGGAGATGCCACGCCCACTTTTCCAATACCGCCCATTTTTGGCACAACTATGCGAATTGATGCTAGATGCACTTACACAAAATTTCAGCATTCTAGGTGTCATAGAACTGACAATATTCAATAATAGGTTTTAACTTCGTATGGGAGGTGCCACGCCCCTTTGTCCAATTGGTCAAATTTTTCCATTTCCTTGTATTGTCACCGAAAATGATTAAGTGTGCAAAATTTGAGCAAAATTGGTTGAGAAAAAAGCTTTCAAAAATTGATTTCAAATTTTGTGGCACACATAGAAAGTAACCTTATATAAAGCATGGAAAAATGAATCTGTGTTTGTAAGTTTGTGGGTTTGTTTGTTTGTTCTTTATAGCAGACTAAACTACTGGACCGATCTTCTTGAAATTTTCACAGTATGTTCATGTTGAACCGGTGGTGAAAATAGGCTATATAAATTTTTGATATTTTCAGTGGGCGTGGCACCTCCCACACAAATTGGGGATTTATTCGTTTTTTATAAATTAGCATATTCGGAGTACTGTTGCAGCTAGAGTCTTGAATTTTTGTGAAAGTCCACTAATTGTTAGCCTGCACAGTTTTGCAAAAAAATGGGCGGTATTGGAAAAGTGGGCGTGGCACCTCCCATACGAAGCTAACACCTATTATTGAATATTGTCAGTTCTATGACACCTAGAGTGCTGAAATTTTGTGTAAGTGCATATAGCATCAAGTTGAGTAGTTGTGCCAAAAATGGGCGGGATTGGACAAATGGGCGTGGCACCTCCCATACGAAGTTAAAACCTATTATTGAATATTGTCAGTTCTATGACACCTAGAGTGCTGAAATTTTATGTAGGTGTATCTAGCATCAATCTGCGTAGTTGTGTCAAAAATGGGCGGGATTGGACAAATGGGCGTGGCACCTCCCATACGAAGTTAAAACCTATTATTGAATATTGTCAGTTCTATGACACCTAGAGTGCTGAAATTTTATGTAAATGTCTCTAGCATCAATGTGCGTAGTTGTGCCAAAAATGGGCGGGATTGGACAAATGGGCGTGGCACCTCCCATACGAAGTTAAAACCTATTATTGAATATTGTCAGTTCTATGACACCTAGAGTGCTGAAATTTTATGTAAATGTCTCTAGCATCAATCTGCGTAGTTGTGATAAAAATGGGCGGGATTGGAC
The DNA here is from genome assembly GCA_947397865.1 of Polietes domitor. Lineage (NCBI taxonomy): Eukaryota > Metazoa > Arthropoda > Insecta > Diptera > Muscidae > Polietes > Polietes domitor. The sequence continues at coordinate 149,534,445 of OX377621.1, read as the reverse complement.
AAATGGGCGTGGCACCTGCCATACGAAGTTAAAACCTATTATTGAATATTGTCAGTTCTATGACACCTAGAGTGCTGACATTTTATGTAAGTGCATATAGCATCAATTTGCGTAGTTGTGCCAAAAATGGGCGGTGTTGGAAAAGTGGGCGTGGCACCTTCCACACAAAGTTAAAACCTATTATTGAATATTGTCAGTTCTATGACACCTAGAGTGCTGAAATTTTATGTAAATGTCTCTAGCATCAATGTGCGTAGTTGTGCCAAAAATGGGCGGGATTGGACAAATGGGCGTGGCACCTGCCATACGAAGTTAAAACCTATTATTGAATATTGTCAGTTCTATGACACCTAGAGTGCTGAAATTTTGTGTAAGTGTATCTAGCATCAATGTGCGTAGTTGTGCCAAAAATGGGCGGGATTGGACAAATGTGCGTGGCACCTCCCATACGAAGTTAAAACCTATTATTGAATATTGTCAGTTCTATGACACCTAGAGTGCTGAAATTTTATGTAAATGTCTCTAGCATCAATGTGCGTAGTTGTGCCAAAAATGGGCGGGATTGGACAAATGTGCGTGGCACCTCCCATACGAAGTTAAACCTATTATTGAATATTGTCAGTTCTATGACACCTAGAGTGCTGAAATTTTATGTAAATGTCTCTAGCATCAATGTGCGTAGTTGTGCCAAAAATGGGCGGGATTGGACAAATGGGCGTGGCACCTGCCATACGAAGTTAAAACCTATTATTGAATATTGTCAGTTCTATGACACCTAGAGTGCTGACATTTTATGTAAGTGCATATAGCATCAATTTGCGTAGTTGTGCCAAAAATGGGCGGTGTTGGAAAAGTGGGCGTGGCACCTCCCATACGAAGTTAAAACCTATTATTGAATATTGTCAGTTCTATGACACCTAGAGTGCTGAAATTTTATGTAAATGTCTCTAGCATCAATGTGCGTAGTTGTGCCAAAAATGGGCGGGATTGGACAAATGGGCGTGGCACCTGCCATACGAAGTTAAAACCTATTATTGAATATTGTCAGTTCTATGACACCTAGAGTGCTGAATTTTTGTGTAAGTGTATCTAGCATCAATGTGCGTAGTTGTGCCAAAAATGGGCGGGATTGGACAAATGTGTGTGGCACCTCCCATACGAAGTTAAACCTATTATTGAATATTGTCAGTTCTATGACACCTAGAGTGCTGAAATTTTATGTAAGTGCATATAGCATCAATGTGCGTAGTTGTGCAATGGGTGGTATTGGTAAAGTGGGTGTGGCACCTCCCACACGAAGTTATAACCCATTTTCGAATATATTCAATTCTATGACAGATACAATACTGAAATTTTGTGTAAGTTCATCTATCATCAATGTGCGTAGTTGTGGCAAAAATGGGCGGTATTGGAAAAGTGCGTGTGGCACCTCCCATACGAAGTTATAACCCATTTTCTAATATATCCAGTTCTATGACAGATACAATACTGAAATTTTGTGCGAGTACATCTAGCATCAATATGGGTAGTTGTGTCAAAAATTTGCGGTATTGGAAAAGTGGGCGTGGTACCTCCCATACGAAGTTAAAACCTATTATTGAATATTGTCAGTTATGTGACAGCTATAGTGCTGAAATTTTGTATAAGTGCATCTAGCATCAATGTTCGTAGTTGTGCCAAAAATGGACAGTATTGGAAAAGTGTGTGTGGCACCTCCCATACAAAGTTATAACCCATTTTCGAATATATTCAGTTCTATGACAGATAGAATACTGAAATTTTGTGCGAGTACATCTAGCATCAATATGGGTAGTTGTGTCAAAAATTTGCGGTATTGGAAAAGTGGGCGTGCTACCTCACATATAAACTTAAAACATATTATTGAATATATTTTTATAACAGCTACAATACTGCATTTTTTGTGAGTGCATCTAGCATAAACCTTCGTAGTTGTACCAAAAATGGGCGGTAGTGGGATAGTGGGCGTTGTACTTCACAAACGAAGTTAAAACCTATTATTGAATATTATCAGTTCTATAAAACCTAGAGTGCTGAAAAATTGTCTGAATAGATCCAGTGTAAATAGTTGTGCAAATATGGGCGGAAAGTGGGCGTGGCCCTTCCCATATGAAATTAAAACCGGTTTTAGAATATATTCGACACCGAGATGGGCGGAGAGTATCCGTGACGCTTCGCATACGAAATTAAAACCTGTTTTAGAGTATATTCGTCACCGAAATTCCTATATTGTTATACAAATAGGCGGGATTTGAATGATGGGGAATTTTTGATTTGAATTTTGTAAAATTACTCATTTTCTTTTTTAGCATAATAGCAAAGAAAGTTTACTAAAAAGAAATATCGCCAAAATCCGACTTAAGTCAAGAAAACGGAAATTATATTAATTTTTTAGTTTTTGTGTTGTTTGATTAGTGAACAATTTGATTGACTTTCTATGTGTTTTGAATATAGTACATTCGAATTCCATATTCGATTTAGTAAGTTCTTCTTACGTAGCAAGTTTTTTGTTTGGGTAATGGAAAGGAGGAGAATCACACTCAACCTAAAATCAATTTGATTTTTGACATTTCTTCCTTTATTCGCCGTACTTCAATATTTTCCATGGAACATATCCATTTCTTTTGTATCTCAGGGAAATGCCTTGATTATAAGTGGTACATATAATACCGATCACAAGAAAAAACAATATGATTTTTATTTCCGTTTGTTTTTCTGCCTGGCGAAGCGGGCGGGGGTTCAGCTAGTCTATATATATAAAAATGAATCTGTGTTTGTAAGTTTGTGGGTTTGTTTGTTTGTTTGTTCTTTATAGCAGCCTAAACTACTGAACCGATCTTCTTGAAATTTTCTCAGTATGTTCATGCTGAACCGGTGGTGAAAATAGGCTATATAAATTTTTGATATTTTTAGTGGGCGTGGCACCTCCCACACTAATTGGGGTTTTATTCGTTTTTTATAAATTAGCATATTCGGAATACTGTTGTAGCTAGAGTCTTGAATTTTTGTGAAAGTTCACTAATTATTATTCTGCACAGGTTTGACAAAAATGTGAGCGGTATTGGAAAAGTGAGCGTGGCACCTCCCATACGAAGTTAAAACCCAATTTTGAATATTGTCAGTTCTAGGACACCTAGACTGCTGCAATTTCGTATAAGTGCATATAACATCAACACGCGTAGTTGTGCCAAAAATGGGCGGTATTGAAAAAGTGGGCGTGGTACCTCCCATACGAAGTTAAAACTCAATTTTGAATATTGTCAGTTCCATGACACCTAGAGTGCTGCAATTTCCTGTAAGTGCATCTAGCATCAATGTGCGTAGTTGTGCGAAAAATGGGCGGTATTGGGAAAGTGGGTGTGGCACCTCCAACACGAAGTTCAAACCCAATTTTGAATATTGTCAGTTCCATGACACCTAGAGTGCTGAAATTTTGTGTAAGTGCGTCTAGCATCAATGTGCGTAGTTCTGCCAAAAATGAGCGATATTGGGAAAGTGGGTGTGGCACCTCCCATACGAAGTTAAAACCTATTATCGAATATTGTCAGTTCTATGCCACCCAGAGTGCTGACATTTTGCGTGAGTTGATCCAGTGTAAATAGTTGTGCAAAGATGGGCAAAAGTGGTTGTGTCCCTCCCCATACGAAATAAAAACCTGTTTTAGAGTATACTCGTCACCGAGATGGGCGGAAACTGGCCGTGACTCTTCCCATACAAAAACCTGTTTTAGAGTATATTCGACACAGATGCTCCTAAATTGTTACGTGAGTTAATTTAGTTGTAAAGTGCTTAGACAAAATACAAATGGGAGGGATTTCAAAGATGGGAACATTTTGATTTGAATTTTGTAAAATTACACTTATTTGGTACAGTAGTAAAGAAAGGATACAAAACAAAAAGAAACATGCATTCGTCAAATGCCGACTTAAGTCAAGAAAACGGAAAATATATAAATATTTTATATATATTAATTGTTATGAGTATACGACCTTCAGTTAAGTATCATTTGAAACTATTTTTTAATAATAATTCAAGCTCATGGTCTGATGTTTTTCTTTGAATTTTGTTTTATTTTTTCAATACTTCGTCCCTCGTTGAGAAACATCTTCAGGAATTCTATTTTTTAAAAAACAATGAAAACAAACAATAATTTCAACTCATCAAAATACGTATGATCATAGACTTACGACAAAAATTTTTCCGAACAAAAAACAATTAAACAAAACGTAAAAATCGTCTGTTCACGTCAACGTCATCTATTCAACTAGTTAGCTTTATTCTTATTGTATTTTGTTTTGTTTGCCCTTCCAATAAGTAGCCTGTAGTTGAACGATGTGCCAACAACTTAATCAAATTGTTTTTGTTTGAGTGTGATTATACTCAAACAAAAATCAATTTGATTAACTTTCTGTTCTTCAATGCTCTCCATGGAACTATCAAATTCTTTAGCATCTCAGGGAAGTACCTTTATTGTAATTGGTACATATATTACCGATCACGAAAAAAATCAATATGAAAGCTGATTTTAATTTTGCTGTTTGTTTTATGGCCTGGCGAAGCGGGCTGGGGTTCAGCTTTATATATATATATATATATATATATATATATATATATATATATTATGATGTTGGTATAAATGCCAAATTAAATACCCCAATTGCAGAGAACCGAGTAGAGTTTGGGGTCCTGGAATTCTCGAGCCGTATTTGCTAGGAATTCCCGTCCCGGGAAAATGGGAAATATTGAAATATATTTTATTGGCTACTTTTAACACTAATTTTACTTTATACGTGGAAAACTGTAGATCTATTTCAAATTTATATATTTACATTTCTGATAATAATGAATATTTGTCAACAATTTGGTTTTATATTTATTTATTGCAAACAAAACTGAGAAACCAATTTTGCGAAACCCACTTAGTATTTTACCCTATATGAAAGTAAATTTAAACTATAGTAGTCAAATATATTTCCTTTCCATTTCGTTTAACATTAATTCATCATTCATCATAGACTAGAGATTTACGATAAATGATGCAGTGGAATAAAAACTTTTTGTAAGGTTATTTGTGAAACAAAAATATCAAACTCACAATGCTATGGCTGACATAGTGTCATTCGTGCTATCTGGTCTCTCCCCAGCATCAATTAATACCTTGAAGCACCGTTTTGAATATAAATATTTTTGGCCAAAGAACTAGTTTGTCAGACATGGAAACTTTAAATATAAATCAAATTGGAATAGAAATGTAACAATATTAAACATACCTGAAGAGAATTAATTAATTTCCCGGGATTCCCGAGAAATAAAAAAAGTCCGGAAAACCCCAAAGCCTACTTACGAGGCCTCTAGAATGAAGACTTCAGTAGTTGAGGACTTTAACGAAGAAGAAAATGATGATGGTTATATAATCCCTGAAGAGTTTGAGAAAAAATCCTCCAAAACCTCAGAAATATACTGAGGCAGCGGAGAAAGGCCTCCATTCTACAGGAATACAATTAGAAGGTCATAGTTTTTGATGACTTTAAGGAAGTGTGCCTCAATAGTGGAGGGACCTCTGTTTAATAAGGGCAAATATCACATTTTCTGAAGTCTTTAGGAAAAAGTCTTCAACTTTAACGAATATGGCATTTTTTATTCATTTTGGATTCATCTCGAAATCTGTTATCAAATTTGGCTTGAAGAATTGAATTGCGATAACTCACCACGACTCTTCGAACGACGACGTTCAGGGTCACAGTGGTCTTAGAGATCTAAGAACTTTTTTAAAGTCTAACGCTTGTAACCTAACATGCGGCTGTCTTAAAGAGTTGTGAACTTCATATTATTGTGAGCAGAGTATAAATATTGGCAAACAATAGGCTAATCGTACATATTAAATAGGCAAATAACGTGTCTAGAATTATACCGGACATTTGAAATAAAATCGTAATTATTTAAAAGTTTGAATGGTTAAAGTGGAGTAATTCATTCTATTTGTTTGTAAAGCAAAATTAATTTAGAAAGTATTGAAATTGTCGTCTCTGCTGTATTTGATGATGAATCCATAATTTTGCAATGAATACGTTTCAAATGTAGCATAGCGACGCAATGATCTGACTGAACAGACATACGTTTAGAATTTCAATTCGAGAGTGACTCCATGGTGTCCAAATAGAAACTTACGTCAGCCAAGCGGAATACAAAACTTTCAAAAGAAATGTTGAACATTCAAAATGCCCAAGTTTTGCCAATTAAAACGAATAAAAATTGGGCCACCCATTAAGAACACATAGATATTCCGAACAGCTACAATTCTAGATGATATGACAATAGACAATAGAATAGATAGAAACAAATTATGATATGTGATATGATTTCGAAACTGAAAACAGTCGTTTGAATTGGGTTTAATGATCTTTGGAGTTGGAAGACAATAGATGAAATTGTCCCGATAAAAAACATTTTTAAAGTCCCACCACAAAAGGCGTTGAAGAGCCGTCTTTTGTCTATCATTTTTTTTTAATTTCCAGACAACACTTCATCGTATCACACACCATCCAGCGTATGTGCCTGCACATCACATCGCATCGCAAAGCATGATTGTCGTCCTCACCGTCATCATCATTATAAATTGTTCAAACCGCCAGACATGCTGTCACCATTGAACAAATTGTGTACGAGTAATGATTTCACAAATGAGCAAACACGTGACGGGGAAACTATGGCAGACAAACAGACAGAGGGACAGACACTTCATTGCCAGCCGAAAGACAGACAGACAGACACATCGAATAAAAAAGTGACTGGCTGATAGGCGGACAGAGCGAGTGGGAGAGAGAGGGAGTGGGGGAGACAGGTATGCAGACACATGTTCGTTGTATAAAACATCAAAGTGACAGTTTAATGTTTTGCATATTAACTTCCGAAGAAGTACAGCAAACCGGGTTTCAGGTGCCTTGTTTCAGGGTCTAAATTTGCTGTGCCATTCATCAGTATGTGAAGATTTTGTGGATGGAATTCTCCTATGCAATGGAGAGAGAATAATCAAAGATGGATGAGATAGAAGGAGTATAGGAAGATTTTGGATGTAATTCTCCTTAAGACAGTATAATGTTGTGCATATTAACTTCCGAAGAAGTACAGCAAACCGGGTTTCAGGTGCCTCGTTTCAGGGTCTAAATTTGCTATGCCATTCATCAGTATGTGAAGATTTTGTGGATGTAATTCTCCTACGCAATGGAGAAAGAATAATCAAAGATGGCTGAGATAGAAGGAGGAAGGAAGGAAGATTTTGGATGTAATTCTCCTATGACAGTATAATGTTGTGCATATTAACTTCCGAAGAAGTACAGCAAACCGGGTTTCAGGTGCCTTGTTTCAGGGTCTAAATTTGCTGTGCCATTCATCAGTATGTGAAGATTTTTTGGATGTAATTCTCCTATGAAATGGATGGAGATTCGGCAAAGATGGATAAGATAGAAGGAGTATAGGAAGATTTTGGATGTAACTCTCCTTAAGACAGTATAATCTTGTGCATATTAACTTCCGAAGAAGTACAACAAACCCGGTTTCAGGTGCCTTGTTTCAGGGTCTAAGTTTGCTGTGTCATTCATCACTATGTGAAAATTTTTTTTGGATATAATTCTCCTATGAAATGGATGGAGAATAATTAAAGATGGATAAGATAGAAGGAGTATAGGAAGATTTTGGATGTAATTCTCCTTAAGACAGTATAATGTTGTGCATATTAACTTCCGAAGAAGTACAACAAACCCGGTTTCAGGGTCTAAATTTGCTGTGTCATTCATCACTATGTGAAAATTTTTTTGGATATAACTCTCCTATGAAATGGATGGAGAATAATTAAAGATGGATGAGATAGAAGGGGTATAGGAAGATTTTGGATGTAATTCTCCTATGACAGTATAATGTTGTGCATATTAACTTCCGAAGAAGTACAAAAAACCCGGTTTCGGGTGCCTTTCATGGTCTAAACTTGCTGTGTCATTCATCACTATGTGATTTTTTTTCGATGTAATTCTCCTATGAAATGGATGGAGAATTATTAAAGATGGATGAAATAGAAGGAGTATAGGAAGATTTTGGATGTAATTCTCCTATGACAGTATTATGTTGTGCATATTAACTGAACAAAGTTCCAATTCCCTGAAACTTTTAAATAATAGGAGTTTACCACTTAAATAATTAAATAAACACATGTAGCGGATTTCGATCTGTGACAATACTTTTCTCAGAGGGAGTCCGAGTCCTCCAAGGGAAACAATAAATGTAGTGTCTAAGAAAAAATGCTTCTCAGACTTTTGAAATGTTTTCAATCAGACCTCCAATCTTTCAATCTCACTAGTTGAGAACTCTCACAATGATGACCTAAGTTGATGTGGTCTCTTAAGAGGAACACATGACTATTTGAGGATTTTTTGAAGGAATATCAAAGCCGTAGGTTAAGAGTCCAGTTATCCAGTCCAGTTATCAGTTATCCTCTATAGATCACTAGTATGGGCGAGAAAGAGGAAGCTTAAGTGCAAAGCTACAAAGACCATGCTGTCTATATTCCGAAGAAGTTGTCTCAAAGTCTGCTGCGGATATCGTACAATATCTCTGGATGCAGCTAGCGTTGTGGCAGGGCTACTGCCAATCGACCTGGCAGCAATTGAACAGGCGAAAATATATAGAACACAAAAGGAGAGCCAGAGGTTAGCGTAGGGAACCTAAGAAAGGTCCAATGCAGAAAAACTATGCAAAATTGGCAAAAACAGGTGGGAAAACTCGTGAAAACGCCGGTGGATATTCAGACTCATGCCAAATATAGAAAATTGGATTAGTAGGAACTTTTGGGAAACTAAATAATTATAAATATGTCCTCGATAGTTCACCAACATGCCCAGTGTGTGTGGAAGAGGACGAAACAGTGAAACATTTAGTGTTCCACTGTACTCGGGTCGACGCGATCAGAGCGAGGCTACTACTTCAAATAGACAAAAGCTTTAGAAGAAAACTGGAACGCAATCAACTCCTATATCACTCAGGTTAACCAGGTGTTAAGGGCGTTTAAGGAGTTTAAGGAAAATATCAAAATTGTGGATGATCTTGGAGAAAATTCCAAAGTTGTTGAAGGAAAATAAGGCTGTCGAGGCCTCTAGAAGGAATATGTCATTGGTTAAGGTATTTAACGAAGAATAAATGCTTTGTCTGTGAGATTATTTGATATATTGATTCTATTGATTCTGTAGGGATTCTTTATATAATTACCGACGAGTTTAAGGCCTCTACAGAGGAAGTCATCTACATAATCTAGGCCTTTAATGAAAAATGCCTCAATTGTTGAGGTTACTACAATAAGAAGATCCAAGTTTGTGAGACTTGAAGGAAGTAAGCCTCGATCGTGGCTGAAGCATTTAGGAGGAAGTTCTCGGTAGTTAAGGACTTTAAAGAATAAGACGTCTCTAGTTGAGGACTTTAAAAAGAGGATGTCAGTTGTTGAGTACTTTGAAGAATAAGACGTCTCTAATTGGGGACTTTAAAAAGAGGACGTAAGTAGTTGAAAACTTTAAAGAAGAAGACAACAGTAGTTGAGGACTTAAACGTAGGTGATGTCGGTAGTAGAAAAAGTAGCGAAGAATCTATATATAATTACTAAAGAGTTTAAGAAAAAATCTTCCAAGGTTCGGAGGCCTTATACTGAGGAAGATATACGTTGTTGAGTCCGTTAATGAGTTGCGGACAACAATAATAAGATTCCATCGTTTTTCGTTGAGGACTTCAGTTTTTGAAGGCAAGTTTTACATTTGCTGAATCAATAAGGAGAAAGTAATCAATAGTTGAAGATTTTAACAAAGAAGAGACGTCTCTAGTTGAGGACTTTAGCAAACTTTAACGTCAGCAGTTGAGGGCGTAGAAGACACCGATAGTTAAGGACTTTGATGAAGAAGATGTCGGTAGTGGAAACATTTTGTGAGGAAGACGTCGGTAGTGGAAAACTTTATTGAACTTTGGAGATCTTTAACAAAAAAATACATTGGTTTTAACGACTACCAGGAGGAAGAATGCCAGTTATTGAGGAATTTTGGTGAAGAAGGCATTAATTGAGGAGGACTTTAAGGATGAAGACCTGAATTTATGAACTTTATGAATGGTGACCTCAGCTGTTGACCTCGCATTTCGAGGAAAATGTATTGTGGAGAAATTTTGATGTCAGTAGGTGACGACTTTAACGAAAGCAAGTAAAAACGGCGTTAAGTTTGGCCGAGCCGAACTTTATACACCCTCCAACATAGACTGCATTCCACAGAGGTTGTCGATTTTTCGTAGAAGTGCAGTAACATTACAGGAAAATTTAAATTTTTTAATATAGCCAAACCAAAACAAATTAAAATATTGCAAAAATAATTTTATAAATAAATATAATGTTTTTATTATTTCAAACCACGCTAATAAGGAAATGCTACCAATATTTTTATGCTATTTATATCGAAATAGTACTTCAAGTCAATTCAAAAAGTAAATAGAATACAGGAATCTTCAAAAAAGCTTAACTATCATAAATGTTGCTAGATAGTGGGTGCTACAGTTGGTTGTATTTCCATTTTATTTTAATTCCAAAAGTACAAATTTTTAAAATCCATTATCTCACGTACACAGTGCACGATAACCTAACTTCATGATTCGTATTAAAGTACGAATTTGGAAAAATCTTTTTATTTCGCGTGCCTATGCTGTCAGGGATGTATACGCTGAATTCCACGATTATACTTGCGGCTATTTGGTTGGTATAATTTGTATCCCTTTTTATACCCTACACCACTTCGTGGTCTAGGGTATTATAAGTTAGTTTCGCGCCAAATGTTTGTAACGCCAAGAAATAATCGAGCTAGACCCACCTTTAAGTATACCGATCGGCTTAGAATCACCAGCTGAGTCGATTTAACGATGTCTGTCTGTCCGTCCGTCCGTCCGTCTGCTGACCATCTAAGCTTGTTCGCAATCTACAGGTCGCAATTGTTGTCCGATTGTCATGAAACTTGGCAGAATTTATTTTTTCTGGCCAGGGACCATCGGTATTGAATTTGGAGGAAATCGGTTCAGATTTAGATATAGCCCCCATACAAATGTCGCTCCCGATTTTACATTTTCCGCTCTAGAAACAACATATTGTACCCGATTTTCTTTAAATTTGGCAGAACATCTTATAATCCAACTAGAAACACGTATGCAAAAATTGGGTAAGATCGGTTCAGATTTAGATATAGCCCCCATACAAATGTCGCTCCCGATTTGACATTTTCCGCTCTAGAAACGACATATTGTACTCGTTTTTCTTTAAATTTGGCAGAACATCTTATAATCGAACTAAAAACTCTTACGCAAAAATTGGGTAAGATCGGTTCAGATTTAGATATAGCCCCCATACAAATGTCGCTCCCGATTTAACATTTTCCGCTCTAGAAACGACATATTGTGCCCGATTTTCTTTAAATTTGGCAGAACATCTTATAATCGAACTAAAAACACTTACGCAAAAATTGGGTAAGATCGGTTCAGATTTAGATATAGCCCCCATACAAATGTCGCTCCCGATTTGACATTTTCCTCTCTAGAAACGACATATTGTACCCGATTTTCTTTAAATTTGGCAGAACATCTTATAATCGAACTAGAAACACGTGTGCAAAAATTGGGTAAGATCGGTTCAGATTCAGATATAGCCCCCATACAAATGTCGCTCCCGATTTGACATTTTCCGCTCTAGAAACGTCATATTGTACCCGATTTTCTTTAAATTTTGCAGAACATCTTATAATCCAACTAGAAACACGTATGCAAAAATTGGGTAAGATCGGTTCAGATTTAGATATAGCCCCTATACAAATGTTGCTCCCGATTTGACATTTTCCGCTCTAGAAACGACATATTGTACCCGATTTTCTTTAAATTTGGCAGAACATCTTATAATCGAACTAGAAACACGTATGCAAAAATTGGGTAAGATCGGTTCAGATTCAGATATAGCCCCCATACAAATGTCGCTCCCGATTTGACTTTTTCCGCTCTAGAAACCACATATTGTACCCGATTTTCTTTAAAATTGGCACAACATTTTATAATCGAACTAGAAACATCTATGCTAAAAGTGGGTAAGATCGGTTTAGATTTAGATATAGCCCTCATACAAATGTTGCTCCCGAATGTTTAACCGATTTTGGCCAAACTTTACATATTATATTTCACCAATAAACATACATGGTGAAAGCGGGTCACATCGTTCCTGGTTTCGATATACCCCCATACAAATGTCCTTTCCGATTTAACATTTTTTGTCAAACCAATACATTTACAGGATTCAAAAATCCTTCCCGATTTCACTTTTTGAATGAATTGAATTGTAGTGAGATATATAGTCGGCTCCATCCGTCTTTAGCCTTTCCATACTATTGGGGAGATGCCCATATGTCCAATGGACATTGTCCATACTTTGTTATAACATAAATGGGGCCCATTCTGCTCTATTACAGCTCTAGAAACTACATCTTACCTCGGATCTTCATCAAATTTTGCAGATCATTCTATGTTTCAACTAGGAATACCTACCGTGAATGAGAAATATATTGGCGCAATTTTTGGCACAGGCCTCAAGTGTTGTTATAGGCCCCCTTCAAATGTCCGTCCGATTCACCCAATTACCTCTGTAAAATCTGTATTTGTCTTTGGATCTTGATCAATTTTTCCAGATCATGTTATATTTACTTTACTCGGAATATCTGCTGGAAAATTGTATCAATTACTTTATTATTTACCATATTCATTAAATTTTACTAAAGATGAATTTATAGTATAGTTTATATGAACTACATAAAATTGATCTCATGAAATACCTGGGTTTAGTAATCAAAGCGAGGTAAATACGCAGGGAGTGGTGTAGGGTATTATATAGTCGGCCCCGCCCGACTTTAGCCTTTCCTTACTTGTTTCATTTTATCCCCTTAAAAGTACGACTTTCTAAAATCTCTTTATTTTACGTATCTGCGCAATTAGAGGGACGTACACACCGAATTTCATCATTATAGCTTTCGCCGTTTAGTTGGAACCATTTGTTTCCCTCTGCTCCCATTAAACCTCTTGAAAGTACGAAGTTGGAGAAAACCTTATATTTTTCGTGTCTACATAGTCAGAGGAATAAATACTCCGAATTTCATGACTACGAGCAATTGGTTGGTATAATTTTTATTCCCTTTTTCCATTTTAACCCCAAACAATAAGAATTTTGAAAAATCTCTTTATTTTCCTCAGTCAGAGGAATGTATACTCCGAATTTCATAATTCTAGATGCAGCCGTTTGGTTGGTACCATTTCTATCCCTCTATTCCTATTTTACCTCTTAAAAGTATGAATTTGGAAAAGTACTTTTATATTATGTATTCACTCATTTAGAGGAATGTACACACCGAATTTCGTGTTTCTAGCTGTTGTCGTTTGATAGGTACCATTTTTATCCCTTTTTGGCCAATTTCACCCCCTACGAATAAGAATCACTTTATGGTGCACGTTTTTGTTGTAGGAAGAATGTGTATACTCAATATCAAGTAAGAACAAGCAGACATATTGAAAACATGCTTAAATAATCCAAAATATTAGGGGACTTTGGTAAAAAAAAAATACAATTTCTATTTGGATTGTCGAAATCAGTTACAATGTGATATTTGAAACTGGTTTCTAATGACATCAGTAGATTTTTTTATTTAAACTACTATAATTTTTATTAAATTAAAAACGAGCTCGAGGTCTTTGTTTTTGTATTTTTAAATTTTATTATTCAATATTTTGTCTTTCGTCGAAAGACATCTTCAGGAGTCGAAATAATACAACTAAAACATAGAAAAACTGAGTACTGATGTGACGTTACTGCGTTCTAAAATTGTACTGAGTTCATTTCGAAACCTAAAGATTTCGAAATATTGATTAATCAAATTTAAAAGTATAAAAAAAAAATCCTCAAGTTCGTTCGTAATTTAATAACAAGTAAGGAAGGTTAAAGGAAGTACGATATAAAAATGTCATTACATTTGAACCGGATATACGATGCAGCTATAACAGGAGAATATACTACAAATTCCATACTTCTATCTGTATTTGTAAGTATATTTGAACATAAACTTTAATTGGGAGCTATATACAAATCTGAACCGATCTGACCCATGTTTATCAAAGGTTTTCTAATTGAAATATTAGACGCTTTCCCAAATTTTATGGAGTGTTAAATATGTGGTTTCTAGAGCGGAAAGAATCAAATCGGGAGCTATATATAATCTGAATCGATGTGACCCACTTTCGCTATAGTGATTTCTATTTGAAACATTAGCTGATGTGCCGAATTATATGCTATTTCTAGAGCGAAAATAATAAATTCAGTAGCGAAATTTTTATATATATATATCTGAACTCATCTGATCCATTTTCACCAGAGCTGTTTTTAGTTGAATTATAAGTTGTTTTGCCAAATTTGAAAAAAATCTGTCAAAGTTTGTGATTTCTAGAGCGGAAAGAGATCAAATCGGATGAGACATTTGTATGGAAGCTATATATAAATCTAAACCGATCTATCCCATTTTTACCAGAGCTGTTTCTAGCTGAAATATAAGCTGTATTGCCAAATTTGAAGAGTTTGTGGTTTCAAAGTTTGTGGTTTCTAGAGCGGAAAGAGTCAAATCGGAGGAGACATTTGTATGGGAGCTATATATAAATCTGAACCGATCTATCCTATTTTTACAAGAGCTGTTTCTAGTTGAAATATAAGCTGTTTTGCCACATTTGAAGAGTTTGTGGTTTCTAGAGCGGAAAGAGTCCAATCGGAGGAGACATTTGTATGGGAGCTATATATAAATCTGAACCGATCTATCCTATTTTTACCAGAGCTGTTTCAAAGTTTGTAGTTTCTAGAGCGGAAAGAGTCAAATCGGAGGAGACATTTGTATTGGAGCTATATATAAATCTGAACCGATCTATCGTATTTTTACCAGAGCTGTTTCTAGTTGAAATATACGGCGTCTTGCTAAATTTGAGGAAAATCTGTTGAAATATGTGGTTTCTAGAGCGGAAAAAGTAAAATCGGAAGCAAAATTTGTATGGGAGCTATATCTAAATCTGAACCGATTTGCTTCAAATTAAATAGCGTTCGTCCTTATCCCCTTATCGTTGTGCAAAGTTTCATTTAGTTCTAACAACAATTGCGACCTAGACTTCGATTACAAGAATAGATGGACAGACGGACGGACATCGCTAAATCGACTCAAAAAATGATTCTAAGTCGATCGGTATAAAAATCGATGGGTCTATCTCGTTTCCTTTAGGGTGTTACAAATGCACAAAAATATTATACCCTGTGGTGTGGGGTATAAAAATTATAATTGTGTTATAATGACTTTTAACCTATAATATATGTATGCTTTCGCCACGCCCCTTCTAGGACCTCCCACATAATTGTCCCTACCCTAGGTAAAATTAAATTCTTTATATTTTCTATACTGTTGCCTGAAATCCACTATGACTTGATATTTAATCATTCTTCATCATGAAGAATGGTGATCAATGAATCATAGCATTGACCTTACAATCATCGTGAGATGACTATATTCTCTCTGTTTCATGGTACTTTCAGTCTCAAATCGAAAATTTGAACTTGTGAATTTTTCTCAGAATCAGCTTGGAATCAATTGGAAAATTCTAGATGACGCTGTTCGATAGTACTTCCATTCTCTAAATAAGCAAACGAGGGTCTCTGTCATCGACGTACTGGTAGGATTTCTCACTTTACTCGAATTAATATCGTTGTCCCTCGCCCTTAAAGTCACATCCCTCCCCCTAATTGCCTCCACCACAACCAACCTACCTTATCACCTTCAATTAAAACTTTTTAACCGACTACATGCATGACTCGCTTGCACTCGGACTACGCTATTCAGAAATTTAGATTATTGTTGCTGGAAGGGACAACAGCAAGCCATGGGAAACCTTTCGTTTAGAAACTTTTGCGAACAACAAAACAATAACCAGCAATTTAATTGCCTTTACCCTACACACACACACGTATGTCCACGCAAATTCTATATATTGTTTAGTTGCATAAAAGAACGAAAAAATCAACAACATATACAACTGAAAAAAAAAACATATTGAATACCATTCTATGCGAACCAATCAATACTGTGGAAGAGCACAACATATGGATTGAAATGGAATGGAATTCAAGCAATGCATAAAACTAATTGACAAAATATGGTAGCAAAATGGAATGACAGTTACTTAATTGATGCTAAAGGAAATGGGAACGGGAAGCAGACAACCAGCAGAACGAACGACAATAACCCGGACAATATATAAAATCAAATCTAAAGATTGCATGACAAGCCGACAGACAGATAAGAGGAAGGACGGCAAGACAGACCCCACCCTATGGTTGGGAGATGTACTGAATGTGTGGAGTAATGGATGGGAGGATGGAAAAGCAAAAAATGGAGACATTTTAGGAGAAATTACAAGTTTTGAGAAATATCTATATTTTTCCTTTAAATGAACTCTCATAAACTTTGTTCAGTGTATATTTATTAGGTCGTATCGCACAAAATATGATGAGGCTTTAGAGTACAGATATAGCGACCATCATTTAAAAGTATACTAGTGGTCTTTAAAGACGAAGTCCTTAGGAATGAGACCGCAGCTGCTGTAGCATTTAAAGGCATGCCATCAGAAATCTAAAGGCGATTAGAGAAAATACTTAAATCGGAAAGATCCGAATATATGAAACCCACCGCCCTCAATCAAGATACAAGGGTCATTTTACATGGTTAAAAAAAATTTAAGAGAATTTGACCCAAAAACAAGTAAAAACGGCTTTAAGTTCGGCCGGGCCGAACTTTGTATACCCTCCACCATGGATTGCATTCCACAGAGGTTGTCGGTTTTCGTAGAAATGCAGTAATATTACAGGCAAATATAAATTTTTTAATATAGCCAAACCAAAACAAATACAAATATTGAAAAGATAATTTTATAAATAAATATAAAATATTTATTATTTCAAACCACTCTTATAAGGCAAGGCTACCAATACGTCTATTTAAAAATAATTATTCTTATATTTATATTTTCAAAAAGCTTAAATACCATAAATATTGGTAGATAGTGGGTGCTACAGTTGGTTGTATTTCCATTCTATTTTAATTCCAAAAATACAAATTTTGAAAATCCATTATCAGACGTACATAGTGCAAAATAACCTAACTTGATTCAACCAATTTTTGCCGTAAAAGAAAGAGTACGAATTTGGAAAAAAAAACTTTTTATTTTGCGTGTTTATGCAGTCAGAGGAATGTATACACCGAATTCCATGATTCTAGCTGCGCCCATTTGGATAATACCATTGATACCCCCTTGAAATTTCTACGCAATTAGAATTTCATCATTCTAGCTTTAGTCGTTTAGTTGGTACTTTTTATCCCCCTGTACAATTGTATCCCTTGAAAGCACGAATTTCGAAAAATTCGTCTATTTTCAGTGTATACGCAGTCAGAGGAATGTATACTCCGAATTTCCTGACTCTAGGTCATTTGATTGGTACTATTCATGCGGTCATTTGATTGGTACTATTTTTATCCCCTTTTTTCATTTTAATCCCAAAAAGTACGAATTTCGAAAAATCTGTTTAGTTTAAGTGTCTACGCAATCAGAGGAATGTATATACCGAATTTCATTATTCTAGGTACAGCCGTTTGGTTGGTACCATTTTTATCCCTCCGTACCCATAGTATCCCATGAAAGTACGACTTTGGAAAAAAACCTTTTATATTTCATGTCTACGTAGTCAAAGGAATGTATACTCCGAATTTAATGACTCTAGCTGCGGTCATTTGGTTGGTACTATTTTTATCCCCTTTTTCTATGTTGACCCCCAAAATGTACGAATTTCGAATTTTCCGTGTCTACGCAATTAGAGGAATGTATACACCGAATTTCATGACTCTAGGTGCAGTCCATTTTATCCCTTAAAAGTACGAATTTGGTAAAACTACTTTTATATTATGTATCTACTCAATTAGAGGAATGTACACACCGAATTTCGTGTTTCTAGCTGTTATCGTTTAATATGTACCATTTTTATCTCTTTTTTGCCCCATTTCACCCCCTACAAATAAGAATCACTTTATGGTGCATGGGAATGCGCATACCAAATATCAAGCAAATATAAACAGAAATATTGAGAAAACATGCTTAAATACGCTAAAATATTAGGGATTATTATGGGTATTTTTAGTCCTTGTGAGGGAAAAATTTTTCCCTTTGGTCCGATTTCGCCCCGTTTCCATCCCGACCGATCTACATGGAAAATTTTAACGCTCTAGCTCTTTTCCTTTAGATGCTAGCGTGCTTTCAACAGACGGACAGACGGACGGACATGGCTAGATCGTCTTAGAATTTTATGACGATCAAGAATATATATACTTTATAGCGTCTCATGTCGATATTTCAATTTGTTACAAACGGAATGACAAAGTTAGTATACCCCCATCCTGGAGGTGGAGGGTATAAAAATATAAAATATCTGGAAGAACAAAAATTAAAATCGGAAGTGTCATTTGTATGGTGGCTATATAAAAACATTGAGCGAAGAGGCCCTCTCTAGCATATGTAATGTTCCCATTATTCAATAACTTTTGTTTTAGAAAATATTCTTGAGTTCTGTAAAAAATTGAAATTAGACAAGGTTCCAGTGATTATTTTGAGATATGGAAAATCAGCCGATCAGATATATTTTAGAAACTAACCCAAATTTGATTACTTACTCTTTTCTCTCCAGATACCACATATAACAACAGATTTTCTTCAAAATTGGCTAAACATCTTATATTTCAACTAGAAACACCTGTGGTAAAAATGGTTCAGATTTATATATAGCTCCCATACAAATTTCGCTCCCGATTTGACTTTTTCCGCTCTAGTAACTACATATTTAACAGATTGTTTTCAAATTTGAAAAAAACATCTTATATTTAAACTAGGAACAGCTGTGGTGAAAATAGTTCAGATCGGTTCAGATTTATATATAGCTTCCATACAAATTTCGCTTTCAATTTGACTTTTCCGCTCTAGAAACCACATATTTTATCAGATTGTTTTCAAAATTGGCAAAACATCTTTTATTTCAACTAGAATCACCAGTTGTGAAAATGTGTTAGATCGGTTCAGATTTATATATATATCTCCCATTCAAATTTCGCCCCCGATTTGACTTTTTGTGATCTAGAAACCACATATTTTAACAGATCTTCTTCAAATTTGGCAACATATCTTATGTTTCCACTAGAATCACCAATGTGAAAATGGGTCAGATCGGTTCAGATTTATATATAGCTCCATAAAAATTTTTCTCCCAGCTGGACTTTTTCCGCTCCAGAAACCACGTATTTTCTTTCAATTTCTTCATATTGAGCATAACAAGTTATACTTAAACTGGAAGTACCTATTGTGTAAGTGGGTCACATCGTTCCATGTTTGGATATAGCCCCGACACAAACATTCATCTCGATTTGACAAATTGGGTCAAATCATATTACCCTATGATTAGAAAGCATACAAAATTCCTTCCTGTTTCAACGATACATACACTCAATAAAAAAACTTAAATACCATAAGTATTGGCTGCTATAGTTGGTTGTATTTCCATTCTATTTTAATTCCAAAAGTACAAAGAAAATCCATTATATCACGTACATAGTGCACGTTAGCCAAACATCACGATTATACCTAGTTTTGCCGTAAAAGAGAAAGAGTGCCAATTTAAGAAAATCATTTCTTTGGTCAGCTGAATGTTTACACCGAATTCCATGATTCTAGTCGCAGCCATTTGGTTTGTACCATTTTTAACCCCCTTTTTCCACTTTACTCCCTTAAGAGTACGACATTCTAAAATTTCTTTATTTTACATGTCTACGCAATTAGAGGGATGTACACACCCAATTTCATCATTCTAGTTGTAGCCGTTTAGTTGACACCATTTTTATCCCTCTGTTCCCATTGTATCCCTTGAAAGTACGTATTTAGAAAAATCCCTTTATTTTACGTGACTACGCAATCAGAGGAATGCATACTCCGAATTTCATAACTCCAGCTGCGGCCATTTGGTTGGTACAATTTGTATCCCTTTTTTCCATTTTAACCCCATAAAGTACGGATTTCGAAAAATCCTTTATTTTATGTGCCTACGCAATCAGAGGAATGTATACACGGAATTTCATTATTGTAGGTGCAGTCGTTTTATTGGTACCATTTTTATCCCTCTATTTTACCCCTTAAAAGTACGAATTTGAAAAAACTTATATATTATGTATCCACTCGATTAGAGGAATGTACACACCGATTTTCGTGTTTGTAGCTGTTTTTATCCTTTTTGCCCTATTCTTCGAGCAAAAGGTAGCATTTTATTCTACAATAGTGAATAGTTTATTTTTAGAAAGGAGGAGACCCAAACATTTTTTGGTATTCTACTTTTATATTTTTAAGAAATATAAAAACAATCCAAAAAAACTCCAAAAACTAACATAAAAAATACAATCTGTTAAAAAGTAACGCCATAATTGAGCAAAGACTCGTTTGAATTGTCGATGGTATTTTAATCCAACAAGTAAAAACAGACTTATTGTTTACAAGTGAAGGTATATTGTTTTAACAATTAATTGTGTATTTATTTTATGTTATAAAATTTATACAACATTTTCTTTTATAGTGTAATTATTCCTACGATTATAAGGTCAAACACCTGACTGCAAATATTTGTTTGTTAGAATTTAAATTGTTTATGATTTTCGTTACGGCCCAATTACTTATACTTATGTGTGTGTATAGTTAAATGTATTAGTTGTATGCGTGTGTGTAATGATAAAAAATAATTCATTTCCAGTTTCCGTCATTCCATAAAATGAATTGAACATTCAACAGACAGAAAATGGTTTCAAATTGAATTACAATTTATTGACGAGGCACAGTGTTCCCAAACTAGTTCCGCACAAAAATGAAATTTGAAATTGTTACTGTCGGTACTTTTACATAAAAAATATGTTGTAGAAATTCTTCAACTTAATTTTTTGCGGATTTATTGATTATTCTTTGTGATATGCCATAACACTATGACGTGGACATAATGCTGGCGGAAATGTTGTTTATACGAATAGTACATTAGGCCTGTTCGATACTAGCTTAATATTTGTATGGAATTTACTCGTTTAACAAAAATTATCTTTCTACTCGCTTTGATGTATGAGACTTTATTTAAGACGTTTCTTGATGACATTTAATAAAGTCCCATCGAAAGTATAATTTGAGAATTTTGAGCTATATTTGTCTCTAATACACAATGAACGGAACAGATATCTTGCCAACAGAATGAGTTGAGAATGATACATTATATCTTAGTTGTTTGCAGAATGTCAATACTTGCTCACGGCATTTACTGTGACAGGCAGAGCAATGTGCTGCCAAGACTTATTCACTTAGCTAATGGTATCGTGATGCCAGAATTTTCATCCTAATTCATTAAAGAAAAATCAATGATTGTATCTTAGTTGCTTACAGAATGTCAAAGCTTGCTCACGGCATTTCCAGTGACTGGCAGAGCAATGTCTGCCAAAATGTACTCTTTCAATCGAACTGGCCTATTATTAAGTTATAAACTGATTCAATTTTTGATAATAAAAATCCGTCTTTCTTCTCTCTTTGCTTTTGTGCTTCCACTTAAATAAACTTTATTTGCTAGATTTACCTCGTGTTGTGCCTTCCTCCTCAAAAGGCAGCAGCGAACTAGTTTGTTGGAAAATTGATATAAAATCACATTGAATGTTCGTGGTCGGTTGGTCGGTCCCCCCCCCTTGCTGGGAATATAAAAATACTTTACGATTGTTTTCATTTCCAAAAATAAAAAAAATAAAAAGAATAAAAACATTTTAAGGATTAGGAGGGATGGGGCAAGGGATATATAAATGTATTCCACACACACAAAAAGGCCAATAACAATAGTCAACAACTCGAACGACCAACAGCAACAATGCTGCCATTGTCAGAGCAAGGCTAACGGCCAATTTTTGGTCCATTAGACCGAAGGAGAAGTTATCTTGAAAACATTCATTGTTAGCCCTCTTTTGGGGGTTGTCTAACATTTGGCTTAAGATTTGTTGTTTGTGATTTCTTCTATTTTTGTGTTTTTTTTTGTTTTGCCCACCCCGAATCCTTTCACTTGGACGAGTAACGTTGAGTTGTTTGTGTTTTCTCTTCTGTGCTTTCATTCATTCTTTTTGTGTCGGTTTAAGTTGTAAATCTTGAAAAATTACCATTCAATGCATATATTTAAACATGCATCAATATTCGTAAGCAGCCAAAAGCAATATGAAAATGCTCGTATGTTAGGGTCCTTGTGGGGTAAAGTGATGTTTTACGTGAAGTTGGTTTGGAGATCAGTCAATTTTGGCAGAATGCAGTGCAGATGATACACTGACACAAAATAAACAGACAATAAATGCAGACACTTTGCCCAAGCTGTAGCACAGAGTGAAACGAATATTCTTCTCAGAATTCAAATTCGATATAATTTTCAGAATACGATCTTGACAGCTTGTTAGACTTAGGTAAAATTTTAATATATAGTCTTGGTCGCAAAAACCGCCAAGATGGAAATATTACACGCTTAGAGCGGATATATTTTCCGGATGATTTGTTAAAGTTTGAAACCCTGAGGGTTACTTTCTGACCCAACAAAGTTTGTTACCTCGACCATGGCAAATTTGGAATTATTGCCAAAAGCACAATTATGTATCGATAGCAAAGATTTATACAGCGACTAGCAGTGCACCCAGTTATTTGTTATCAGTTTTATCCATCTTTGATTTTGGATAGTATTTATTGAATCTTTTGGTGGATATAGATAAATCTAAAATAGTAATTTGAATGTCTCCTGTTAGATAGCACTCAAACACAGTCAAAGGAATGTGCATGTCGAATTGCACTTTTTTAGCTGAACTCCCTTCGTGTGAATCATTTTATCAGTTTCAAACACAAAATTACTTGATCTCATGTCTATATATGCAACCAGCCATTTTATAACTTTTTTGCACCTCTTTCCCAAAAAGTACACACTATAGGTAACATGCTCTCGCTTGTCCCCTAAGAGCATGTACTTTATTTAGTATCACGTTTATCCCTTTTCGTCCCACATTCTCTTTATAAATACAAATTTTGAAATATCCATTTATGTTCCGCGTTTACGTATTTAAAGGGCTGTACACCATTTTTACCACTTTTTGTCCCGCGCACCCCTTCAAAGTACAACTGTCGAAAAATCCAATTTTACTGCACTTCTACGTGGTCAGAGGAAATTACATACCAAATTTTTCGATTCTAGCAGTAATACTTCAGTTGATACCATTTTTGTCCCGCTCGCACCTTAAAAGTACAAATTTCGAAAAATTCATTTATGTTGGAAGTCTACGTTGCCAGAGAAATTTAAATACGAATATAGCTGCAATATATAAATAGGTACCATTTTTATCCCTTTTTGTCTAAAAGTACAAATTTGGAAAAATCCCTATTTGTAGCTCGCTTGCATGGTCAGTGCAAGCAAAACGCCGAACTTCATGTTTCTGTGAATACCAACATGTATGTGTACCTAAATTATTTTAAGAGATATTTGAATTAAAATAAAACAATTGCATAACTTTGGCGAAGTTACGGTCCTATGCTCCACACAGGAGCAAGAGGAATAATAATATATATTAAGACAAAACTTCTAAAAAAGCGAATATTTTTTTATATACATATTCTTCCAGTTGGTTAAATTTCGTTTAATTTTTAACGAACGATGGGCGTTTAGTGCACATCCTGAACCAAGGTAGGTCCTCTCCAAATTTTTCAATATTTCAAAACAAAAAAATCTTTTGCCATGTTAACGTCTCAACTCAAATTATAGACGTAAAATCGCTTCCTTCTGAAGATGGTCGTCACGTGCCAGAAATCGTCGTAAGGCTAGTGCGCAGCATTCAGCAAAAATATAGATGCAAATCTAGATCTTGAGCCAGGTCACATCATATTTATTGATTACACTATGCAACACAATTTTTTCCCAATGGCCATGAATAACATTTTCTGATGTATTTTGGCTTTCTAAGCTCGAAAACGGTATTACATTTTATTGTGGATAATTTTTTTTTTCATAAAATTCCAATTTGGTCGAAGGTACTCATTTTGGAAGTACAAGGTAATTATGATGGCTCTAAATTTTGCAAATTTCACTTTCATATAGAAACTTTATTTAGAATCACTCTCATCAAAAAAATATTCTTTTTTTTTCAAAAAAATCTTTTTTTCTTTAAAAGAAAATAAAAAATCATGAAAAATATAAAAAATAGGAAGAAATATTTTGTTTTATTTTTTATAGCTAACATTCTACAGAACAAATTAATGGCTATACGTAAATGGTCTAAGAATAAATGTAAACGAAAAAGAATGTAAAAAATATATGAATTTTAAAATTCAATGGCTCAAAAAGCCTCTTAAAATTAGATAACAAAATATTCTGATTTTATAACAGCTGTCATCTTAACGAAAAAAGAGGTTTATTTGATAAAAATTTAGGGATAACTGCAGAAGTTGTGCGTGATGTTTATACACTCCACGAGAGTATTATGTATTTGTGCATTTGTTTGTAACACCCAAAAGAAAGGGAGATAGACCCATTGTTAATTATACCGATCGACTTAGAATCATTTTTTGAATCGATTTAGCAATGTCCGTCTGTCTGTCCGTCCATCTATTCTTGTAATCACGCATACAGGTCGCAATTGTAGACAAAACCAAATGAAACTTTGCACAACAAAGTTGTTCGGGATAAGGTCGAACGCTATTTAATTTGCAGAAAATCGGTTCAGATTTAGATATAGCCCCCATACGAATTTCACTCCCGATTTGACTCTTTTCACTCTAGATACCACATATTTTAACAGATTTTCTTTAAAATTGGTAAAACATCTGATATTTGAACTAGAAACACCTGTGGTAAAAATGTGTTAGAACGGTTCAGATTTATATATAGCCCCCATACACATTTCGCTCCCGATTTGACTTTTTACGCTCTAGAAACCACATATTGCATCGGATTGTCTTCAGATTTGGCAGAACATCTTATATTTAAACTAGGAACACCTATGGTGAAAATAGGTCAGAACGGTTCAGATTTGTATATAGCTCACATTAATATTTCGCTTCCTTCGTATATATATTTTTATTATTGTTGTTTGTATGTATAGTTGGTCTGTTATGTTGTATGTCTTGTCATTTATTTTGGTTCAAGACCATAGGTTGTGCCGAAGTCTTCAGCAGAACCCAAAAATTAGCAAAGAAGGCAAAGTGAGACCTTTATTGTTGCAGCTGAAAGTTGACTGCGCAGTTTCGATGGGCGCTACACCATCTCATCAGAACTTTCGCAACGAATGTATGTCTTTGACTTAAATCAGGGTTCATATTAGTACCAGCGGTCACATATTTCTAATGAGAAACGCTGATAAATAAAATATTCCACCGAACTAAGTCGACACACTAAAAAACTATACATACAAACAACAACAATACACACGAGGTACAGTGAAGACGGGACATACTACAACAACAACCTTTGCATTGTTGCGAGCGATGCGAGCACATGCACAACATTGAATTGGCAAAGTGAGATTTTTAGTGTGTCGACTTAGTTCGGTGGAATATTTTATTTATCAGCGTTTCTCATTAGAAATATGTGACCGCTGGTACTAATATGAACCCTGATTTAAGTCAAAGACATACATTCGTTGCGAAAGTTCTGATGAGATGGTGTAGCGCCCATCGAAACTGCGCAGTCAACTTTCAGCTGCAACAATAAAGGTCTCACTTTGCCTTCTTTGCTAATTTTTGGATTCTGCTGAAGACTTCGGCACAACCTATGGTCTTGAACCAAAATAAATGACAAGACATTTTTATTATTTTCTACCCAGTTTTTAACAAAAAATTACAACCGCAGAGCCTTTTATTCGCAAAAAAAAAATCCATTTTGATGGCGCTTCTACTTGGTCAGAGGAATTTACATACTAAATTTCATGATTCTAGCTGTAATCCTAAAGTTGGTACCATTTTTATCCCTTTTTGTCCCGCTCTCCCCTTAAAAGTACAAATTTCGAAAAATCAATTTGGATTTGTTCTTCTACGTTGTCAGAGGAATTGACACACCAAATTTCACGACTAAAGCCGCAATACTTAAATTAGTACCATTATTATTACTTTTTGTCCCTCGTAACCCTTAAAAGTACAAATTTGGAAAAAATCAATTTTAATGCGCTTATACAGAGGATCAAAGGAATTAACATACCAAATTTCACGATTCTTGCTACAATAATTTAGTTGGTACTATTTTTATCCCTTTTTGTCCTGCTCCCTCTTATAAGTACAAATTTCGAAAAATTAAATTTTACTTCTACATGGCCAGAAGAACTTACATATCAAATTTCAAGATTCTAGCTGCAATACTTTAGTTGGTACCATTTTTATCCCTTTTTGTCCCGCGCAACCCGTAAAAGTACAAAATGCATAAATATTCCGCTTCTATGTGGTCAGAGCAATTTACATACCAAATTTCACCACTATAGCAGCAATACTTTAGTTGGAACCATTTTTATCCTTTTTTGTTCCTCAAAAGTACAAAATGCATTTATATTCCGCTTCTATGTGGTGAGAGGAATTTACACACCAAATTTCGCGACTATAGCTGCAATACTTAATTAGTACCATTTTCATCCCTTTTTGTCCCGCTCACCCCTTATAAGTACAAATTTCGAAAAATTATATTGCATTCCATTATATTGCAAGTCTACGTTGTTAGAGAAATGTAAATACCGATTTTCATGATTCTAGCTGCAATTCTCAAATTGGTACCATTTTTAACCCTTTTTGTCTCTTTCCTCCCTTAAGACTACAAATTTCGAAAAATTCCTATTTGTAGCTCTTTTGCATGGTCAGTGCAAGGAACACACCGAATTTCATGTTTCTAGCTACTCCCGTTTAGTCAGGACGAAGGTTCGATGTTTATCCCTTTTTGTCCCATTTTACCCCCTAAAAGTACGAATTTCTTAGTCGACGTCTACGTCATATTTGGGAACTACCCTGAAAATTTCATAAGCCTGGGTTCAGCCGTTTGGTCTGTGGGCTGGTCAATGATAAGTCAGTCAGTCAGTCAGTAACGCAACTCTTTTATATATATAGATTAACATATTGGTAGCTTTGCCTTATAAGCGTGGTTGAAATAAAAAAATATATTTATTTATATTATTTTCAACATTTTTATTTGGTGGCTATATTAAAAAAATTACATTTTCCTATAATGTTACTGCACTTCTACGAAAATCAACAGCTTCTGTGGAATGCAATCCATGGTGGAGGGTAATAAAGTTCGTCCCGGGTAGCTCAATCTTTTCTTAATGGAAATACGTGGAAATAAGGGATATACTTTCCTTATAATAAAGTTATTTGATGTTCCTAGACTTACTTATTTCCACTTTTTAGTATTTTTTGTCATACTTGCCATATTTTTCTTAAAACAAAATGTGACATATTTTTCTCTCACTCGTTGGCCCTGTGCCGCCTATTGAACTGTAAATAATTCCCAAAACCTCTAAGATTTTTCATCATCAGCACCACCACCACCGCGCTCATATATGACCTTTTAGGATGAAAACATCGAGTAGCAAGCATCCATCCTTGGTGTTCGTTCTTTCGCCTAGACACACATAGTCAAATCTGTCCATTTAACCAATAAATCCTTGAGCAGCTTATGCACGTTCACGTTCGTCTGTCATGCCGCACACACATACACGCACACATATATGGCTGACATTGGCAATGCTTAAGACTTTGGCACAATTTTTTTTTCGATGTCCTCCCTTCCCACTGGCATTGGCAGCGCAGCTACTTGGTTGTTTATCACTAAATTCTTTAGCATAAAATAAAGTTCTTGTGTTTTTTTGCTTGGTGATAGTTTCACAAGCAACAGACACTTTGCATTGCAAGCCACTGCCATTCACTAACACCCTGGCTCTGTGTTCGGAATGGATGTACTGGATGCTCGCAGGACTTTGCAAGGACATTGTTTAATGTGGTGATTTTCCTAACGGAATGCAGGCAACAAAATAACGAGCTCTCGACCGAAATAGACAGCTATTTGCCATTGCAATGGTCGGTGGTGGCTCCACAATCATACGCCATGGCATTTTGCTATGCCTGGCAAATAGCTAAAGAGGAAAAAGTGTTAAATAAACAGTTGAGAAGTGAGCGAAAAAAATGTTTTTTTATATAAGAAAAAATTGTTTAGATGACATTGGATTTGAGCTGTTGTTGCTTTGCTTGATCTCTTTGTTGTTCTTTGTTCCAAAGACTTTACCAGCACTTCAGCGGATGATGAAGGTGGTGGCAATGGAAATAGCAGTGAAATTTGACAGGAGAAGTTTTTTCTGGCGGGTGAAGGGACGTTATTGATATGGAATAAGGTTCATATTCAATAGCGATAGAAATTTCTCTTTTATTTACACTATTACTGCTGTAGAATCATTGCATCTTGATCAAATGTTCCAGATCATGTTAAATTTCCACTAGTAACAACTTCTATGAATGTGAACCATTTCGGTAAGCGTTTTGATATAGTCCCCATATAAAGAGTGATTTTTTTGAGGTTAGGATTTTCGTGCATTAGTATTTGACAGATCACGTGGGATTTCAGACATGGTGTCAAAGAGAAAGATGCTCAGTAGCTTTGACATTTCATCATGAATCGTCTTACAAATGAACAACGCTTGCAAATTATTGAATTTTATTATCAAAATGCGTGCTCTGTTAAGAAAGTTCATTGCGCGCTTCCATTTTATGGTCAGTTTAATCGACCCACTGAAGCGGCTATTCGGGCTATTGTGACTAAATTTCGCACCAAATTTACATTGTTGGACATTAAACCACCAACACGCTTACGTAGAGTGCGAACTGAAGAAAATATCGCAGCTGTATCGGCCAGTGTTAATGATGACCACCAATTTTCGATTCGTCGCCGTTCGCACCAATTGGGTCTCTGTTACTCAAAAACGTGGAAATGCCAAAATTGGACTAAGCGGATGGACCACCTAAGACGCAGCCGCGGTCAACATTTAAATGAAATTATCTTCAAAAAGTAAATGTCATGGACCAATCTAACGTTTCAAATAAAGAACCGATGAGATTTTGCAAATTTTATGCGTTTTTTTAAAAAAAAAAGTTATCAAGCTCTTAAAAAATCACCCTTTATAATATCTCTCCGGTTATACCTATTACTGACGTAAAATATATCATATATTTCTAAATTTAACCTAGCAAAAACTATTGTGAAAGTGGACAACTTCTGTAAATGTGAACCATATCGGTTCACCTTTTGATAAAGCCTTCATACAAATGCCGGTCTAGAATCTAGATTTTAAATCGGATATAGGTAAAATTTTCCAGATCATGTTAGATTTCATCTAGGAACAACTACTATGAATGTGAACCATTTTGCTCAATGTTCGAAAAAACCCCCCCTCCATACAAATCCGTTTGGCTGATACCATTTTTATTCCTTTGTCCAAGGATTTCCTTAAAAGTTCACATTTCAAAAAATTCAAAATTACATATGGAGGTAATTTTAGAGGTATTTAGAGATATTTCCCCCTTTTGCACATTGTTATGATTAATAGGTATAGAAAACCTTCTTATACATATACATATATTTAAGTATAGGATGTTTTTAGCAATATTACTTAGAACACTACTAAACTAAACTCAACTTAAATGCCAGAAACAAAACTCAACTTAAATGTCAGAAATAAAACTCAAAACTCAACTTAAGTGCCAGAAATAAGTCAAAACTCAACTCAGATTTCTGCTGGGGAGGGCTATAGCCTCCCACACTTTTTATTTAAAAAATGTTACATTTTATGAGATTTTTTAAAAATGAAAAGTAAAAAATTATTAATTACAATCTTTACAACCATTTAGTCATTTAAAAACAAGTAAGGAAAGGCAAATTCGGGCCGACTATATGATACACTCCACTTTCTATCCGAATACAATT
Source organism: Polietes domitor (assembly GCA_947397865.1). Taxonomy (NCBI): domain Eukaryota; kingdom Metazoa; phylum Arthropoda; class Insecta; order Diptera; family Muscidae; genus Polietes; species Polietes domitor. The sequence continues at coordinate 149,504,240 of OX377621.1, read as the reverse complement.
CAACTCGGTAAAAGTGAAACGAATTTTTGTATGTTTCCTAATCATAGGCTAATATGGCCTGGTCCAATTTGTCAAATCGAAAAGAATATTTGTATCGGAACTATATGCAAACATGGAATAAAGTGACTATCTTTCACAATAAACAGAAAATCGTGATGGTGTAATCTGCAAATGACTGTAAAAAAATTGTTATAAAAATAAAATCGTCAATATGTGAGCATATAGCGAGATGTTGGTTGGTCGGCACCGACGCCTTTCTACTTGTTCATAATCTTTAAGCATGACAACGTCGTATATTTCAGTAGAGGGGGAACGATGTTTGCCTAGAAAGTTGTAAATAATAACATCACAATAATGTTGAACGTCATTCTTATATTAATGAGTTAATACAAATTCCATCAGACTATTTTGATATACTTAAAACAAGCATTCCAGCTATTATATTCCTTACATTGTACTCGATTAAGAAAATAAAGACTTTAATTTTTTGATATAATTTTATTAACACACCTATTTGTACACATATTACATTTATAGAAACAGCCAACACTTTACAACGTTAATCAGCTAGGCCAGACCTATAGAGCAGACTGAAAAGCCGGCATCGTGACAATAATATGTCACTATCCCCCAATGCTACCGAACACTGTGGTTTTTATGTTATTATTATAACATAAATAAATACTAGAGCCATTTAATTATTTATTTTAAAGAAAATGCTTGTATTTGCAATATATTGTCGTCCGGAACGTTGGCGGAAGTAATTATTGAAGCTTAGCCTACGCTTGCCCACAGTCACAAATGGTGGCACGATAAACATCTCAGGCTTAAAGTGCCACGAATAATTGCCCTGCAACACAGAATTCATAATTCAAACATTAATAGCCATGATATGATTAAATGTTACAGCTTACCTTGAGAATGGGACACTGGGCGGGCATATTACCCTGCTTAAATACGGAACCGATGAAATTCGTTATAATTTTGCTGCTCGCTTTACCAAACAAGGCACAAACATTGAAATCGTAATGGAGCCGAGTGCTATAGGTATCCAGGTTCGGATCCTTCTGAGCGAAATCGACCACTGCCCACATATCCCGAGTATAATTCTGAGCGACATTTATGGTTGCTTTGATCGTTCCATTATTAACGACCACCTTGTTGACCGAGTTGAAGATGGGATTAAAGGAAACTTCGGCGGAGAGAAAAGTGACACTTCTGGCATTGCCATTCCCGAGAAGAAATGTGGCGAAGAACGCAATTAAAGTGGCAAATTTAATATCACCCGTTGACATGTTGCTTGTGATTGATTTCAAACGTGTTTGCAAAACTACTGCTCACTATTCAATCTATGTTGTTCGACGTGGTTTAATGAGATCAGAGGCAACTATTCGCAATCACGAAATAATGAGGCAAAATTAATTATACATTGTAAATACTAAAATGGTTTGTATGGCGAGAACACAAGGTCATGTGAAGGGTGTCTCATTCAAAATGGGATTATTATTTATATTATGTGCTGTAGCATGTCAATTATAGTATGATGTCCTGGTATAAATCACTTGCGTTCTGCTCACACATCTTCTCGGCTTGTAAATAGTCGAGTTTTCCTTAAAAAATAGTCATCGTACGAAAAGAGATCTGCAATTCCTTGTTTTGAGTTGCAAGAGTTTCTAATTTCAAAAGTTCTACAACTTCTGCAGACTTTTTTGGGCCAGATAATTTAAATTTGCATCGAAAACTTGTCTTTAATTTCATAGTTGAGGCTCTAATTTGAAAGAATTAAACAAAATTCTATAATTAAATTTAAAAACCTTAAAAAAGATTGCAATCTGAATACAGTTTTAACCTCTTCCATCGGCTTAGCATAATTTTGTTATCCCGATCGACTCTCGATCGCCGATCTAGTTCTCTGACTGTCTTCGTCTCAACGAAAACAATTAAGTGGCCCAAATTTTCCAATAATCCATTCCATCATAAAACGATCTATGGTTTTGAAAAATTCATTATTTTCAATTCTACTCCTTATTGTGTGTTATAAGGCGCACAGTGGTACAGAATTAAAATCCAACGGCCAGAATTCAATAACTTTTGTTCTAGTAGACATTTTTGAATTCTGCAAAAAACCAAAATTATACAAGGACCCAAAGATTATTTTGAGATATTAACAGTAAGCATCGGGAAATCGCAAAGTTCACTACTTTTCATATTTTTCGATTTTAGAAAAAATTAACAACCAATAGCAAATTAAAAGTTTTATCTTTTTGTTTTTTTTAAACATATTTTTGCGAATTTGTTCATAATGCGAAGAAAAAAATATTTTTTTTTTGTATTACAGATTTTCACGTTTTTCAGATTTTGAAAATTGAAAAAAAGTAATTTCTTTTTTGACTTTGTCGAACTGTTTCTCACACGTTTTAATAGATTTTACACTCAAGTTTTTATTAGACGTCAAAACTATGTTTGCGCCAAAAATAGTTTGGTTGTATTGAATATTGTATTTATGAACAAATGTGTGATTTTGGACCAACACAACTTTTTTACTTCAAAAGCCATTAACGAAATCTATCTATATATATAAAAGAGTTGCGTTACTGACTGACTGACTTATCATTGACCAGCCAACAGACCAAACGGCTCATGAAATTTTCAGGGTATTTCCCAAATATGACGTAGACGTCGACTAAGAAAGGGTTTTATGAAATTCGTACTTTTAGGAGGTAAAATGGGACAAAAAGGGATAAACATCGAACCTTCGTCCGGACTAAACGGCAGTAGCTATAAACATAAAATTCTGTGAGTTCCTTGCAATGACCATGCAGATGAGCTACAGACAGTGATTTTTCGAAATTTGTACAAAAGAGACAAAAAGGGATAAAAATGGTACCAATTTAAGAATTGCAGCTAGAATCGTGAAAGCCGGTATTTACATTCCTCTGACAACGTAGACTTGCAATATAAATAGATTTTTCGAAATTTGTACTTATAAGGGGTGAGCGGGACAAAAAGGGATAAAAATGGTACCAACTAAAGTATTGTAGCTAGAATCTTGAAATTTGGTATGTAAATTCCTCTCACCACATAGAAGCGCAATATAACTGCATTTTGTACTTTTAAGGGTTGCGCGGGACAAAAATGGTACCAACTAAAATATTTCAGCTAGAATCTTGAAATTTGATATGTAAGTTCTTCTGACCATGTAGAAGCGCAGTAAAATTGGATTTTTCAAAGTTTGTACTTTTAAGGGTTGCGAGGGACAAAAAGGGATGAAAGTGGTACTAATTTAAGTATTGCAGCTATAGTCGCGAAGTTTGGTTGTAAATTCCTCTCACCACATAGAAGCGGAATATAAATGCATTTTGTACTTTTAAGGGTAGCGCGGGACAAAAAGGGATAAAAATGGTACCAACTAAAGTATTGCAGCAAGAATCTTGAAATTTGATATGTAAGTTCTTCTGGCCATGTAGAAGCGCAGTAAAATTGAATTTTTCGAAATTTGTACTTGTAGGAGGTGAACAGGTCAAAAAGGGATAAAAATAGTACCAACTAAATTATTATAGTATGAATCGTGAAATTTGGTATGCTAATTCCTCTGACCATGTATAAGCGTATTAAAAGAATTTTTCAAAATTTGTACTTTTAAGGGTTACGAGGTACAAAAAGGTACTGATTTAAGTATTGCAGCTATAGTCGTGAAATTTGGTGTGTCAATTCCTCTGACAACGAAGAAGAACAAATCCAAAAGGTACAAAAAGGTACTGATTTAAGTATTGCAGCTATAGTCGTGAAATTTGGTGTGTCAATTCCTCTGACAACGAAGAAGAACAAATCCAAATTGATTTTTCGAGAGCGGGACAAAAAGATATAAAAATGGTACCAACTTTAGGATTACAGCTTGAATCATGAAGTTTAGTATGTAAATTCTCTGACCTACATGGTCATTTTTTTTAAACTGGATAGAAAATGATAAAAAAATATATATACGAAGGGAGTTCAGCTAAAACAGTGCACATCGACAAGCACATTCCTTTGACTGTATATGAGTGCTATGTTTCCAATTTACTATTTTAGAAATGAAAATCAAATAAATACTATCCTAAAACAGATACGGATAAAACTAATAACAAATACCTGGCTTTTTCGCATGCGAAGCAGCGGGTACTGCTAGTATATACATATTTCTAGTTGAAGGGGTCCCCGTTTTTGTAGAATGATTTTTGCCTGCACGAAATTGTACCCTTTGAAGATAGGATACATTTAGTGCAAAAAGTCAGATTTTTTAGTTTTAAAACGCAATTTAGTCATTTTTGTCTCGTTAAAAGTAGGGACGCTGATAAAAAGACGAGCAAATTCCCTTTATCCTCATGCTAAATTTTATAACAATGGGAGTTCATTTGCCGGAAATATGCCCAAAAAAATCCAAAATAATCCTAATTTTGGTTTTTTACAGAACTCAAAAATGTCTACTAGAACAAAAGTTATTGAATTTTGGCCGATGGATTTTGATTCTGAACCACTGTGCGGCCTGACCGAATTTAACTCCTTTTTTACTTGTTGTTTTTTCTTACAGCTCTTGGTAATGTTATACCATTATCAAACAATGTCCAGCATATGTCAGCTCGGACTCTATGACAAACTGATGCTCCAAGTAATTAATATGAGATTTCAGAAATAATAATAATCTGTTTGCACGATGTCGACTTATATTTCAGTAGTAGGGGAACGAAAGTTGTAAATAATAGCATCACAATAATGTTGAACGTGATTCCCATAGTAATGAATTAATATTAATTCCATTAGGCTATTTTCTTATAAATTCCAGCAGACATGCGTTGGAAAAAATCCATATTCGATTGCCCCAGCTATTATATTCTTTGAATTTTATTCGATTAAGAAAATTAAAATTAATTAATGTAAATGTGTAATTATTTTTTCTGTATAGTCACCCCTGAAGATGATTGAAGATTTCAATCGAAATATTGGGATTAAATAAATAAATTATCAAAAACAACAACACCTGTTTTTCAAATAAAGCCTACAGCCGAACAAAACAAAAAGAAAATTAAAAATTAAGACTTTTATTTTTTATATCATTTTATTAACACAAATATACCAAGTATTTGTACACATGTTCAAAAATTTATAGAAACAGCCAACACTTTACAACGTTAATCAGCTAGGCTAGACATATAGAGCAGATTGAAAGGCCGGCATCGAGACAAGAATATGTCACTGTCCCCTAATGCTACCGAACACTGTGGTTTTTATGTTATTATTATGACATAAATAAATACTAGTGCCACTTATTTATTTATTTATTTTAAATATAATGCTTGTATTTGCAATATATTGTCGTTCGGAACGTTGGCGGAAGTAATTATTGAAGCTTAGCCTACACTTGCCCACAGTCGCAAATGGTGGCACGATAAACATCTCAGGCTTAAAGTGCCACGAATAATTGCCCTGCAACACAGAATTCATACTTCAAACATTAATAGAGAGCTATGTATCATTAAGCGTTACAGCTTACCTTGAGAATGGGACACTGGGTGGGCATATTACCCTGCTTAAATACGGAACCGATGAAATTCGTTATAATTTTGCTGCTCGCTTTACCAAACAAGGCACAAACATTGAAATCGTAATGGAGCCGAGTGCTATAGGTATACTGCCCACATATCTCGAGTGAAATTCTGAGCGACATTTATGGTTGCTTCGATCGTTCCATTATTGACGACCACCTTGTTGACCGAGTTGTAGATGGGATTAAAGGAAACTTCGGCGGAGAGAAAAGTTACACTTCTGGCATTGCCATTCCCGAGAAGAAATGTGGCGAAGAACAGAATTAAAGCGACAAATTTAATATCACCCCTTGACATGTTGCTTTTGTTGACAGACTATTCGCTCTTCACAGGGTGGTGGGATCCAAGACCCAAGATCCAAAGCAGTTTTTCGTAATCGAAAAATAATGAGGCAAAAATAATTGCCCAGAAAACAATCAGCGGACGAACAACAACAAATAAAAATTGCTTTTTTGGACGCGCGCTAAACTAAATTTGTCATTCCGATTGATATTGATCGCCGCAAAAACTTCAAAGTCAATTTAGCCGTCGTCTGCCCGTCGGCTTCTAAACGAGCTAACGAGAGCTAATCCACGTATATGTTGAATAGTTGTAGATCGAGGGGTACATTCTGTCTAGAGGTGGAGACAATTTTTCCTTACACGGACTGAAAGAACCTCTAAGAATTGTGTTTGTTTTTGGATCGTGTCGAAAAAGAACATCCTTCACGATAGTATGAAGTGTCCCTGAGCTGTACTTTGACGTAGGAGTTAACTTTTAACATCCCGATTCTCACAAAAAAGTCCCAATATCCAAGGATCCATATAGGAGTGACTTCTGACTGACTGATCGACTACTAATGTCGAGGTTATGCAGTTAGATCTCTAAGAGACAAAGGTGCCGCTTGACTGTCCTAAAGAGGAAAGCCAACTGCATGCTTCGCCCAGCAAAAAGAGAGGACCCAAAGAAGTGAAAGAGATGTTCGTCTTGTGATTCGGAAGTAGTGGTAATTGTGATCTTCACCAATGGATTTAACATGGAGTTATCATAGGACTAGAAACATGGAGTTATCATAGGAATAGAAAGGACTTAAAAGTGATGCAAAGGAACCACTTTTTCACTAGTTTAAAAAAATCCGACAGCGGACCTTCTGGTTGCTACTACGGCACTCTAACCATCCCAGCTATCCTCTGTTGTGACTGCTGACCATTTTATTCGTTTGAACTGACAATAGGAAACTTAACAAAATATTTATTTACTATGAATTAATACACAAAGCAAATTAATATTAAATTAAATTAGCTTTAAATAATTTAACAATACTTAATTTTACTGATATTATGTAGTATTAATAATTAATAAAAACAAGTAAGGAAAGGCTAAAGTCGGGCGGGCCGACTATGTGATACACTCCACTTTCTATCCGAATACAATTCAATTCGGTAAAAAAGTGAAAACGGTATTTTTGTATGTTTCCTAATCATAGGCTTATATGACATAATGCAATTTGTCAAATCGAGAAAGAATACATATTTGTATCGGAGCTATACCCAAACATGGAATAAAGTGACCTACATGCACAATAGGTTCTTCCAGTTCAAGTATACCGTTTTCAAGTAAAAGATATTTGCCAAATTTGAAGAAGATCTGTTAAAAGATCAGAAAAAGTCGAATCGGGAGCGAAATTTGAATGGGAGCTATATATAAATCTGACCTGATCTGACCTATTTTCACCACAGGTGTACCTAGTTGAAATATAAGATGTTTTGCCAATTTTGAAGAAAATCTGTCGGAATATTTGGTTTCTAGAGCGGCAAAAGTCAAATCGGGAGCGACATTTGTATGGGGGCTATATCTAAATCTAAACCGATCTTACCCACTTTCTGCATAGGTGTTTCTAGTTGGACTATTAGATGTTGTGCCAAATTTAAAGAAAGTCGAGTACAATATGTGGTTCTAGAGCGGAAAATGTCAAATCTGGAGCGACATTTGTGTGTGGGCTATATCTAAATCTGAACCGATCTTTCCCACTTTCACCATAGGTGTTTCTAGCTGGATTATAAGATATTGTGCCAAATTTAAAGAAAGTCGGGTATAATATGTGGTTCCTACTTTCTGCATAGGTGTTTCTAGTTGGACTATTAGACGTGGTTCTGCAAAATTTAAAGTAAGTCGGGTACAATATGTGGGTTCTAGAGCGGAAAATGTCAAATCTGGAGCGACATTTGTATGTGCGCTATATCTAAATCTGAACCGATCTTTCCCACTTTCACCATAGGTGTTTCTAGTTGGATTATAAGATATTGTGCCAAATTTAAAGAAAGTCGGGTATAATATGTGGTTTCTAGAGCGGAAAATGTAAAATCTGGAGCGACATTTGCATGGGGCTATATCTAAATCTGAACCGATTTTACCCACTTTCTGCATAGGCGTTTATAGTTGGATTATAAGATGTTTTGCCAAATTTAAAGAATATCGGGTTCAATATGTGGTTTCTAGAGCGGCTTTTGAATGGGTGCTATTCTAAATCTGAACCGATATACCTCAAATTAAATAGCATTCGTCTTTGATCCACAAAACTTACTTGTGCCAATTTTTGTTAAGATCGGACTATAATTGCGACCTGTAATTTGATTACAACAATAGATGGACAGACGGACATTGCTAAATCGACTCAAAAAGTGATTCTAAGTCGATCGGTATAATTAACAATGGATCTATCTCGCTTCCTTTTGGGTGTTACAAACAAATGCAACATAATACGCTCGAGGAGTGTATAAAAATTAAATATTAGAAGTCCATTGAAAAATCAATATTTTTTTATTTTTTAAGCAAAAATGTTTAAATTATTAAAATTACAGAAAATTAAACACTGTTTACTTTTAAAAGTAATAAAAAAAATTTTGCTCGACCCGCGATTCGAACTCTAGAATTTCATTCTGTGTGCAAAGCGGACACCTTACCTCTGTGACCCCATACTAAAAATTAGTTCCCATTCACTTGTGAAAATGCTATTCGTAAAATTGTACGGAATATTAACATATTATCTACTTTTTGGAAGTTTGTTTAGAAGAACTTCCTCAAAAGCGGGCAAATGCACATTTGGTTTTTGAGATGCGATTAAAATGTGCTTCCAAGGGAAATACTTCAAATTTTTTTGCTGGGGATCCTTAATTGCGAAGACTTCCGCCTGATAGAAGTGGAAATTAACGTGTTAGGCTAACGTATTCTGAGAAGACACAGTCAACAACTCCACAATCCGTTTTGGAGCCGTCCGTGTGTACTACCTCACTCTTATATTCGGCAATTCGGTATCCTCTTTCCCACTACATTTTTGAAGGTAATCCGACCTCAAAAGACTTTTACAAAAGCCACCTTAGTGCTGTAGTCGGATGGTGGGCGAAGTGTGTTAGGAAGTTATTCGTCTGCCCACAGAACAGGGTGGCTGATGAAGGTTGCCACAAGACGAAACTCGATTAACTTTTGCTTTAAATTCATATAAATTCACACTGTTTAACAAATTAAAACTCTTTGAATGGAACAGAATAGCGAACCGATAATTCTGAAAGGGCATGCTGAGTAGATAATTTTTGTAGAATAACTTATAGTCCAGCTGGTCTGAGTTTCTTTTTAAAGTGGGTCAAAGTTTGCATTTTTTTGCCCAAAGGGAGCACTACAAAATTACACGCCAATTTACACAACAAAATTACTTGGGTTAAAATTGGTCCATATTTTTTGGAATTCGGCTAGGCCGAACTTAACGCTTTTTTATACCCTACACCACTTCGTGGACTAGGGTATTATAAGTTAGTTTTCCGCCAAATGTTTGTAACACCAATAAATAATCGAGCTAGACCCACTTTTAAGGCTTAGAATCACCAGCTGAATCGATTTACCGATGTCTGTCTGTCCGTCCGTCCGTCTGCTGTCCATCTAAGTTTGTTCGCGCTCTACAGGTCGCAATTGTTGTCCCATTATCATGAAATTTGGTTGAAGTTACTTTTTTGGCCAAGGACGTTTCAGATTTAGATATAGCCCCCATACAAATGTCGCTACCGATTTGACTTTTTCCGCTCTAGAAACCGAGTAATATTCCCGATTTTCTTTAAAATTGGCACAACATCTTATAATCCAACTAAAAACACCTATGCTGAATGTGGGTGGGATCGGGTCAGATTTAGATATAGCCTCCATACAAATGTCGCTTCCGATTTGACTTTTTCCGCTCTAAAATCCACATATTGTATCAGATTTTCTTTAAATTTGGCACAACATCTTATAATCGTACTATAAACACCTATGCTTAAAGTGGGTAAGATCGGTTCAGATTTAGATATAGCTCCTATACAAATCTTGCTCCAGATTTCACTTTTTTAGATCTAGAACCCATATATTGTACCCGATTTTCTTTAAAATTGGCACAACATTTTATAATCGAACTAGAAATACCTATGCTGAAAGTGGGTGGAATCGGTTCAGATTTAGATATAGCCCCCATACAAATGTCGCTCCAGATTTGACTTTTTCCGATCTAAAATCCACACATTGTACCCGATTTTCTTTAAAATTGGCACAATATTTTATAATCGAACTAGAAACACCTATGCTGAAAGTGAGTAAGATCGGTTCAGATTTAGATATAGCCCCTATACTAATGTCGCTTCCGATTTGTCTTTTTCAGCTCTAAAATCCACATATTGTACCCGATTTTCTTTAAAATTGGTACAACATTTTATAATCGAACTAGAAACACCTATGCTGAAAGTGGGTAAGATCGGTTCAGATTTAGAAATACAAATGTCGCTCTCGAGTGTTTACCCGATTTTGGCCAAGCTTTGCATATTATATTTCACCAATAAGCATACATGGTGAAAGCTGGTCACATCATTCCAGGTATCAATATACCCCCATACAAGTGTTCTTTCCGATTTAAAATTTTTTGTCAAACACATACATTTACATGATACAAAAGTCCTTCCCGATTTCATTTGTTTACCAAATTGAATTGTAATGAGATAGAAAGTGGGGTGTATCATATAGTGGCTCCGTCCGTCTTTAGCCTTTCCTTACATGTTTGGGAGATGCCCATATGTCCATACTTTGGTATAACCCCAAATGGGGCCCCATTCTGTTCTATTACTACTCTAGAATCTACATCTTACATCGGATCTTCATCAAATTTTGCAGATCCTTATATGTTTCAACTAGGAATACCTACAGTGAATGAGAAATATATTGGCGCATTTTTTGGCACATGCCTCAAGTGTTGTTATAGGCCCCCTTCAAGTGTCCGTCCGATTAATCCTAATACCGCTGTATAATCTGTATTTATCATTCGATGTTGATCAATTTTTCAGATCGTGTTATATTTACTTTACTCGGAATATCTGCTGGAAAATTTGATCAATTACTTTATTATTTACCGTATTCGTTAAATATGACTAAAGATGAATTTATAGCATAATTTATATGAACTACATAAAATTGCTCCCATGAAATACCTGGGCTTAGTAATCAATGCGAGACTTTAGCCTTTCCTTACTTGTGTTCTTTTAGTATAATGTTAACGTCGAAAAAATGAAAACTTTGACCCGCTGTAAAAAGAAACTCAGACCAGCTGGAATATAAGTTTATTCTACAAAAATCATCTACTTAGCATGCCCTTTCAGAATTATAGGGTTATAAAAATGCTGTTGGTCAGTGTTATTATTTTATTTATCACATATTACAATAAAGCGACCAAAGAATAAAAATTGAAGAGCTCAACAATGTCCACAAGAGAAATAAGAGCTGATTGTTAGCCCGGCAATCGGCGATGGTGAGCTTCGAAACATTTTGATTTTAAATAAATGGTCTCGGGACTATTTATTTACTTTAAATAATATCGTTGTATTTGAAATGGATTCTCTACCAGATCTCTGGCGAAAGTAACTATCAAATGACACCCTGTACTGGGCTATCTCCACAAATACTGGCACGATAAACGTCTCGGCCTTCACATGCCAGGAGTAATTGCCCTTTAATAGAATGGAAGGTTTTCAACATTAAAATCAATCCATTCCAGAATATAACTCTACTTACCTTAAGAATGGGACACTGTGCCGGCATATTACCCTGCTTGAACAATGAAGCCATGAACTCCGTTATGAGTTTGGACTTTCTTTTGCCAAATATAGAGCAAAAGTTCACATCATACTGCAGCCTAGTGACATAGGCTTCCCTTTTGGGATCCCTCTGTGCAAAATTGACTCTTACCCAGACATCGCGGGTAATATTCTGAGCCACAATTATGGTTATGTTCATCGTTCCCTTATCGATGGCAACTTGATAAGTCTGATGGTAGATGGGATTGAAGCAAACTTCGGTAGAGATAAAACTAACAGTTTTAGGAGTGACATTCCCTAGGAAAAGTAGACAATTTATTAGAATTAAAGACTGATCAAATTTAATATTATCCGACGCCATGATGCTGTGGTTTGAAATGTCCCCACCAGACTGTAGTTCATTTGCCATTTTGCGGATTTGGGTCAATGGGACTTGTTGTCGTTGTAGACTAAAATAAAATAATTAGGAAATTTCGCAAAACAAACAACAGGCCATTATAAAACAATCAACAGGCTAAATGAGAATTGAGTACGCGATATTATATATTCTTTTCAAGATTACCTTGACAAAGTTCAAAAGGGAAAAAAGGAAAGTAACATCAACATCACTAACCAAAACGAATAATTACACTGTACAACAGAGAAAAACATAACAAGGTTCGGCCAACGGATTCTGATAGAATGAACCTAAACAGGTAAAACCCGAACTTTATATACCCTCCACCATGGATTGCATTCCACAGAGGCTGTCGATTTTCGTAGAAGTGCAGTAACATTATAGGAAAATGTTAAATTTTTCAATATAGCCAAACCAAAACAAATAAAACAAGAAAGGAAAGGATAAAGTCGGGCGGGGTCGACTCTATGATACACTCCACTTTCTATCCGAATACAATTTAATTCGGTGAAAAAGTGAAAACGGGAGAATTTTTGCATCCTGTAAATGTATGTGTTTGACAAAAAATGTTAAATCGGAAAGGACATTTGTTATATGCATAGTTTGGAGGCAACATTTGTATTTGGGCTGTATCTAAATCTGAACCGATCTTACCCTCTTTGACCATAGGTTTTTACTTGGATTATAAGCTGTTGTGCCAAATTTAAAGAAAATCGAGTACAATATGTGGTTTCTAAAGCGGCAAAAGTCAAATCGGGAGCGACATTTGTATGGGGGCTATATCTAAATCTGAACCGATCGTACCCAATTTCTGCATAGGTGTTTCTAGTTGGATTATAAGATGATGTGCAAAATTTACAGAAAATCGAGATTTGTATGGTGGCTATATCTAAATCTGAACCGATCTTACCCAATTTCAGCATAAGTGTTTCTAGTTGGATTATAAGATGTTGTGTGAAATTTAAAGAAAATCGAGTACAATATGGGGTTTCTAAAGCGGAAAATGTCAAATCGGGAGCGACATTTGTATTGGGGTTATATCTAAATCTGAGCCGATTTGCCTCAAATTAAATAGCGTTCGTCCTTGATACACAAAACTTATTTGTGTCAATTTTTGTTAATATCGGACTATAATTGCGACCTGTAATTTGATTACAACAATAGATGGACAGACGGACAGACAGACGGAAATTGCTAAATCGACTCAGAAAGTGATTCTAAGTCGATCGGTATACTTAACAATGACCTATCTCGCTTCCTTTTGGGTGTTACAACATAATACTCTCGTGGAGTGTATAAATATTGAACAAAAATATTTTTATAAATAAATATAATATTTTTATTATTTCAAAACACTCTTATAAAGCAAGGCTACTCATACGATTACACTATATATATATCGAAATAATACTTCAAGTCAATTCAAAAAACAAGTATGTAAGTTTCAGACGGATAAACCGACTTATAATACCCTCACGGTCAGAGAAAATGTATATGGAAGGACTTCAATTTTACTTAGCGCCGAAATTTTTGTGTATTGGAAGATTGTGGTAATTGGACCGAGCTTCCATATTTGTAAATAATTGTAAAAACATGATCGAATATGAAGTCATACTGGATTTCAGGCACCGGTGTTGGAACCATGAAGCATTTAATTATACATAGGATAGAGACAATTATGTGGGAGGTACTATAAGGGTCGTGGCTAAAGCACAAATATAAAATAAAATTTTAGGTTTAATGCGATTATAAAAACATCAAATTGCAACTTATTTTGACTACCCGTATGGAAGTTATATCGGTTTTCTTTTATGTGGCAGCTACTGGAAAGGGCGTGGCAATATCACCTATTTTTAAAGTGCGTCAAACGTCCATAAAATCATTGTCAAAGGTCAAATTTCAGAGTATTCCGATCATCCGTACATAAGTTACAACAGCTTTAATTTTAGGTAGGTTGGGTGATTTGTGTGGGAAGTACCAGAAGGGGTGTAGCAAAACCCGTCATATCTTGAACGTTTAAAGTGCTTATGAAAACTTTATCATATACCTAAATAAATATTGCTAATTCCGACTATCCGTGTGGCAATGAAACATCCATATTTAACATAGGAATATGGACCATTTGTGTGGGAGGTACCAGAAGGGGCGTGCCAAATTAGTCCATCTTCGAACATAAACAAAGTTTGGGAAAAATATTACGATGTACAAAGTTTGTTTAACTCCTTCTGAGAGTTAGCGTGTACAACAGCCAGTCAGACCGACGTATGAACGGACATGGCTCAAACAGCTTAAAAAGTCGTGAAACGGATTTGGTCCAAACATACTTCTTCTTAAGTCACTCCCTTAAATTCGTTACACTTTTTTCTGTCCCAAATGTTATATACCCTCCTACTCTGTAGAGTGAGGGTATAATAAATATTCTCATATTTAAATCTTCAAAAAAGCTCCAATACCATTTTAATTTGCGTGTCTATGCAGCCAGAGGAATACACCGAATTCCATGCTTCTAGCTGCGGCCATTTGGTTGGTACCATTTTTGTCCCATATTTTAAATTTTACCCCCTTAAGAGTACGACTTTCTAAAATCGCTTTATTTTACGTATCTATGTAAAATTTCATCATACTACATGTAGCCGTTTAGTTGGTACAATTTTTATCCCCTTTTTCCCATTTTGTCCCCTTAAAAGTACGACATTTGAAAATCTTTTTATTTTACATGTCTACGCACTTAGAGGGATGTACACAGCGAATTCTAGCTGTAGCCGTTTAGTTGGAACCATTTTTTTATCCCTCTGTTCCCACTGTATCCCTTGAAAGTACAAATTTTGAAAAACCTTTTCATTTTTCCTTTCTGCGTAGTCATAAGATTGTATACTCCGAATTTCATATCTCTAGCTGCCAATATTTGGTTGGTACAATTTGTATCCCCTTTTTCCACTTTACCCCATAAAAGTACGAATTTGAGAAAAATCCCTTTGTTTTACGTGTCTACGACATCAGAGGAATTTATAGTCAGAATTTTATTATTTTAGGTGCAGCCGTTTGGTTGGTACCATTTTTATTCCTCTATTCCCATTTTACCCTTTAAAGGTACGAATTTCGGAAAAAAATACTTTTATATTATGTGTCTACTCAATTAGAGGAATGTACACACCGAATGTCGTGTTTCGATGAGTACCATTTTTATCCCTTTTAGCCCCATTTCACTCCTTACACATAAGAATCACTTTATAATTTTTGTTTTTGTTGTAGGGGAATGCGCATACCCAATATCAAATAAATATAAGCAGACAAATTGAAAAAAAAAACATGCTTAAATACTCTAAAATACAAGGGGTTATTATGGTTATTTTCAGTCGTTGTGAGGGAAATTTTTTCCCTTTCGGCCGATTTCGCCCAGTTGCAATCCCAACCTACAACTATTAGACGTATTCTGGGAAAATTTTGACGTACTCTTTACGCTTAGATGCTTGCTTTGAACAGACGGACGGGCGGGCATGGCTGGATTGTCTTAGAATTTATTGACGATCAAGAATATTTGTGCCAGTTAGAATGATAGTGCTCTAAGTCACACTTTATCCGTTCTGAGATATGCAATGGTGTATGTTTGAGTCAATAGAAAAATATTTTTCCACCGAAGCACAGCATTTTTTCTTAGAATATCCTACTACTATATCGAACTTTTGTAAAGAAAATCGACAGCGTTGGTATCTCCAAGGGAATCACTACTTTCAGATGTTGTACTGCTGAGACCACTTTCATTCTTCTCAAAATTGAAGAAATTGAACACACAAAATTTTTATTTTTTTTTCGAAAAAGTTATATTTCCTTACAAAAAATTAAGAAAACAAAAATATTTTATTTCAAAAAGTTTTTAAAAATATATATATACATATTTACAGGTTGTTCGTCTAGAAACTTTATATTGAAATTATTTTTTACTTTTCAAATAAATTCATTTTATATGTTATTCAAATTATCTGAATAATCTATATATATATTAAAGAGTTGCGTTACTGGCTGACTGACTGACTTATCATTGACCAGCCCCCAGACCAAAAGGCTGAAGCCAGGGTCAGGAAATTTCAGGGTAGTTCCCAAATATGACGTAGACGTCGACTAAGAAAGGTTTTACGAAATTCGTACTTTTAGGGGGTAAAATGGCCCAAAAAGGGATAAACATCGAATCTTCGTCCTGTCTGAACGGCAGTAGCTATAAACATAAAATTCTGTGAGTTCCTTGCAATGACCATGCAGACGAGCTACAGACAAGGATTTTTCGAAATTTGTACTTTTAAGGGAGGAAAGAGACAAAAAGGGATACAAATGGTACCAATTTAAGAATTGCAGCTAGAATCGTGAAAATCGGTATTTACATTCCTCTGACAACGTAAACTTGCAATATAAAGTGATTTTTCGAAATTTGTACATATAAGGGGTGAGCGGGACAAAAAGGGATAAAAAGTGGTACCAACTAAAGTATTTTAGCTAGAATCGTTATATTTGGTATGTACATTCCTCTGACCATGTAGAAGCGCGATAAAATTGGATTTTTCGAAATTTGTACTGGGTGTAAGGGGTGAGCGGGACAAAAAGGGATAAAAATGGTACCAACTAAAGTATTGTAGCTAGAATCGTGAAATTTGGTATGTAAATTCCTCTCACCACATAGAAGCGGAATATAAATTCATTTTGTACTTTTAAGGTTGCGCGGGACAAAAAGGGATAAAAATTGTACCAACCAAAGTATTGCAGGCAGAATCTTGAAATTTGATATGTAAGTTATTCTGACCATGTAGAAGCGCAGTAAAATTGAATTTTTCGAAATTTGTACTTATAAGAGGTGAGCAGGGCAAAAGGAATAAAATAGTACCAACTAAATTATTATAGCAAGAATCGTGAAATTTGCTATGTAAATTCTTCTGACCATGTATAAGCGCATTAAAATTGGATTTTTTTAAACTTGTACTTTTAGGGTTACGAGGGACAAAAAGGAATAATAATTTGTACTAATTTAAGTATTGCAGCTATAGTCGTGAAATTTGGTATGTCAATTCCTCTGACAACGTAGAAGCGCAAATCCAAATGGATTTTTTCGAAATTGATACCTATAAGGTGTGAGCGGGACAAAAAGGGATAAAAGTAGGACCAACTAAAATATTGCTGCTATAGTTGTGAAATTTGGTGCGTAAATTCCTCTGACAACGTAGACTTGCAACATAAATGGATTTTTCGAAATTTTTACTTTTAAGGGGAGAACGGGACAAAAAGTGTTCAAAATGGTACCAACTTTAGGATTACAGCTAGAATCATGAAATTAGTATGTAAATTCCTCTGACCATGTAGAAGCGCCATCAAAATGGATTTTTTTAGAATGAAATGTTGTAATTTTTTGTTAAAAACTTGGTAGAAAATGATAAAAAATATATACTTAGACCACTTTCAAACTAACACTAAAGACAATTTTGGTGTGCATAAAATGAGAAATGTCATTCATTATAAGGGTACATTTTTTATAAATATCAAAAATAAAAGTTCTTAAATTAGAGAGTAAATAGAAAAATTGGGATACCTCAATTATTTTTTTTTATTTTTGACTTAGACCACTATCACATTTAAGTTTTGGGGATAAAAGCTGAAGTGGTCAAACAAATCAGGAAATAAACCTGCCCCCAATGATGTATGTGGACAATATTTCAAGTATTTACATATTTCGTTAGTTATTTTTACCAAACAGAAGTGTTATCCTTGCAACATATCCATGGCATGAGTCCAATGAATCCGATTGTTGTTGCTGTCAACCATTTAAATGTTGTCGATGACATAAATCACGGACATAAAGGATTTTATAGTTTTTTCCCGGCCTCCTTCGAAACTACCATCATCAGCAGCAGCACCGAGAGCGAGACAGCTTCCTT
Source organism: Polietes domitor (assembly GCA_947397865.1). Taxonomy (NCBI): domain Eukaryota; kingdom Metazoa; phylum Arthropoda; class Insecta; order Diptera; family Muscidae; genus Polietes; species Polietes domitor. Next base: position 149,486,260 of record OX377621.1, on the reverse strand, counting down.
ATGCCCTATGTATTTACATACTTCCACATGTTATCCTTTGTAGATCCTTTGTCTCTACTTCCGCATTCCACAGCAAACAAGTAGTCACATATAAATCTTGATTACGAATATTTGAAACTTAAATAATTTGAAAATTTGTTGTCTTCACTTCGCTTTACTTCCGTTCCATTTCGTTGCATAGACTTTGTCATTCTCCGAGCTACTGCTTTTGGAGTATTCGCTCGGTAGTAGTTGTTGCTGTTGTCCTTTGAATGCCTTTATAATGATGTGCTTGCCATCGTCACCACAAAATAAAAAAGAAAACAAAAATCAACTCAACGCCAGACACACACACACACATGTGAGCAAAGGACATCTTCATGAGTATGAGTATGGGTGTGTGTGTGTGTGTGTCTGTCTGTGTTGCTGTTATGTTTGTGTGCGTATGTAAATTGAACGTATGATAAGTTTTTCCGCAACATGTTTTCTTTGAATTACCCAAAATATGGTGTTTATTTTCAATTAAGGATTAGACAGCCAGCAACAGACTACTGTTGTTGTTGGTGTTGTTGTTAGACAGCCGCCCTCCCCCAGCCTGAATTCCTATGTGTTTGCCTGCCTGTCTGTCTGTCCGCCTGCTCGCTTGAGCGTGAGTGAAACTTTTTCGCCTAAACTGGTATTCAAAAAGTTTTAATTTAGATTTTACACAGATAAGAGCGAAATTTGCACCAGAAAATAAATATTTATATTAAAGATGAAAACTCATAATGTATGTACGAAATTATTTAAAGGGAAAATCTATATAGGAAAATGTAAAATTTAACAAATAGAAGTTTAGTTAATGCCAGTGTACTACTTATGAAAAGTTTGTCTAAAAAACTATTTATATTTTTAAATAAATAAAAAAATATGGATTCTCCTCTATGAAAATTTTTCATATAACGAAAATTAATCAATGGGAAATATCAATATAATATCACTTTTTATACCCTCCACCGTAGAATGAGATGTATAATAATTTTGTCATTCCGTTTGCATCAGAAAACCCAGAAATTATTGCATTATTAAAATGGACATGAAATTATTGCGAGACATTCCACAAAATCATTGCTTATTCTGCTCTTTAGTAAGCAACAGATATTTCCAATGGTCTACAATTTTGGACTATTTTTTAACTTTATTCATCACATTTGACTTTTTGAGTGTCTTGTGTGTCAGCAGAAAATGGAATTATAACTCGTGCGACGAGTTCTTACGATTTTCTATGTGGATTTTCAATCAAGGCTGAACTATAAACTTTCTTCGACTTTTGTCCATGAAATTCGAAGAGGTCAACAATAAGTTTTAAAGTATTTATATTCTGGGTGATGATAAAACCTATGACGATCTAGTCATTCCTGTCTATCTGTCTTCTTGTTGAAAGCACGCTACCTTGAAATCTAAATGAGTCAAATTCCAACATATGTATTGGGAATGGTCACGAATATAAATTGTTGAAAAACATAATTTTTAGGGACGTTTCAGGGGCGTTTAGCAAATTACAACATGAACATTGAGTGAATATCCCTCTAATAGCATAGAATTGTAAAAAATGGATATTTCGAAATTCGTATTTTTAAGGTATAAAATTAAATGAAAAGAGGGAATAAAATGGTACCAAACGGCTGAAGTTAAAATCATGAAATTCGGTGTAACATTCCTTTGACTGTACAAACATAAAATAATGTTTCAAAATTTGTACGTTTAAGGAATAAAAGTGGATAAAAAGGTGCTAACCAAATGTCTGAAATTGAAGTAATGGAATTCGGGATATACATTCATCTGACTGACATTAGGGAATTTTTCGAAATTCCAAAAATTCCATTTGAAATTCAAAAAACATCAGTTGCATTTTAAAAACTCCGATTTTTGACTTTCGTGATTCTATACCATTTTCCATTATAATTTAAAAGACACCATTTGAATTACAAGAAATATGAATTGAAATTCAAAACTTGTCATTTGTAATTCAAAAAATTCAATTGTCGAGTTTTGAATTTCAAATGACGTCTTTAGAATTTCAGTTGACGACGGCTTTTGAATTAAAATGAAGTCTTTTGAATTTCGAATGGTATCTTTTGAATTACAAATGACGAGTTTTGATTTTCAAAAGTTTTTTTTTTAATTTCAAATGGAATTTTTGAATTTTAATTGATATTTTTTGAATTTTAAGTGATGTCTTTTGAATTACAATTGAAAATGGAATGAAAGTCAAAAATCGAATAAAAATTGAGATATACTTATATTTCTCTTCACTTTGATCAGATCTCTAATTGAAGAACTTTTCTTTTTGACATTCATAAAAAATGTATCACATTTCTTATTTTACGCACATCAAAATTGTGAACATTTACAATCAAAAAACTTCATCTTCAAAATCAAAATCGCAAAAAAAAACTTGAGAAATTGATTTTTTATCTTTTTCCCCTGTTCAGGTCCATAGCTAGCAAACCGTTCAAAATACAAAGAAACAATCAACTACAAAAGTTTACCTAAGATCTCAATAAACTACTTTTTAGAACATATGAACTTCTTAGGAATGATTCCTAACACCGTTTAGTTAGGAAAAATATATATTGCAGGACTGTTTCTTTTGATGGTCAGTGCGTATGAGTGATATTATCATTAATCAACAGCACGTATACGCTACCAACACACACTATAGCCAATAAGGGTTTTCGACGCCATTTGCGATTTTGACCTTGAAGATGAAGTTTTTTTTTTTTGATTTTATATGTTTATAATTTTCATTCTTTATGGTAAGATCTACAACTTTGCCTCAGAGAGTAAATAACAAGTAAGGGAAGGCAAAAGTCGGGCGGGGCCGACTATATAATACCCTACACCACCTCCTATATCTAAATCTGAACCGATCTTACCCACTTTCAGCATAGGTGTTTCTAGTTCAATTATAAAACGTTGTGCCAATTTTAAAGAAAATCGGGAAAATATGCGGTTTCTAAAGCGGAAAAAATGAAAACGGGAGCGACATTTGTATGGGGACTATATCTAAATCTGAACCGATCTTACCCACTTTCAGAATAGGTATTTCTAGTTCAATTATAAAATGTTGTGCCAATTTTAAAGAAAATCGGGTACAATATGTGGTTTCTAGAGCGGAAAAAGTCAAATAGGGAGCGACATTTGTATGGGGGCTGTATCTAAAACTGAACCGATCTTACCCACTTTTAGCACAGGTGTTTTTAGTTGGATTATAAGAAGTTGTGCCAATTTTAAAGAAAATCGGGTACAATATGTGGTTTCTAGAGCGGAAAAGTCAAATCGGGAGCGACATTTGTATGGGGGCTATATCTAAATTTGAACTTTCCGCATAGGTGTTTCTAGTTCTATTATAAAATGGTGTGTCAATTTAAAAAAAAATCGGGTATAATATGTGGCTTCAAAAGCGGAAAAAGTGAAATCTGGAGCGACATTTGTATGGGCACTATATCCAATTATGAAGTTGTTTGAATCATGAAGTTAGGTTATTTTGCACTATGTTCGATATATGAATTTATTGGTAGCCTTGCTTTATAAGCGTGGTTTGAAATAATGAAAATATTCTATTTATTTCTAAAATTATTTTTTCAATATTTGTATTTATTTTGGTTTGGCTATTAAAAAAACTATATTTTCCTGCAATATTACTGCATTTTTACGAAAATCGACTGCTGGACGACGACTGGAATGCAATCCATGGTGGAGGGTATATAGAGTTCGGCCCGGCCAAACTTAACACCGTTTTTACTTGTTACTATTACGCTTTAAAAGCCACATTTTACATCAGAAGTTGATAGCATTTTGCAGATCATGATATATTCAACTTAGAATACCAACTATGAAAGTCCATATTTTGGCATAGGCCCCATACAAGTGAGCCCCCAGTTTAGAAATTTGATCAAATTTTGCAGATCAAGATATATTTCATCTAAGAATACCTAAAGTCAACTACACAGGCCCATGTTGTGGTACAACCCCCAAGTGTTATTATAGGCCATTTTAATCGGATATTGATACAATTTTCATCGGGTTATATTTAATTTGGGAATACCTTCCGTAAAACTTGTTCGTATTGGCCCATGTTTTCAAATAGCTCCGTACAACTATAACATGCAAACAATTTTCATCTACCATATTCTTTAAATTTGACTAATGCATTTAATTTATATGGACTTCGTAAAATCGCCTCCCTGACACCTGAGTTTGGTAATCAAAACCTACGCAGGGAATGATGTAGGGTATCATATGGTCATTTCACAAAAATGGAGTGAGTGACGTTATATTTCCTCCGATTTTTGTCATTGGCATCATTCGAAATATACAGATTATTTCTATTTATTTTCCATAACACCTTTTACAAAATGTTTCCAAGAAATATGCGTTTTAGCTGTCACTTTAAAAAACCACAAAAATCAATCAATCTTCAACAATAAAAATTTATATTTAAAGTGCTTCCAAGATACTACTAATTCAGGGAAATCCCACTGAATTAAAGTTTAGATTGTTTAGTGATAATCAAGTTGTCTGTGAACTACTGGGTTGGGCAACTTTTCTCTATAGAAAAAATTAACTAATATGATTCTAAGCCTGTAAAGTCCACCTAAAAAAATTTAAGACATTGCTTTAGTATTCCAAGTTCATTCATTTGCAATCTTTCCTCTTCGATTCGATCCGATGTTCATCTTCTTCATTGTAACGAGCTTTCCTGTTACCTAACTTACGTTTGAAACTTCTTTTTAAACATTTTTCCTTTCGATTTCCTGCAATTATTCTCCGTTTTGATGTACATTTTGTTGTCAGTTATCTAGCTGGCGATCTCCATACCATTTGCATGGTCATTGAAGCTTAAACATTGCTCGGACATGTCAGAGGAGAGGAGTCAGGAAAAAGACCTCCCAAGCTGAAGCAGAAGAGCACCAGAAAAAAAATTATATGAAATTGCATTAACTTTGACAATTGAACCTCTCATGTTCAGGTATTAACTGAATCGATTGTGCGTATCAGAGGACAAGCGGAAGAGCAAGAAGAACCAGAAGGACAATTTCCACTAAATCTCAGGAGTAAGTAACATGGAGCAGAAAGCAGAAAGGTGTAAGAAACCAATGTCCCATGGACAAATGGCTGCAATAAGTTAAGCCGAAAAGATAGCCGAAGGAAGAAGGATATCTTGCACAAGGCAAGGATAAATAAACAATACCCGACTCATACACATACACTGGCGGAAATCATGGATGATTGGGTGACGGAGGGATACACACACACAGACGGAGAAAAGCCAATATAAAATTGAAAATAAGGCATTCGAAAATCAAATATTAAAAATAGTTCTTCCAACTTATTAAAAACATTTAACCAATTAATTTATATTTATACAGGTAAAAAAGCGTTGAGTTTATATACCCTCCAAAATATTACCGGCAGATATGGATATCCTATCCTATCTCTGTTTCTAAATTTGGAAATTTCAAAAGGTGTCAAATCTAGACCTGATACGTATATCCCTCTCTCTCCTTTTTTCTATTTTTCTGAGCAAATAATTTATATCCCATCCAGGCTAATTCTTTTCCCCGTGTACTCCTTTAACTTTACCATCAGACAAATTTAAAGCTTAATGCTTTTGACATAGCCGGAGCAGTAAAGCAAAGAAATCACAATCTTTAGCAACTTGGCCAAACACATTTTTTTCTAACGAAAGCCAAAGAAAAAAATTGATAAATAAATTGCATTGGATTAGGCTTTATTGTGTTGTGCAGTTTTTCCTTCCCCCTCCCCCTCCCCAGCAGAGCTCAACAAATCTCTGCCTTTACCCACAACACTTTCAAACTATTTTGTGTCCTTTTAAACGTCTACGTTTATGGGCAACATTTTGTGTCTAAGGACATGATTCGATTTTCGGTTTATGCCGAGGTAAGTCCTTCCTCCTCCCTCCAACCACCACCTTCGCCACTTCTATTGTGTGTTGCCTCTTGTATCGACAAAATGTTTTGTCTTTCTTTGGCTGAAATTGTTCTTTTTTGGTTTGGTTTTTTTTCGAGTCTAATGTTAAGCAATTTTTCAAATGTTGCAAAATCAATTGACGTAAATCTTTTATGAGATCCTTTATGTCTACATTAAATGACCAGAAGGCTTTTTCGTCTTGTGCGTTTTTCCAATGGCCTGGCTAGATGGCTGGCCGGCATGATAGCATCATTGACTGGTTGGTTGGATGGTTGGTTCATTAGAAAATATTGTTACAAGATGGTTGGATTTATTTGGTAATAGTTTTACTCGTAGTTTGCCTTTGGTGTGGCCGTATAATGTAATGAAAGGGAAAATTGCAAATGGTTACAATATCATGGGGAATTCTCAGCATGAACAAGAGTAGAGTATGCGATTTAGTTTTGGATTTATAGAGACGATTCATACAACTTTCACTATAACTATAACTTAATATTGCTAGCTAGGCTGCAGAATCCCCAAGATTAACGTAATTCAAGTCCCACAAGTTATGGAAATCCTCAAACAGTGGTCATTGCTCATTTTCTTAATGACGCGACAACTTTTTCTTCATGCATTTTGGCCTACTAAGTTTGAAAAAAGTAAAAAAAGTTAAGTTCGGCCGGGCCGAACTTTATATACCCTTCACCATGGATTGCATTACACATTGTCTATTTTCGTAGAAGTGCAGTAAAATATACAAATATTGAAAAAATAATAAAGAGTGATTTTTTTGAGGTTAGGATTTTCATGCATTAGTATTTGACAGATCACGTGGGATTTCAGACATGGTGTCAAAGAGAAAGATGCTCAGTATGCTTTGACATTTCATCATGAATCGTCTTACAAACGAACAACGCTTGCAAATTATTGAATTTTATTATCAAAATGCGTGCTCTGTTAAGAAAGTTCATTGCGCGCTTCCATTTTATGGTCAGTTTAATCGACCCACTGAAGCGGCTATTCGGGCTATTGTGACTAAATTTCGCACCAAATTTACATTGTTGGACATTAAACCACCAACACGCTTACGTAGAGTGCGAACTGAAGAAAATATCGCAGCTGTATCGGCCAGTGTTAATGATGACCACCAATTTTCGATTTGTCGCCGTTCGCACCAATTGGGTCTCTGTTACTCAAAAACGTGGAAATGCCAAAATTGGACTAAGCGGATGGACCACCTAAGACGCAGCCGCGGTCAACATTTAAATGAAATTATCTTCAAAAAGTAAATGTCATGGACCAATCTAACGTTTCAAATAAAGAACCGATGAGATTTTGCAAATTTTATGCGTTTTTTTTAAAAAAAAAGTTATCAAGCTCTTAAAAAATCACCCTTTAGTATAAATAAATATAATATTAATATTAATAAATTAATATTAATAATATTTTTTTATTATTTCAAACCACACTTATAAGGCAAGGCTACCAACACGTATACATATCGAATTAATACGTCAAGTCAATTCAAAGAATAAATATTCCTCTATTTATATTTTCAAAAAGCTTAAATACCATAAATATTGATAGATAGTGGGTGCTGCAATTGTTTGCATTTCCATTCTATTTTAATTCTAAAAGTACAAATTTTGGGATGTACACACCAAATTTCATCATTCTAGCTGTAGTCGTTTAGTTGGTACTATTTTTATCCCTCTATACCCATTGTATCTCTTGAAAGTACGAATTTGGAAAAAAAACCTTTTATTTTCCGTCTCTGCGCAGTCAGCGGAATGTATACTCCGAATTCCATGACTCTAGCTGCGGTCATTTAGTTTGTACTATTTTATCCTCTTTTACACCGAATTTCATTATTTGGTACTATTCAACCATTCAATTTGGTTGGTACTATTTGTATCCCCTTTTTCCATTTTAACCCCAAAAAGTACGAAATTCGAAAAAACTGTTTATTTTACGTGTCTATGCAATCAGAGGAATGTATACACCGAATTTCCTTATTCTAGGTGCAGCCGTTTGGTTGGTACCATTTTTATCCCTCTATTCCCATTTTACCCCTTAAAAGTACGAATTTAGAAAAAATACTTTCATATTATTAGAGAAATGTCCATCTATTCTTGTAATAACGATACAGGTCGCAATTGTAGACAGAACCAAATGAAATTTTGTCCAACGAAGTTTTTCGGGATAAGGACGAACGCTATTCAATTTGATGAAAATTGTTTCCGATTTAGATATAGCCCCCCATACGAATTTCACTCCCGATTTAAAACTTTTCACTCTAGATACCACATATTTTAATAGATTTTCTTCGAAATTGTCAAAACAACTTATATTTAAACTAGAAACACATGTGATGAAAATGTGTTAGATCGGTTCAGATTTATACAATACAATACAAATTTCGCTCCAGGCTTGACTTTTTCCGCCCAGAAACCTCGTATTTTCACCGAAGTTCTTCAAATTGAGCATAACACGTTATATTTGAACTGGAAAAACCTGTTAATTTGTTCCTTGTTTGGAATGAACATATAGCCCCGATACAAATATTCTTCTCGATTTGACAAATTGGGTCAGGTCATATTAGCCTATGATTAGGAAACATACAAAAATTCTTCCCGTATTCACTTTTTTACCCAATTGAATTGTATTCGGAAGCACTTTAAATTACATTCTTGTCTTCGAGTAACTCATTGACCGCATTATTGGACGTTTAGATTTTTCATAGTGACAGCTAAAAACTCATATTTATTGGAAAATTTTGGTAAATAGAAGGTATCAATACCTTTCGAATGATGCATAAATTAAGAATATCGGTGGATAAATGACATCACTGAGTCCATTTTTGTGAAATAATTTAATGCAGGAGATGGTTTTCAGAGCCAAATTTTAAAACTCTTTTTAAAATAATGAGGGTTGCGGCGTCAATTTCCCTCCGATGTTCATCATTTAGACATCATTCGAAAGGTATTAACTAAAGAGTGATTTTTTTGAGGTTAGGATTTTCATGCATTAGTATTTGACAGATCACGTGGGATTTCAGACATGGTGTCAAAGAGAAAGATGCTCAGTATGCTTTGACATTTCATCATGAATCGTCTTACAAACGAACAACGCTTGCAAATTATTGAATTTTATTATCAAAATGCGTGCTCTGTTAAGAAAGTTCATTGCGCGCTTCCATTTTATGGTCAGTTTAATCGACCCACTGAAGCGGCTATTCGGGCTATTGTGACTAAATTTCGCACCAAATTTACATTGTTGGACATTAAACCACCAACACGCTTACGTAGAGTGCGAACTGAAGAAAATATCGCAGCTGTATCGGCCAGTGTTAATGATGACCACCAATTTTCGATTCGTCGCCGTTCGCACCAATTGGGTCTCTGTTACTCAAAAACGTGGAAATGCCAAAATTGGACTAAGCGGATGGACCACCTAAGACGCAGCCGCGGTCAACATTTAAATGAAATTATCTTCAAAAAGTAAATGTCATGGACCAATCTAACGTTTCAAATAAAGAACCGATGAGATTTTGCAAATTTTATGCGTTTTTTTTTTAAAAAAAAGTTATCAAGCTCTTAAAAAATCACCCTTGTACATAACACACATGACATTTCTCCACAGATTTTAAGATAACAGTTTGTCCGCCTTTATTCATAAAAATATCAAAAATTCTAAAATTGAATTATATCCAAATATTACTAATAGTGTTTTCATACTGGATGAGAAATCAGGTTGAAACCGATCGAGGACGATTTACAAATTCTAGATCCAATAAAAATTGGAACTTAATTTCGTATACAGTCTGAAAATGCTATAACATTATTTGTAACCATCTATACATAATATATATATATATAGATATTCACTTCAAATCAATTATATATGGTAAATTACCATATTGTAGGTAGGTAGGTGACACATATCTAATTAAAAGCAATATTTCGTAAAATACTTTGCATCATAATTATACCACCATATGCAGGGTGTACTAAGGTGTACTAAGTTTGTCATTGCGTTTGAAGTTTGTAACACCTTGAAATATACATATATATTATTGATTGTAATAAAATTCTAAGACGATCTAGTCATGTCAGTCCGTCCACCTGTTGAAAGCACGCTAGCGAAAAGAGCAAGGATGACTGAATTTTTGTTTGCCTCCAGAGAGGAAAACAAATGTCCCTAACAAGGACAGGAAATACCCCAATAAACCCTACCTCGAGTATTTAAGATTTTTTTTTTTGAAATGTTTACTTTGTATTTACTTGACATTTCGTAAGTTCAATGTTTTAGGAGGTGCATCGAGGTAAAAGTAGGTGATTGTATGGGGGCAATATCTAAATCTGAACCGATATCCTTCAAATTAAATAGCGATTAATTGTGACAATTTTTGTTAGGATCGGTCAATACTTGTGACGTGTACATGATTAACAAATAGATGGACGGACAGACAGACAGAAATACAGACAGGCGGACATTGCTAAATCGACTCAGAAAGTGATTCTAAGCCGATCTGTATAATAAACGATGGGTGTGACTCCTTTCCTTGTGGGTGTTACAAACAAATGCACGCTAGTGGTGGGTATAAGTATTGAAAAAATAAAATTAAATAATATAAAGATCATTAACACTTATTGGGCGAGCCTACCAACATTTTTATATAGTTTAATAGATATAAAAAATATAATAATTCAAGTGTAAAGGCAGAAATTTCCGCGAAATATTAGAGGTATTTTCAGACATTGTTGGGGGAAAACATTTTCCTTTAGGTCGATTTTGAACTTAAAATTACGAATTTCTAACATAATCTAATAACTAACTACAGGCATTTCTGGCAAGCAAATTTTATCCATTTTTTAACTATGGGGTGGGCCATGTAACATTTTAAATTTTAACTATCGATTACTCTTTTTTAGTTTTTCTCAAAAGTTCAATTCCCTGCCATAATGTCTCTAAATTAGATCTTCCTTGATCCAATATTCATCAAACAAAGTTGATTTCCTGACGAATGCATCCTTACGATTACTTACTTGACATTTAAATTTGGTTAACTCTTTAAATCCTTTTTATCCAAAGTTAAAATAGGAAACAACAATATTTTCCTTAGTTCAATAGCAAAACAAACAAACAGACATTGCCAACTTTGTCCTCGTCGTTATACTCTTGTGGATAGCTGTAGCTCGACATACGTTTATTTGCATATGAGCCTGGTTTGGGTATATACATTTCCTCGTCTTCGTCCAATGTTTAACCAGCAGCGGAAAGAGGGTTTTTGTAAGCCTACCAACATGCAAATGCAAACACTATTGCAAATTGGTGCTGGTATGCACATCTTCCTTCTCGAAGAAGGCCTTTTTGGTTGTGTTATTTTACAAACATTCTTGTAGGAGAAGAAGATCAGAAGTAAAAAATAATAAAATTAATTATTGTTTTGTTTAAATGTTTGATATAATTTACCGTCATACTATCGTAAATTTGAAAACATAAGAAAAATTTGGTGTACACCTCATTACCATTTGCTTACCAAATAATGACATTTGATAACACTCACGATTACATATAATTAAAAAATAAAGACTTAATAAATAATAATAATTAAATAATTTTAGGAAAGTAAGTTATTTTTCAACGTTTTTGAATGGCTGCTAGTAAGTGCTTACCTTCAATGACATTCCTGTTAACAATTCATTGGAAGTGTAATCCGTTATGCATGTTTTTCTATTATTGGTATTACATTATTATCTGTTAATGAGAGTTTTTGTTGGGTTAAGTTTAAGGTCGGTGGGTATAGGTCGGAAGAAGGGATATTTGAAGATGAATTTGCAGGACTCCTTAATGAAAGCATACCAACACCTCTGTATGAAAAGAAAATATATTTGAATGCAATCTTCTACAAGACTAATTTGCAGACCTCTCTTCTGAAGGCCTCCTAGCATCCCTGTGTGAACTAGTAAATTTCTTATATCATATATGCCTGGGTAGAGAAAGCAAATTTGAATGACTAGTGTATCTATTAGAGTTTGCGGAATTATTTAATGAACTCTCCTAGTATTAATAGTATTACCTCTTAACAGAAGGCCTTGTAGAATGTCTGTAAGAAGAGATGGCATATTTGAATGGTTTATGAATCCTCGAGAAGTCGAAGATATATTCGAATGACTATTAAATCTTCTCTAAGATGAATTTTCAGACCTGTTTAATGAAGTCCTCCCAGCAAACGTATGTGAAGAGATAGTATATTTGAAAGTATAGTGAATGTCTTAAAAGACGAGTTTGCAGATCTAATTTAAAAAGTCATCATATCATGTTTGCCTGGACATATTTGAATGTCTAGTGAATTTTCCAGAAGACGAGTTTGCGTTCTTCTTTAATGAGGGCCTTAAAGTATGCCTTCCAGAAGAGAAGGTATACTTGAAAGACTACTGAATCTTCTACAAGATGAATTTGCCTAACTAACATAACCGGAAGTAAGAGATGAGATATTTGAATATTTTAGAAGACGAGATAAATTAGATCTGCAAAAATTTATAAAGTCCTCATATCATGTGAATGCCATTTGAATGACTATTTAATCTTCCACCAGGCGATTTTGCGGTCTTCTTTAATGAAAGGCCCTTATCATGGATGCCTGGAGAGATGGTATATTTGAATGACTATTGTTGACCTCTTTAATAAACTCTCCCAATATTACTGGCATCTTTACACAAGTCCCCCTAGAATGCCTGTGTGAAGGAATGGCTTATTTGAATGAGTCTCTCTTAGACTACGAGTTTGCAGATCTCTTTATTTAAGTTCTCATATCATGTCTGACTGGCTGGATGGTTAACTATTAAAGCATCTGCAAGACGAATTTGAAGTTATCTACAGGAGACCAACAGTACCACCACTTCGTTGGAAACCTATTCAAATGTAGGCCCCCTAGCATTGCTGGCCTCCCAACTTCCACAACTGGATGCCGTTTTACCTTTCTTAGCATGGCTGAGCACTCACAAAGAAAAGGCTTTCTTTAGACATATTTTCCATACAAAAGAACCCGAAGGAAGACTGTGTGGGCCATGTTACTGTGTTGGCTGAAAAGCGAACATCGCATCCATCCGTATGCACTTTCGAGGTTGTGCATGTGTGACTGAGCATTTGCCACTGAGCAAGGCTCACAAAGAAATCCTTGCCGAGTAAAACTTTTATAATTATTTGAATTGATGTAAAAGAAAGTTTTGTTGGAATCAAAATGAAACATAACGAAATTTTTCTTTAAAGAATATTTAAATGCTTAAATTGCAAACATTTTTCGATATTCACAACACAATTTGCATCTAGTTTTCTTTATTTTATGCGTGTGTGTGTGAGTATGGAGAATGTGATAGCAACATTGCTGTTTCCATAGATATGTACCTCTGGAAAAAAAACTTGCTGGCCATTGTGAAGTGGAAAACATATTTGAAGGGAGACATCATATCGAACCGTGAAAACGAAAAACCGGATGCTCGTTAAAAAATCAAACATTGTTGCGGTGTGTGCAAACAGGCGGAAAAGTCTTGCGAGGTGTCCATATAAATTTACGACCAAAGCAATTGAAGTGCAGGGCACAGTGAACAGTGGAACGGAGTGAGAAAAAATTAAAAAAAAAAAAAACAAATTATTTAAAGTTCAATACTTAATATGATTGATATTCGGAGGTCTGTTCTTCAAAAATTACTCCATGTCCAATTTGGAGATTCTCTCTGTTTATTGGACCAAGATCCAGAATCAACCTATATCACGACGTGTACACTTGACATAGAAAACTGAAGTATTGCCGCCTTAGAGGATGATGTCACCCAATTTGGAGAATTTCCAATGTTGCCCCTGAACTGCGCAAAAATCTCCTTTGGCCTATTTAACGTACTCCCGACCCACTGTCTGTTGTGATGTTGATCTTTTACATTTTGGTCTTGTCCTGTCGCATATATTTTGTCATATCGTTGCGAAAACTCCACTAGTGGCAGCATAACAAAAAGGATACCAATATATATATATATACATACGGCCACGTATGTCCAGCAGCAACAACATCAATGGAGGCGGTGGTATCACACAAACGTTTGACCAAGTGTCCAAAGTAACGCCACAACAAAGCATGTTAATTGACGCGAAACGCCAACATAACCAACACACGCACACACACTCATGCATACAGGACCTACACCAAGCCAGACAAAAATTGTTGTACCATGAAAAAAGAATTAATGGAAAAAACAAAAACCAAGAGGAGACCAAAATATATGTATGAGCCGAGCCGGTACGTACATTGTCCAGGATATGTTCATATGAATTTTGCACAACGTTAGTAACATTTTTGGGAGTTTTTATCAGTCTCCAGTTTTGTTTTTATCAGTCTCCTCATGATGGGTAGGGACATGGAGATTGATATCAACATTTAGTAGAGGAAAAAGGCTGTGTCCCCAATGTGTATTTAACAAATATTTTGCAACAATCAATGTCGCTGGAACACCTTTTATTTATATGGTTATATTTAAATGTTTGTTTTTTTTTTAAGGAAGATTTGAAGGGTTTATAATTGTAACGCCGTAGGACAATTTAAAAAAAAAAAACAAGTAAGGAAAGGCTACTGTCTGTCGGGGCCGACTATATAATACCCTACACCACTCCCTGCGTATGTACCTCGCTTTGATTACTAAACCCAGTTATTTTATGGGAGCAATTTTATGTAGTTCATATACATTATACAGTTACTATAAATTCATCTTTTGTCATATTTAACGAATATGGTTAATAATATGGTAATTGATCCAATTATCCGACAGACAAATACAAATTATACAGTAGTAATAGAATGAATCGGACCCGACAAAAGGGGGTCTGTAACAACATTTTGGGCCTGGTCCAAAACATGGGCCTATATATTTCTCATTCACGGTAGGTATTCCTAGTTGAAAAATATCATATTCTGCAAAATTTGATGAAGATCCGATGTAAGATGTAGTTTCTAGAGCTGTAATAGATCAGAATGGGGCCCTATTTGGTTTATACCAAAGTATGGACATATGGGCATCTCCCAAACTAGTAAGGAAAGACTAAAGACGGACGGACTTTCTATCTCATTTCAATGTAATTCGGTAAAAACGTGAAATCGGGAAGAATTTTTGCATCCTGCACATGTATGTTTTTGACAAAAAATGTTGAATCGGAAAGGACATTTGTATGGGGGTATATTGAAACCTGGAACGATGTGACCCGCTTTCACCATGTATGTTTATTGGTGAAATATAATATGTAAAGTTTGGCCAAAATCGGTTAAACATTCGGGAGCAACATTTGTATGAGGGCTATATCTAAATCTGAACCGATCTTACCCAATTTCACCATAGGTTTTTTTAGTTGGATTATAAGATGTTGTGCCAAATTTAAAGAAAATCGAGTGTGGTTTCTAGAGCGGAAAAAATTCAAATCGGGAGCGACATTTGTATGGGGGCTATATCTAAATCTGAACCGATCAATTCTGCATAGGTATTTCTAATTCGATTATAAAATGTTGTGTCAATTTTAGAGAAAATCGGGTACAATATGTGGTTTCTAAAGCGGAAAAAGTGAAATCGGGAGCGACATTTGTATGTGGGCTATATCTAAATCTGAACCGATCTTACACAATTTCTGCATAGGTGTTTCCAGTTGGATTATAAGATGTTGTGCCAAATTTAAAGAAAATCGGGTACAATATGTGGTTTCTAGTGCGGAAAAAGTCAAATCGGGAGCGACATTTGTATGGGGGCTATATCTAAATCTGAGCCGATCTTACCGACTTTCTGCATAGGTGTTTCTAGTTGGACTATTATATGTTTTGCCAAATTTAAAGAAAATCGGGTACAATATGTGGTTTCTAGTGCGGAAAAAGTCAAATCGGGAGCGACATTTGTATGGGGGCTATATCTAAATCTGAGCCGATCTTACCGACTTTCTGCATAGGTGTTTCTAGTTGGACTATTATATGTTTTGCCAAATTTAAAGAAAATCGGGTACAATATGTGGTTTCTAGATCGGAAAATGTCAAATCGGAAGCGACATTTGTATGGGGGCTATATCTAAATATGAACCGATCTTACCCAATTTCTGCATAGGTGTTTCTGGTTGGATTATAAGATGTTGTGCAAATTTAAAGAAAATGGGGTACAAGATGTGGTTTCTAAAGCGGAAAAAGTGAGATTTGTATGGGGGCTATATCTAAATCTGAACCGATCTAACCCGCTTTCACCACAGGTATTTGATTATAAGGTGTTAAGCCAAATTTGAAGAAATTCGGGTACTATATGTGCTTTATAGGACGGAAAAAGTCAAATCGGGAGCGACATTTGTATGAGGGCTATATCTAGATCTGAACCGATTTCCTTCAAGTTCAATACCGATGGTCCTTGGCCAGAAAAAATAACATCTGCCAAGTTTCATGACAATCGGACAACAATTGCGACCAGTAGAGTGCGAACAAGCTTAGATTGTCAGCAGACGGACGTACGGACAGACAGACATCGTTAAATCGACTCAGCTGGTGATTCTAAGGCGATCCGTATACTTAAAGGTGGGTCTAGCTCGATTATTTTATTACAAACATTTGGCGATTATTGGTGTTACAAACATTTGGCGCGAAACTAACTTATAATACCCTAGTCCACGAAGTGGTGTAGGGTATAAAAAGTCGTTACACTTGAACCGGATGATATACGTATGAAGCTATAGGCAAAATTTATTTTCTGGGCGTTTTTAGGTTTTCATTTCCTCAACCTGTTGCTCCTTCTATAAAGTTCCAAAGGATAAAAGTTTTCCAAAAATTATTTTATATACTTGTTCGCACACTATGATTGTTAATATCATATTAAGGAGGAGAATATCTCTTAAAATCCTTCCAATGTCATGCTTCTATCTGTATTAGTTCATCACTTATATCAAGTTTACCCCTTAGTTTTTCTAGTCTATTCATATCTTGCTTTTTAATAGACAAATCTTTAAATTGTGGTTAATACCAAACTAATACAGATATAAGCTTAATATTTAAAGTATTTTTACATATATTTTCTTCTTTTATTTGGCATTCATACCAATTAACTCAATTTCAACTATAGGTTCAGGTGTATATCATATGTTTCTAGTGTAATATGGACTGTCGGTCAGTGTAATAGGTGTTGTCGACATGATTATCTTCTTAGATTAATCAATCATGTGCCTTAAGTCCATCAAAACAACAAATCAAAAGAATCTACATATGGATTCTGGGGAAGATTACATATTCCTTGAAATTTTCTTTAAAAAAACTGTAGAGTATCTAGTATTCAATTGCTATTCAAGTATTTGTTTTTAATGTTATTTTATATATTTTCGAGGAAATAATTGGGGTCACTTCCATATCGACACAACATTCACTACAAATCGTATCATTTAAATAACACTAGTTTACAACCATTTTGTGTTGTCAGGACTGTGTATTAAAAACGATAATACAAAATTGCGTATACATATATATATTAGGTTGGCCACGAAAATAAATTGCAGCGGTCACCCCCAGAAGTGAAGATTGGATTGTTTAATGATGATCGTCAAAATATTTCGTCATTGGATCAAGCCATCTGTGAGCTCCTGATGTTGCATTTTTGCCCAAAAATTGTCTGAATTAATATACACTTGGAAGCGCTTTAAATAAAAAATTTTATTCTTGTCTTAGAATAACTCATTGGTAGAATTATTGGGCGTTTATATTGATTCTTTATGGGTTTTAAAGACGACAGCTACAAACTCATATTTCTTGGAAACATTTTGTAAGAGGTGTAATGAAAAATAAATAGGAGGAATCAATACCTTTCGAATGATGCGTTAACGATGAATATGTTTAAAAGTGAAACAAAACACGAAACGTGCGTCAGCTGTTTAAACTAGTGTTGCCAAAAAGATAATAGCTAAAAAATCACCCTTTATATTAATATTTTTATACCATCCACAATAGGGTAGGTGTATACTAAGTTCTTTAAATATCGATCTGAGACCCTATAACGTATATAAAGAGTGATTTTTTTGAGGTTAGGATTTTCATGCATTAGTATTTGACAGATCACGTGGGATTTCAGACATGGTGTCAAAGAGAAAGATGCTCAGTATGCTTTGACATTTCATCATGAATCGTCTTACAAACGAACAACGCTTGCAAATTATTGAATTTTATTATCAAAATGCGTGCTCTGTTAAGAAAGTTCATTGCGCGCTTCCATTTTATGGTCAGTTTAATCGACCCACTGAAGCGGCTATTCGGGCTATTGTGACTAAATTTCGCACCAAATTTACATTGTTGGACATTAAACCACCAACACGCTTACGTAGAGTGCGAACTGAAGAAAATATCGCAGCTGTATCGGCCAGTGTTAATGATGACCACCAATTTTCGATTCGTCGCCGTTCGCACCAATTGGGTCTCTGTTACTCAAAAACGTGGAAATGCCAAAATTGGACTAAGCGGATGGACCACCTAAGACGCAGCCGGGGTCAACATTTAAATGAAATTATCTTCAAAAAGTAAATGTCATGGACCAATCTAACGTTTCAAATAAAGAACCGATGAGATTTTGCAAATTTTATGCGTTTTTTTTTTAAAAAAGTTATCAAGCTCTTAAAAAATCACCCTTTATATGTGCCAATTAGTATGATAGTGGTCTAAGTCACACTTTATTCAATTTAAAATACACAATGGTTTGCATTTGAGTCAATTGGAAAATATTTTTCCACCGAAGCACAACATTTTTTTAGAATATTCTACTACTATATCGAACATTTATAAAAAATCGACATCGTTGGTACCATTACTTCTAGACGATGCACTGACATAGACCTCTTTCTTTCTCCTCAAATTGAAAATGGTCATTTCTATAAAATCAAAAAGAAATATTTTATTTTAAGTCGAAAAAGTAATATTTCCTTACCAAAGATGAAACTATTTTATTTCAAGGTCGATATTAAAAAATTAATATAACTTATATTTACAGGTTTTTCTTCTAGAAAATTTATATTGAAATTAAAAACAATGCTTTTATAATAATACTAGCAGTACCCGCTGCTTCGCACGCGAAAAAGCAAGTTATTCGTTAATTTTATCCGTCTCTGTTTTTGGATAGTATTTATTTAATTTTCTTTTGGTGTATATAGATAAATCTAAAATAGTAATTTGGTAAGCTCCTATTAGCTAGCACTCACACACAGTCAAGGGAATGTCCTTGTCGATATGCACTATTTTAGCTGAACTACTTCGTATGTATAGTTTTCTACTAAGTTTTGAACAAAAAATTACAATCATTTATATCCTCGATCTCATGTTTCTAGATTCAGCCAGCCAGTTTATAACTTTTTGCACCTCTTTCCCAAAAAGTACACATTTCGAAAAATCACTATAGGTAACATGTGTTTTTGCTCCCCTAAAAATATGTACTTTATTTGGTAACACAGGATTGTACAGCATTTTTATCCCTTTTCGTCCCGCGCACCCCTTAGAAGTACAAATTTCGAAAAATCAAACTACTGCGCTGCTATATGATCAGTGGAATTTACACACTAAATTTCACGATTCTAGCTGTAATAGTAAAATCGGTAAAAGTTGTATCCCTTTTTGTCCCGCTCGTCCTTAAAAGTACAAATTTCAAAAAATCCAATTTTACTTCGTTACTATATGGTCAGAGGAATTTACATACCAAATTTCACGTTTCTAGCTGTAATACTTTAGTTGGTACCATTTTTATCCCTTTTTGTCCTGCTCGTCCCTTAAAAGTACAAATTTCGAAAAATCCAATTTTACTTCGTTTCTATATGGTCAGAGGAATTTACATACCAAATTTCACGTTTCTAGCTGTAATACTTTAGTTGGTACCATTTTTATCCCTTTTTGTCCCGCTCGTCCATTAAAAGTACAAATTGCGAAAAATCCAATTTTACTTCGTTTCTATATGGTCAGAGGAATTTACATACCAAATTTCACGTTTCTAGCTGTAATACTTTAGTTGGTACTATTTTTATCCCTTTTTGTCCCGCTCGTCCCTTAAAAGTACAAATTTCGAAAAATCCAATTTTACTTCGTTTCTATATGGTCAGAGGAATTTACATACCAAATTTAACGTTTCTAGTTGTAATACTTTAGTTGGTACCATTTTTATCCCTTTTTGTCCCGCTCGTCCCTTAAAAGTACAAATTTCGAAAAATCCAATTTTACTTCGTTTCTATATGGTCAGAGGAATTTACATACCAAATTTCACGTTTCTAGCTGTAATACTTTAGTTGGTACCATTTTTATCCCTTTTTGTCCCGCTCGTCCATTAAAAGTACAAATTGCGAAAAATCCAATTTTACTTCGTTTCTATATGGTCAGAGGAATTTACATACCAAATTTCACGTTTCTAGCTGTAATACTTTAGTTGGTACTATTTTTATCCCTTTTTGTCCCGCTCTTCCCTTAAAAGTACAAATTTCGAAAAATCCAATTTTACTTCGTTTCTATATGGTCAGAGGAATTTACATACCAAATTTAACGTTTCTAGTTGTAATACTTTAGTTGGTACCATTTTTATCCCTTTTTGTCCCGCTCGTCCCTTAAAAGTACAAATTTCGAAAAATCCAATTTTACTTCGTTTGTATATGGTCAGAGGAATTTACATACCAAATTTAACGTTTCTAGTTGTATGGTCAGAGGAATTGACATACCAAATTTCACGTTTCTAGCTGTAATACTTTAGTTGGTACCATTTTTAACCCTTTTTGTCCCTTTAAAAGTACAAATTTCGATAAATCCAATTTTACTTCGTTTCCATATGGTCAGAGGAATTGACATACCAAATTTAACGTTTCTAGCTGTAATACATTAGTTGGTACCATTTTTATCCCTTTTTGTCCCGCTCGTCCCTTAAAAGTACAAATTTCGAAAAATCCAACTTTACTTCGTTTCTATATGGTCAGAGGAATTGACATACCAAATTTCACGTTTCTAGCTGTAATACTTTAGTTGGTACCATTTTTATCCCTTTTTGTCCCGCTCGTCCCTTAAAAGTACAAATTTCGAAAAATCCAACTTTACTTCGTTTCTATATGGTCAGAGGAATTGACATACCAAATTTCACGTTTCTAGCTGTAATACTTTAGTTGGTACCATTTTTATCCCTTTTTGTCCCTTCAAAAGTACAAATTTCGAAAAATCCAATTTTACTTCGTTTATATATGGTCAGAGGAATTGACATACCAAATTTCACGTTTCTAGCTGTAATACTTTAGTTGGTACCATTTTTATCCCTTTTTGTCCCTTTAAAAGTACAAATTTCGAAAAATCCAATTTTACTTCGTTTCTATATGGTCAGAGGAATTTACATACCAAATTTCACGTTTCTAGCTGTAATACTTTAGTTGGTACCATTTTTATCCCTTTTTGTCCCGCTCGTCCCTTAAAAGTACAAATTTCGAAAAATCCAATTTTACTTCGTTTCTATATGGTCAGAGGAATTTACATACCAAATTTCACGTTTCTAGCTGTAATACTTTAGTTGGTACCATTTTTATCACTTTTTGTCCCTTTAAAAGTACAAATTTCGAAAAATCGAATTTTACTTCGTTTCTATATGGTCAGAGGAATTTACATACCAAATTTCACGTCTCTAGCTGTAATACTTTAGTTGCTACCATTTTTATCCCTTTTTGTCCCGCTCGTCCCTTAAAAGTACAAATTTCGAAAAATCCAATTTTACTTCGTTTCTATATGGTCAGAGGAATTTACATACCAAATTTCACGTTTCTAGCTGTAATACCTTAGTTGGTACCAGTTTTATCCCTTTTTGTCCCGCTCGTCCTTAAAAGTACAAATTTCAAAAAATCCAATTTTACTTCGTTACTATATGGTCAGAGGAATTTACATACCAAATTTCACGTTTCTAGCTGTAATACCTTAGTTGGTACCATTTTTATCCCTTTTTGTCCCGCTCGTCCTTAAAAGTACAAATTTCAAAAAATCCAATTTTACTTCGTTACTATATGCTCAGAGGAATTTACATACCAAATTTCACGTTTCTAGCTGTAATACTTTAGTTGGTACCATTTTTATCCCTTTTTGTCCCGCTCGTCCCTTAAAAGTACAAATTTCGAAAAATCCCTATTTGTAGCTCTTCTGCATGGTCAGTGCAAGGAACTCACCGAATTTCATGTTTCTAACTACTGCCGTTTATTCAGGACGAAGGTTCGATGTTTATCCCTTTTTGGGCCATTTTATCCCCTAAAAGTACGAATTTCGTAAAACCCTTTCTTAGTCGACGTCTACGTCATATTTGGGAACTACCCTGAAAATTTCATGACCCTGGCTTCAGCCGTTTGGTCTGGGGGATGGTCAATGATAAGTCAGTCAGTCAGTCAGTCAGTCAGTCAGTCAGTCAGTCAGTCAGTCAGTCAGTCAGTCAGTCAGTCAGTCAGTAACGCAACTCTTTTATATATATAGATAAATTTATATATTATTCAAATTATCTGAGTCACTTAAATTGGATATTATTACTAAAAAATGTGTGTTTAAATCTGCACACAACTATGTCAGTGGATATAGTGTGACTTAGACCACTTTCAAACTTCTATTAAAACAATTTTGGTGTCCATAAAACGAGATATGTAATTTTTTGAAAATTTACAAAAGAAACATCCTTACATTAGAGGATCAAAGTAAAGAGAATTTTTTTTTGAGTTTTGACTTAGACCTACTAATTGGCACATATATTTTTATTCATCTAAGAAAAGATAGCCATGATCGAAGCAAGAGGACCAATATTTCCAAGAATACGTCAAATGGTTGTAGACCGGTTGTGTTCCAGAGAAGAAAATTTCCTCTAACAAGGACTGGAAGGCTTCGAGTATTTGAGCCAATGTTTTGAAGATTTCTACTTTTTATCTAGTTAATATTTGGTGGTTTTTATAGCTAGAAACCGCACCATAAAGTGATTCAAAATTGGGCAAAAAGGAATAAAAAAGCCCACTCTGAAATTTTCGAAGTATTTGGAGCAACGCAGATGAAACTACTTTCTAAGACAAAAATAAAAAACAATATTTTTTATTTTCAGTTATTTTTTACACCAATTCTTCTGCAAAAATATTTTCTCAATATATTTTACAGAAGAAAAGTTATGTTTGGTTGAGAAAACTTCAATGTTGCAGGGTTGCCACAGTTTAAAAATTGGTACAGTCTCCAAAAAATTGAGAAAAAAGTTTTTTTACTAGCACGAAAAAAAACCATTAAATATAAAAAATGGAAACAATATTTTAACAATTGAAACAATAACATTTAAATGGAGTTCTATGGATAAATGTTGAAGTTATACCACTCTCTGTAGAAAATTAAACAAGTAAGGTCAGGCTAAAATCGGGTGGGCCGACTATATGATACTTACTTTCTAACGCATTACAATTGAATTCGAGGAAAAAATATATCGTGAACGTGTCTCTAGAGCGGAAAACGTCAAAACGTGAGCGCATGGGAACAATACATAAATCTGAACCGATCAGATCCACTTTCTAGTTTCTAGTTAAATTATATCTAAATCTGAACCGTTTGGCTTCAAATTTAAATTGCGTAATTTTTTGTTACAATCGGCCTTGTACTTTGATTACAAAAATAGATGGACAGACGACATTGCTAAATCAAATCAAAAGTGATTCTAAAACGAACTGTATAAAAATATGGGTTTATCTCGTTTCCTTTTGGGCGTTACGTATAAAAATCACGAAATTAAAATTTTTTGTTCGGCCCATTACCGCCCTTTGTCCCCATATGAGGGCACCTTTTTAATGCCAAACAACTAAACAGCTGTTTTCTTTGGGCGTTAATGGGGAACCCACATATTACATTAAATTTTTGTGATATTTTTCTCAGGGGACATAACGCACGACGTAGATCCCTTTGTTGATCTAGAATTTGGCTTCTTAAACCCGATTTTCGGTTTCCATCATTCCATCGGCATCATTAGCTTCACTTGATGTTATTTTCTGCATGTGGTTGTGGAAAACCAAAATATTGGAGTTCAAAGTAGGTACCTGTATATGTACATCTTAGATTAAAAATTCAACAACAGAAAGTCCAGTGCATTGCAATTAATTAATTTATTTTTAGGTGCACCTTTTAAAGGTAATTATTTTTGTGGATTTGGTATTTTGTATGAATTTTCTATTTAAATACCAATGGTCATTTTTTACCTACTTCTATGATAGAAATGGTTTAATAATAAATCCCCCAGTTTGAGATCAGCTTTGGCTGAGACGAGTTACAATGTTAGCCGTTATTAAATACATCTGTCCAATGGTCTTTTTTTTGGCAGAAATTTTCGGCTCGGAGGCCAAGGTATGCTCTACATTTTGTACAATACACTCTAACTTCCAAACATTCAATTTCATCCTCCAGGAATCTACACGAACGGTGTACTTTCTATCCACCGACATTGTCTACAATCCATTGTATCTGCAAGAATTGCGTGTCTATGCGAATCCCAAAAACGCTTCATTCAATTTCATATTGAATATAGCCCAAACCTTTGGCGACGATCCATGGATAGCTTTTAGTTTGTATACGAAATTTCGCCGAGGTGATAAATATCGTTCCTTGATACAAACCGATACGAATCTTTGCCACATTCTGGGCTTTGCAGGGACGAACTTTATGCGGGCTCTGTTGCAAAACTTGCGGAAATATGGCGACTTCCCCCTGAGTTGTCCTCTACTAAAGGTATGCAGATGAATTAAGGAATTAAAGGTATACCATGAATAAAATTACTTAATTGATTTCTCTGTGTTTTTAGGCAAATTACTCATGGTTTGGTGTAAAAACCACCGACTTTGGTTTGCAGTATGTCTCGGGCAAATATATGGTAAATGTTCGCACTTATTTTCGCCGTAAATACGAAAGAGTGAGTGTATCCAATGTCACGATATCAGTAGAACTGAAATAAATATCAGAATCTCGCTGGGATTGTATGAAATAGTTTCCAATGGGAATAATATTTAATATCCTAGATAAAAATTATTGTTCTTTCAAATAAACAGATGCTGTGAAATATAAACGTAGTTGCCAATTTATGTTATTCTTTTCACTTTATTTTCCGAGAGTGCGAGTCATTAGTAAGCTGTACCTCGACATGGAATTCAAAGTATCAGTCAGAGAGATGTGTACACCGAATTTCAATATTCTAACTACAATCGATTAGTTGGCACCATTTTTATTCCTATTTTCCCATTTACCTGTTAAGTGTGCGTATTTCCAAATGTCCATTTATATTACAAGTCTACGCAATTATAGGAATGTTTCCAGCTGTTTTCGTTTTATTGGTACTATTTTATCCCTTTTTGTCCCATTTGTCCCCTATAAGTATAAAATATCTTTTTGATTGTTCAAGCTATAACGAAAATGTTCGTACAAAATTTAAAGTTGTTAAAATGCGGAAACTTTAAAAATTGCTTTTGTACTCAAAATATATTTAGTCCTTAATAGCGAAAAATATTTCCCTCCGGACCGATTTCGCCCACAAGCGATCTACAACCATTAGATACATAAATATATAGAAATTTGGAACTTAGAATTTTACAAAAACTCGCAATATATATACTTTATGGGATCTTCGATGAATATTTAAAACTTTAACCTATGAACCTGGCGAACTAGCTAGACAATCAACACACACATAGAACCTTCAAAATAGCTTAAGAGTTTTGATGAGCACATTCCACGATTTGTATGGCGGTGAGATTTACCCCATTTTATCCCTAAAAGTATGAATTTGGAGAAAGACTTTTGTTTTGCGCGTCTACGTAGTCAGATAAATTTATAATTAGAATTTCATGATTTTAGCTGCAGCTGTTTGATTGGTACCAGTTTTATCCACATTTTGCTCCGCTATCCCTAAAAGTACAAATTACAAAAAATTCTTTGTATTACGTGTCTATACAGTCAGCATTTCTCTGACTGTATAGTCACGCCGAACTTTATGATTATCAATCTTCAGCCATTTGGTCGTCAACAATTTTATTCCTTTTTTGGCCCTAAAAAAATCGAAAGATCGCATTATTTTTGAATCCACGCAACCTAGAGATGGGCGCGACACACGTGAATTTGTTATACCCTCTACCTACAGGTTGGGGGTATACTAAGTTTGTTATTCCGTCTATATATATTATTGATCGTCATAAATTCTAAGACGATCTAGCCATGTCTGTCTGTCTGTCCATCTGTTGAAACCTCGCTACCATTTAAACGAAAGGAGCTAGGAGGTCCAAAATTTCCATAAATGTGTCTTATAGTCGTAGATCGGATGGATTGCAACTGGGCAAAAGCGATACAAAGGGAAAAAATGTTAACTCCCAAAGACTAAAAATATCCATAATAACCCCTAATATTTTAGAATATTTAAGCATATTTTTTCAATATGCCTGCTTGTACTTACTTGATATTGGCTATGCGCATTCCCCCTAGAACAAAAACGTGCACCATAAAGAGATTCTTATTCGTAGAGGACGAAATGGGGCAAAAAAGGGATAAAAATGGTACCTATCAAACGACAACAGCTAGAAACACGAAAATTGGAGTGTATTGAATGGATACATATATAAAAGTATGTTTTCCAAATTCGTACTTTTAAGAGGTAAAATGGGAATAGAGGGATAAAAATGGTACCAACCAAACGTCTGCACCTAGAATATGGAAATTCAGTGTATACATTCCTCTGATTGCGTAGACACGTAAAATAAACGGATTTCTCCAAATTCGTACTTTTCGGGTTTTAAATGAAAAATGGGCATAAAAATAGTACCAACCAAATGACCGCAGCTAGAGTTATGAAACATTCCAAAAAATAAAAGGATACAATGGGTGCAGAGGGATAAGAAAAAGTTCCAACTAAACGACCACAGCTAGAATGATGAAATTCGGTGTTTACATCCCTCTAATTTCATAGACACGTAAAATAAAGAGATTTTATAAAGTCGTACTCTTGAGGGGGTAAAATAGGAAAAAGGGGATAAAAATGGTACCAATCAAATGACCGCAGATAGAATCATGGAATTCGATGTATACATTCTTCTGACTGCATAGACACACAAAATAAAAAGATTTTTCCAAATTCGTAATTTTTACTTTTACGACAAAAATTGGTTAAGTCATTAAGTTAGTTTTTTTTGCACTATATACGTGTGATAATGGATTTTCAAAATTTGTAGTTTTGGAATTAAAATAGAATGGAAATACAATCAACTGTAGCACCCACTATCTACCCACATTTATGATATTTAAACTTTTTGAAAATATAAAGAAAGGGTGGTTAAATTGTAAGAGCCGATGTTGAATGTGAACCACAGCTAAACGTTAAGTTTTTTCTGCATTTCATTTGACATTTCTCAATTTCAGACTAACCATGAAACCATGGAAAGATACACAATCGAGCAAAGCGTTAACGATATTCAGGCTTATTATGAAAATGCATATCGTGCACTGCGAAGAAAATCATCTTCAGTGATGAGGCACATTTCCACCTCAGTGGATTCGTCAATAAGCAGAATTGGCGCATCGAAAAACCAATGCACCCACAAAGAGTGACTGTTTGGTGTGGTTTATGGGCTGGCGGCATCATCGGACCGTATTTTCTCCAAAATGAGGCCGGTCAGACAGTTACTGTGAATGGTCCTCGCTATCGTGAGATGTTAACGAACTTTTTATGGCCCGATGGACGATATGTGGTTTCAACAGGACGGTGCCACTTGCCATACAGCTAACGAAACAATGGCTCTTTTGAGCGACAAATTCAATGGCCGTGTTACGTGGTAACGTGTCAATTGGCTGCCAAGATGATCTAATTTGACACCATTGGACTTCTTTCTTTGGGGTTATTTGAAAGAAAAGGTGTACTTCGATAAGCCAGCAACAATTCAAGAGCTAAAGGATGAGATAATTCGACAAATTAACGGCATCGAACCACAATTATGCTTCAGCGTCATCGAAAATTTGGACCATCGGATGGAGGTGAGCCGCCGAGGTCGCTGCGGCCATTTGGTCGATATTTTGTTTCATACATAATTAAACCATACCAATATTATCATAATAAAAATAAATGACAATAATTTCCTAAATAACTTGTGTTTTATTAAAAATCAACATCGGCCCTTAAAATTAAACCACCCTTTATAAGAACATTTATTTATTGAATTAACTTGAAGCATCATTTCGATATGTAAACGTATTGGTAGCCTTACCTTATAAGAGTGGTTTTAACCCTCGAACAAAATAGGGAATTATTAAAAACTTACTTCCGAAGGAGTGAGTCTATAACGCAAACTGTAAGAAATTTACGAGAAAATTTTCGTGTTTTCAGGTAAAGCTCATTTTCATCTCGGTGGCTATGTCAATAAGCAAAATTGCCACAAATGGATTCAGAGTATTCACACGTGACTATTTAGCAGCCAATGCATAACTTAAAATTTTTAATTGGCCATTATTAAATGACAAATTTCATCCTTTGCAATAAACCCAGAAATTTGAAAAAATAATCAGTACTTTTTAGAGCCGATCCCAATTTAAAATTATAAATGGGCCACCCCAAATACTTATTTAAAATTTTCTAATTTAATTTTCATATTTTAAATAAAAATTCACCTAAATGGGCGATGTTATTTATTTAAATTATCAAATTATTGTGAAGTCTGTTTTGAGCTTTATTTTGGGCATCACAAGAAATACGTTACGCTATCGCTATGCTATCTTATCAATTGTTTTATTTTTTCAAAAAAGTATACTAATATGCATTATGTCTAAATCAGTGATGCTTTCTGAGACAAATGTGCTTATAAATGTGATTTGCAAAGTCATATATTCGAAAATGTTTTAAAATTCTATACTTTTTCTGCCACCATTTCAATTAATCAATATTTTTGGAAAATCGTTACTCTGCGATATTAAGAGGTCAGTTCAATTTATATTCACAGCTAGTAAACATTAGGCTGGGTTGCTGTCCATACAAATGGAAAAACAATTTCCATTCACCCCACGAAAATAATGTTTGGATTGTTTAATAATGATTTGCAAAATATTTAGTTCCTAGATCTAGCCGTCTGTGAGCTAAACGCTCCTGAAAATACCCATAAAAATTATGTTTTTTCCGTGTAATTTTTTTGGTGCTGCATTTTTGTCAGAATTTTTTTCTCTGAAATAATAGACCCTTGAAAGCAGTTTAAATATAAATTTTGATTTTGTCTTAGAGTAACTTATTGGTCGAATTATTGGACCTTTATAGACATTTTTTGTGTTGTTTCATAGTGACAACTTATTATTTTTAAAAAATAAATAGCGGCAGTCAATACCTTTCGAATGATGCTTAAAAGATGTACATCGGAAGGCAATTGACGCCGCAGCGCTCATTTTTGTAAAAAGTGCTTTAAAATTTTGGTTCTGAAAATCCATCTCATGTATTAAATTATTTTACAAACATGGAGTCAGTGACGCGAGTGTTCGTCCGATATCGACTCTCAGATGGCTTGACCCAGCGACGAAATATTTTGTAGATCATCATTAAACAATCCAATCTTAATTTTTGACCCACCCATCCTATTGGACGTTTATATGGATTTTCTATGTTTTTTTCAAGCGAAAGCTAGAAACTCATATTTCTTGGAAATATTTTGTATGAGGAGTTATGAAAAACAAATAGAAGGAATCAATACCTTACGAATGATGCCTAAAATATGTACATCGGAAGGCAATTGACGCAGCAGCGCTCATTTTTGTAAAAAGAGATTGAAAATTTTGGCTCTGAAAATTAAATTATTTTACAAACATGGAGTCAGTGACGCCAGTGTTCGTCCGATATTCATCATTTAGGCATCATTCGAAAGGTATTGATTCCATCTATTTGTTTTTCTTAACTCTTCAACAAAATGTTTCCACGAAATGTGAGTTTCTAGCTTTCGCCTTGAAAAAAAAAAAAACACAGAAAATCCATATAAACGTCCAATAATACAACCAATGAGTTATTCTAAGACAAGACTAAAAATGTTTACTTAGAGTGCTTCCGAGGGTCTACTAATTCAGAAAATAAAATTGGGCTTAAATGTAATTTAAAAAAATTACACGGGAAAAACATGATTTTTAGAGGTGTTTTCAGGAGCGTTTAGCTCTCAGATGGCTTGTCCCAGCGACGAAATATTTTGTAGACCATCATTAAATAATCCAATGTTAATTTTTGAACCATCCTAGTCAACATATCAAGTGCAGAAAAACGAAACGCAAATGTTTTGTAATTTAAAAAACCGTTTGACCGACATGAAAAAAACCGGTTTCCCCGGAGTTTACACCGGTTAACCGACATGAAAAAGCCGGTTTCCCCGGAGTTTACACCGGTTAACCGGTTTTCGGTTTCGGTTTTGAAATACCTAACTCTAATTGAATTTTTAAACATGACAATAATTGCTCATATTCTCCCGTTGTGCTATGAAATCCGATATGCCTGACTTCCCAAATTTTCGATATTTTATCTCTAGAAATGGTCTACTAGGTCGCCTCTCGACTCCCTTCTTTTATTTACATTATTAACTGTATAATTTTCAAAATTTTAAACCGGATAACCCTTAACTCTTTCGCTTGCCCAACCACCAGACATGGTTGTGACTGAGGTTACCCTCTGAGCTGCTCTATTGTGCGGCAGGAAGCGGTGGTGTGAGTGAGTGAACAAAAACATAGACCTGACACTGTGAATCAGCACGTGATTAATGGCCTTTAATTATGTCAAATGGTACTATAAACCGTGTATAAGTATACTGGAAGCAAGAGGAGACGAGAGGATTTAAAATATCCAACCATTTACTATGTAGTATGCATATGTACATTAGGATGGAGTGGAAATTTTCTAGATCGCTCGATGGAAAAGAGGAATATTTCAGAGCTCTTAATGAAAATTACAAATCGATTAGTAGTTATTTTCAGACACCACCAATGAGTTGAATTTCCATTCGTGTAACTTCTATATAAATCTTTGATTCTATATAATTCTTTGATATTCGTACGTATCTATCTAGAAGTTATATCCTACCTTCCATTGGGGCCCAAGAACCTTTATCCCCGCCCAAAAATATACCATGTAAATATTAATCGATTAGGTATTTTGAGTATTTATTTTTTCAAACAAATTAACTTAGCGTTTCTCCAAGTTCTTCCCACTTCGCGCATTTTGTTCACTCCACCCTATGTTGCATGCACATGCCGGTGTTTTGGGGATTTCCAAAAGTCTGCCCACTGTCATTGAAACATGTGTATGCAGTCCATTTTCCAAAACTTGGCTTGGTGAGTGTATGTGCTGGCGTCCATCGATGTCGTCCACATAGCCCATATCGTTTCCTCATCTACGTTAACCCACGGTATGTTAAGTGTGTGCGTGTGTGACATTCCCTCAACGGAGTACAGGAGCTGAGAGAGCCAGAAAAACAGAACTGACACCGTTAAGGGTGAAATGTCAACGTGACATTTGGTCATATGTCTCTACCTTCGGGTGAGTGAGTGTCGGGGTGTTTACCTACCCGTATGTGTATTTGCATTGGCTTTTATGTGTGCCTGTTGGAGAGGGAGCGGGGGGCATAACTTTAGGTCTCGCTGGGTCTTAACTTGAAAAAGCGTTTAATTTAACTTTAAAACACCGAACGCAAATAAATTTTAAAAACGTCGCTATTTTAGCCCTTTCTTACGGGGATTGCCACAGTGAATGTTGGGGAGGGGGATAACAAACATCAACATAAAGTTTAACCTGGAAAACTTTTCCCCCTTAAGGGCTACAAAACACGGGGTTGCCACTGGCTAGTGACGGGGGAAGGGTTAACAATCGTTTACATAAATGTTTTCCTTGTACAATTAGTCTTACT
This sequence comes from Polietes domitor, assembly GCA_947397865.1. Taxonomy (NCBI): domain Eukaryota; kingdom Metazoa; phylum Arthropoda; class Insecta; order Diptera; family Muscidae; genus Polietes; species Polietes domitor. Next base: position 149,454,388 of record OX377621.1, on the reverse strand, counting down.
GTGATTGTATGGGCGGACCGATGGACGACATGGACATAGCTTCGCTGCATGTGTAGAAAAGGGTAAGTTGAATTTGGTATTTTGGGGTGATTAAGTCTTGAAATTATTTCTCAGATTACAGATAAAAAGATTCCAGAGGTGGGTAGTACGAAAAATCTGGCTTAAAAGTCAAATCCCAAATGTTTTCTTTAGAAACTCAAATCATTCCCAACTTTCCACAGAACACTAATGGTTAGCCTAAGCATCTTGAGGTATTAAAAAACCACTTGTTTTCCCAAGCATCTACTATTTGAACGAAGCATATTGATGAATTCATGAATCCAACATCATTATCAAGGATGGTTTAATTTTAAGGGCCGATGTTGATTTTGAATAACACACAAATTATTTAAGAAGTTATTGTCATTTCTTTTTATTATAATAATATTGGTATGGTTCAATTATGTGTGGAACAAAATATCGACCAAATGGCCGACACGACTTCGGCGGCACACCTCCATCCGATGGTCCAAATTTTCGATGATGCTGAGGCATAATTGAGATTCTATGCCGTTAATGTGCCGAATTATCTCATCCTTCTCGGCGTACACCTTTTCTTTCAAATAACCCCAAAGAAAGAAGTCCAACGGTGTCAAATCACATGATTTTGGCGGCCAATTGACATCGCCTCCACGTGAGATAAGACGGCCATTGAATTTGTCGCTCAAAAGAGCCATTGTTTCTTTAGCTGTGTGGCAAGTGGCACCGTCCTCTTGAAACCACATATCGTCCACAAACATATCTTCCAATTCCGGCCATAAAAAGTTCGTTATCATCTCACGATAGCGACGACCATTCACTGTGACTGCCTGACCGGCCTCATTTTGGAAAAAATACGGCCCGATGATGCCGCCAGCCCATAAACCGCATCAACTCTTTGTGGGTGCATTGGTTTTTCGACAATCATTCTTGGATTATCATTCGCCCAAATGCGACAATTCTGCTTATTGACGAATCCACTGAGGTGAAAATGTGCCTCATCACTGAAGATGATTTTCTTCGAAAATTGAATATCCACTGTTGTCATTTCTTGCCAGCATTCGGGCCATTGACGACGTTTGCACCGTCCTTGTAAGCGTGTAAATACAGGTATTTGTGCATAATGTTCATCAACGACGAGCGTGAGGGGTGCAATTGTTGGGCACGACGACGAGTTGAGGTGGACAGCTCTTCAGCCACACTATCCCGCACATCAGCAATATTTTCTGCAGTACGAGCATGCACTGGTGTTTTCACATCTCCCACAGACCCGGTTTGCTCAAATTTTTGCACGATTTTTCCGATTTCCTTTAGAAACCCACAGGTTTCCTTTAGAAACCCAAAGGTTGCCTTTATAAACGTATATGTTTCATTTAGAAACGCAGAGGTTGCATTTAGAAACCCAAGGGTTTTCTATATAAACCCAAAGGTTTCCTTTAGAAATACAGATTTCCTTTAGAAAGACAAAAGTTGCATTTAGAAACCCAAGGGTTTTCTATAGAAAGCCAAAGGTTTCCTTTAGAAAGACCCAAAGCTTCGCTTTAGAAATTCAAAGGTTTCCTTTAGAGACCCAATGGTTCCTTTATAAACTCAAAGGTTCCAAACCCAGAGGTTTCCTTTAAGAACCACAATGGTTTACTTTAGAAACCCAATGGTTTCCTTTAGTAGCCCAATGGTTTCCTTTAGAAACCCAAATGTTTTATTTAGAAACCCAAGGGTTTTCTATAGAAAGCCAAAGGTTTCCTTTAGAAAGACCCAAAGCTTCGCTTTAGATAGCCAAAGGTTTCCTTTAGAGACCCAATGATTCCTTTAGAAACTCAATGGTTTCATTTAAAAATTCAAAGGTTTCCTTTAGTAACCCAAAGGTTTCCTATAGAATGCCAAAAGTTTCCTATAGAAACCCAATGTTTCCCTTTAGAAACCCAAATGTCCCGATAAGAAACCAAAGGATTCCTTTAGCAAATCAAAGGATTCCTATAGTTCCAAAAGAATTTCCTTAGCAAACTCAATGGGTTCCCTTCAGACCCAATGGTTTCTTTTAGAAACCCAGAGGTTTCTTTTAAGAAACCCAATGACTCCCTTTTGAAATCCAAAGGTTCCCTTTGGAAATTCAAAGGTTTCCTTTAGAAATCCAAAGGATTCCTATAGAAACCCAAAGGTCTCCTTTAAAAACCCACTGGATTCCCTTATAAACCCACTGGTTTCCTTTAGAAACCTACTGGTTTCCTTTAGAAACCCACTGGATTCCTTTTGAAACCAATGATTTCCATTAGAAACCCCATGGTTTCTTTAAGAAACTCAAATGTTTCCCTTTAGAAACCTAATGGTTTCTTTTAGAAACCCAATGTTTTTTTAGAAACCCAATGATTCCCTTTAGAAACACAAAGTTTTACTTTAGAAACCCAATGGTTTCCCATGAAAACCCATTGGTTCCTTTTAGAAACACAAAGGTTTTAGAAATATTTGAAATGTTCCATTGGTTTACTCAAGAATTTCAAAGTTTTACGAATGGAATAAAATGGTCTCCTTAAAGTTTTTCTGAAGAAAATCAAAAGGCTGAACCAACCAAAGGTTTTCTAAACAAGGTTGTGCTGATGAAACCCAAAAGTTTTCTTAAGAAATTTGAATAGCCAATTGGATTTCAAGCAACCCGAAGTGACACATTTCATCGTTGTCTTGATCAAATTCATTACTTGCCATTTAATTTATTGAGTAATTGTTGGGATCCAACTTAAATCCGCGTGTCAGCCACTGTGGATTATGATGTCTCTTACTACGCTGCCCGTGTGAACGTTCGGTAGAGATATGCGACTTTCCGGAAACTCCCACCCATTTGTTAACGATTGGACACATTACAGAACAAATTCGTTCTTCGCCCGTATCCTCGACTAATTATGATATTCAGAAATTCAGAACAGAAGTCAACAAACACATCTCTCTCTTTCCACCTTCCAAAACCGTACCTTCCTTCAGTCAACGCAATGCGCTACATTTATAGGGAACATCCCTGTAAATCAAAATTGTACGCAGCGACCGTGTGAATTTAGGTTGGATCCTTAGAGCAACGCCTTTTATGACACTCTATGGAAACGGGTTCTTTACTAAATTTTCTTCACCTGTTCCGACAAAGTTCTTTCCTAAAATAGCATCACCCTGTGAAAGTAATTTGAGGTTCCGAATAATTTGGGCTTTGCCTTAAGCTCGAAATTACTTGGCTTTCTGAGACGATATAAAAGGTCAAACAACCTTCAGACCAAAAACATGTTGTCATTGTCAGATGAAAAAAATAGTCTCACTTCCAGCCATTATTCCATTTTGCTGAAAGCGAAACAGACAACAAGCTTTTTTCGAAAGAAAAAAATCCAATTAACTGTGATCCACTTCACTGCTTCACTTTGATCATGCCCATGTTACTTTCGATCAGATATTAATAATCGCTGTAAGTCATTATATATGTTCTGATCGAATTCCATCCAATTATTTCGCTAATTATTTATAGGCTGTTTCTGCTTTGTTAATAACTCATGCAAAATTCCAGTGGCTAAACACATTTTAACACCAGCTTTCTTCGACACGAGTCACAATGGTATCCATACTTAAATATATCTGCCCAATTGCCTGGTTCTTGGCACACGTTTGCAGAGCCAAGGTAAACTATACATCAAACATCTCTTAAGATCTAATCCTTTTGTCTTTTTTCCATACAGGACTCTACTTCAGCTGTCTACTTTCTCTCGCACAATCTAACATACAATAGTTTGTACTTTCAAGAAGCTCGTTTCCACGTCAATCCCAATAATATGTCATTCGATTTAATTGTCAACACAGCTCAAACTCTTCCAACAGATATGTCGATGGCCGTCAGCGCGTCTCTGAAAAATCGAAGAGGCGGTAAATATCGAAATTTATTCCTGGTCGAAACAAACGTTTGTCAAATTCTAGATATTTCGGGGAATAATTTCTTGAGAACATTGTTCCAAAGCTTGTGGCAATATGGCAGCCAGTCTTTACGCTGTCCCTGGAAAAAGGTAGATGGATGTGATGGTCTAGAACTATTTACATATATTTATTTGGTTTCTCTTGTCTTAGGGTAATTACTCATGGCTTGGCGTAAAAACAACTGACTTCACTTTGAATTATTTCTCTGGCAAATATCAGATAAATATTCGCTTGAATATTGGAAAGAAATCAGCAAAGCAGGTTATTTCAAATACTACAATCGTTTTGGAACTGAAATAAATAAAAAGATGTGTTTTTAATGTAATGACCATGAAGTTTTTCTGAGAGCATACAAGGCTTACTGATATTTTCCCTCTTCTTTTAGGGAAGTATTGAGGTTTCGCATGGAAACATGCTTCCTTAAGATTACACAATGATTCCTTAAGACACCAAAGGATTTGATACTGAAGTCCAAAGGGATTTTCCTTAAAAATGTTCACATTAAAAACCAAATGGCGAAAGGATAATTTAAAAAGGATCCCAGTAGGTTTCTTAAGGAAATTATTGAGCTTCTTAAGCAAACCTTGGAGTTTCTTCTGGAAACGAATTGAATTCTTAAATACACTATTGGGATTCTTAAGTAAACCTTGGAATTTTTTCAGGAAATCTTTAGAATTCTTAAGGAAACCATTGGTATTTATTGTTTTTCTTATGGAAACCTTTGGTTTCTAATGGAAACCACTGGGATTATTAAGGAACGAAGTAGGATTCTTAAGGAAATCATTAAGATTGCTGAGGTAACCTTGGAGATTCCATTGGAAATCATAGTTTTTCTTACGGAATTCTTTGGGTTTCTATGGAACCCTTTGGGTTTCTAATTGAAACCTTTTGGTTTAAGGAAACTATGGAGGTTTTTAGGAAAAAATTGGAATTTTTAAGGAAACCATTGGGATTCTTAAGGAAACCTAGGAGTTTTTCTGATGAAAGACTTTGGGTTTCTATAAGAAACCATTGGAATTATTATGGAAACCTTGGAGTTTCCATTGGAAATCATTATTTTTCTTATGGAAACCTTTGGGTTTCTAATGGAAACTTTGGGTTTCTATAGGAAACCATTGGGATTCTATAGGAAACCATTTGGATTCTTATGGAAACCTTGAAGTTTCCATTGGAAATCATTGTTTTTCTTATGAAAACCTTTGGGTTTCTAATGGAAACCGATGGGATTATAAAAGAAACCAGTAGGATTCTTAAGGAAATCATTGGGATTCTTGAGGAAACCTGAAGTTTCATCTGAAAAAAAACCTTTGCTTTGGAAATCTAGGTTTCTATAAAAACTATAGAGTTTCTTATGGAAACCATTGGAATTCTTAAGGACATCTTAGAGTTTTTTTCTTAGGAAACCTTGGGAATTCTTAAGGAAACCATTGGGATTCTTATGGAAACCTTTGTATTTCATATAGGTTTCTAAAGGACACCTTTCGGATTCTTAAGGAATCCAGAACAATTCTCAAGGAAACCATTGAGATTCTTAAGGAAACCTTGGAGTTTCGGAAACATTTGTTATTCTTATGGAAACTTTTGGATTTCTAATGAAACCACTGGGATCTTTAAGGAATCCAACAGGATTCTTAAGAAAACTTTGGAGTTTTTCATATGAAAAGCTTGGGTTTCTAATGGAAACCATTGAAATTCTTGGAATTCAATGGAGTTTCCATTGGAATTCATAGTTTTTCTAATGAAACACCTTGGATTTCTAAAGGTCTCCTTAATAAGGTCTCCTTAAGGTCTCCTTAATAAGGTCTCCTTAATAAGGTCTCCTTAATAAGGTCTCCTTAATAAGGTCTCCTTAATAAGGTCTCCTTAATAAGGTCTCCTTAATAAGGTCTCCTTAATAAGGTCTCCTTAATAAGGTCTCCTTAATAAAGTCTCCTTAATAAGGTCTCCTTAATAAGGTCTCCTTAATAAGGTCTCCTTAATAAGGTCTCCTTAATAAGGTCTCCTTAATAAGGTCTCCTTAATAAGGTCTCCTTAATAAGGTCTCCTTAATAAGGTCTCCTTAATAAGGTCTCCTTAATAAGGTCTCCTTAATAAGGTCTCCTTAATAAGGTCTCCTTAATAAGGTCTCCTTAATAAGGTCTCCTTAATAAGGTCTCCTTAATAAGGTCTCCTTAATAAGGTCTCCTTAATAAGGTCTCCTTAATAAGGTCTCCTTAATAAGGTCTCCTTAATAAGGTCTCCTTAATAAGGTCTCCTTAATAAGGTCTCCTTAATAAGGTCTCCTTAATAAGGTCTCCTTAATAAGGTCTCCTTAATAAGGTCTCCTTAATAAGGTCTCCTTAATAAGGTCTCCTTAATAAGGTCTCCTTAATAAGGTCTCCTTAATAAGTTGTCCTTAATAAGGTCTCCTTAATAAGTTATTCTTAATAAGGCCTTCCTAATAAGATCTCCTTTAAAAGATCTCGTTAATAAGGCCTTCTTAATAAGATCTCCTTTAAAAGATCTCGTTAATAAGGCCTTCTTAATAAGATCTCCTTTAAAAGATATCCTTTAAAAGATCTCGTTAATAAGGCCTTCTTAATAAGATCTCCTTTAAAAGATCTCGTTAATAAGGCCTTCTTAATAAGATCTCCTTTAAAAGATATCCTTTAAAAGATCTCGTTAATAAGGCCTTCTTAATAAGATCTCCTTTAAAAGATCTCGTTAATAAGGCCTTCTTAATAAGATCTCCTTTAAAAGATCTCGTTAATAAGGCCTTCTTAATAAGATCTCCTTTAAAAGATCTAGTTAATAAGGCCTTCTTAATAAGATCTCCTTTCAAAGATCTCGTTAATAAGGCCTTCTTAATAAGATCTCCTTTAAAAGATCTCGTTAATAAGGCCTTCTTAATAAGATCTCCTTTAAAAGATAACCTTTAAAAGATCTCGTTAATAAGGCCTTCTTAATAAGATCTCCTTTAAAAGATCTCGTTAATAAGGCCTTCTTAATAAGATCTCCTTTAAAAGATCTCGTTAATAAGGCCTTCTTAATAAGATCTCCTTTAAAAGATCTAGTTAATAAGATCTCCTTACTAAGGTCTCATTTATAAGGACTCCTCTATAAGGTCTTCTTAATAAGGTATACTTTATAAGATCACCTTTATAAGGTCTTCTTAATAAGGTATACTTTATAAGATCACCTTTATAAGGTCTCCTTAATAAGGTCCCCTTTACAAGATCCCCTTAATAAGTTCGTCTTTCATAAGATCTCCTTAATAAGGTCTCCTTTATAAGGTCTCCTTAATAAGGTCTCCTTAACAAGGTCTCCTTAATAAGGTCTCCGTAATAAGGTCTCCTTAATAAGGTCCCCTTAATAAGGTCTCTTTAATAAGGTCTCTTAATAAGGTCTCCTTAATAAGGTCTCTTAATAAGATTTCCTTTAAAAGATCTCCTTAATAAGCTCTCCTTAATAAGCTCTCCTTTATAAGGTCTCTTAATAAGATTTCCTTTAAAAGATCTCGTTTATAAGATCTCCTTACTAAGGCCTTCTTACTAAAGTCTCCTTTATAAGGTCTCCTTTGTAAGACCTCCTTAATAAGGTCTCCTTTGTAATATCTCCTTACTAATGTCTCCTTACTAAGGTCTTCTTACTAAAGTCTCCTTTATAAGGTCTCCTTTGTAAGACCTCCTTAATAAGGTCTCCTTTGTAATATCTCCTTAATAAGAACTCCTTAATAAGGTCTCCTTTATAGGAAATCAATAATACACCCTAATATTGTCTTAAAAAATTATAGAGTTTCCGTGAGAAACCAAAATGTTTTCATAAGAAACCTTAAGATTTTCTAGGGATATCGTAAGGTTTCCTTAAGAACCCTTTGATTATCTTATGTAACTCTTAGAATTCTTTAAGCTTCCTTAAGAAAGGACATTTTAGTTCCCAAAAATTTCCTTCAGAAATCTAATGTTTAGGTTTCTTTAGGCAACTCTAAGGTTTCCTTTCCTTTGGTTTAGGATTCCTTAAGAATTTGTTAAAAACCCAATTACATCCTGAACGAAATTCTCAAACATTTATGTACCACTCCTTCCTTTCTATATTACATTTGATTTATTATCATTCTCTCCCATCGACCCTTTTGCCCCCTTGCTTTGTGTACAGACAATCACTACAACATTTTATTGCTGTTATTCAAACTGTTCGCCCGGGCACATCCGTCTCCACATTAATCGTCCTCAATATAACTCCTCGTACCACTACCAAAAATGCCAGTTTAATAATGAAAGTGTCATAAATTATGTCACAGTTGACGAAAGGACATATGTTGTTGTAACGAGACGTACGGCCGTGTCTGTCTACATGGGGCCGTATAATTTGTTCTGCCGTCTCATTTCGGCTGGACTTTTAAGTATGAAACAGGCGGCAGTTAAAAAACAATTGTTGTTGTGTGTTTGGTGATGTTGTTGTTCTTTCACTTTTTAAAATTATGATGAACTTGACATTGTTGTGAAAATTGTTTGTAAACATTCCAGGCATTTTCACTCGTTTTGGAAGTGTAAAAAGTTGTCACAAAATTATTTAAATTGTGAAAATAATCAAAGGAAGTAATTAAAGAGATGCAACTACAGTTTAAAGCAGTAATAATGTGGAACTAATAAATATATTTTAAGTATATGATTAGATTTCATTGTATATTACAAATAAGATTGTTCATTGAAGGCTTTTGCCATTCCATGCGCTCCATTATCTTCTTCCTGTAATCTAGCTGGTTTGATTACAAGAAGACTCACCACGGTCTGATATACTTCATTCGACCTTTACGTCTAAATGAAGAACAACACTCGAGATTTCGTAGTTCTTGCAAACTTCTTTGAAGCATGTGATTTCTAAAGATGGCGTTCATCCTGCTTAGAAATTTATGGAAGTTATACCCACAAAAATACTTGAATGTGGGAGGTTTAGAGATTTAGTGGTACCAAAAATTACCTTCAAGAATTTGGCTGCAGTGCTTTTGAATCTAAAACTTCCGAGAGGTAAAACATTGTCTTACAAGATAATAACGCCGTTGAATGCATCTGTCCGACTATGGCTAGAATACGTTTAGTGACACTGGGTTCAGTTTTCTTTGAAGGCTTGGGTGACTTGTCAAGTATAGACGTTGGGAAGGTAAAGTGTTACTTGAGACGCACAGGGACGTAAAAGCCCGTAGAATCTCAATCGACCTCTACTTGTTCAAATGAGTCACATGATTCTTTTCTGACTACCTAACATAACCTAAACCATTACATTTCACATGAACGAATAGTTGTAATGGGGCTTCAAGATTGATAAATGCAATTGGTTTTCATAAAACTTCTGGTCCGCGTTCCTGTAACTCCTGCGATCCTTCAATTTAATATTTCATTAAGAATCCCAATGGTTTCCTTAAGAATTCCAATGGTTTCATTAATAATCCCAATGGTTTCATTAAGATGAGGATGTTTTAATTGAGAATCCCTATGGTTTTCCTGACAATCCCAATGATTTCCTTAAGTATCCCAATGCTTTCCATAAGGAAACTGAAGGTTTTCTTGAGAATCCAAATGGTTTCCTTAAGAATTCCCATGGTTTCATTAAGAATCCCAATGGTTTCATTAAGATTAGGATGTTTTAATTGAGAATCCCTATGATTTTCCTGACAATCCTAATGATTTCCTTAAGAATCCCAATGCTTTTCATAAGGAAACTGAAGGTTTTCTTGAGAATCCAAATGGTTTCCTTAAAAATCCCAATGGTTTCTTAAGAATACAAGTGGTTTCTTTAAGAATTCGAATGATTTCCTTAAGAATCCCAATAGTTACCTTAAGAAAGCCACGGTCTGATATACTTCATTCGACCTTTACGTCTAAATGAAGAACAACACTCGAGATTTCGTAGTTCTTGCAAACTTCTTTGAAGCATGTGATTTCTAAAGATGGCGTTCATCCTGCTTAGAAATTTATGGAAGTTATACCCACAAAAATACTTGAATGTGGGAGGTTTAGAGATTTAGTGGTACCAAAAATTACCTTCAAGAATTTGGCTGCAGTGCTTTTGAATCTAAAACTTCCGAGAGGTAAAACATTGTCTTACAAGATAATAACGCCGTTGAATGCATCTGTCCGACTATGGCTAGAATACGTTTAGTGACACTGGGTTCAGTTTTCTTTGAAGGCTTGGGTGACTTGTCAAGTATAGACGTTGGGAAGGTAAAGTGTTACTTGAGACGCACAGGGACGTAAAAGCCCGTAGAATCTCAATCGACCTCTACTTGTTCAAATGAGTCACATGATTCTTTTCTGACTACCTAACATAACCTAAACCATTACATTTCACATGAACGAATAGTTGTAATGGGGCTTCAAGATTGATAAATGCAATTGGTTTTCATAAAACTTCTGGTCCGCGTTCCTGTAACTCCTGCGATCCTTCAATTTAATATTTCATTAAGAATCCCAATGGTTTCCTTAAGAATTCCAATGGTTTCATTAATAATCCCAATGGTTTCATTAAGATGAGGATGTTTTAATTGAGAATCCCTATGGTTTTCCTGACAATCCCAATGATTTCCTTAAGTATCCCAATGCTTTCCATAAGGAAACTGAAGGTTTTCTTGAGAATCCAAATGGTTTCCTTAAGAATTCCCATGGTTTCATTAAGAATCCCAATGGTTTCATTAAGATTAGGATGTTTTAATTGAGAATCCCTATGATTTTCCTGACAATCCTAATGATTTCCTTAAGAATCCCAATGCTTTTCATAAGGAAACTGAAGGTTTTCTTGAGAATCCAAATGGTTTCCTTAAAAATCCCAATGGTTTCTTAAGAATACAAGTGGTTTCTTTAAGAATTCGAATGATTTCCTTAAGAATCCCAATAGTTACCTCAAGAAACCCAATGGCTTTCTTAAGAATCCCATTGGTCTTTTTAAGAATACCACTGGTTTCACGAAGAAACCAAATATTTCCATAAGAAACCGCAAGTTTTTCTTGGAAATACAAAAAGTTCCCTTAAAATCCCAAAATTTTCCTTAAGAATCCCAATGGTTTCATTAAGAATCTCAATGACTTCCTTAGGAAACCCAATGGTTTTCGTTAAGAAACCAAAAATTTCCATAAGAAACCTGAAGGATTTCTTGGGAATCCTAAAGAATCCCTATAGTGTCATTATGAACCCAAATGTTTCCATAACGAATCTAAAGATTTTCTTGAAAATGCAATTGTTTTTAAGAACCCAACTGTTTTCTTAAAAATTCCAATAGTTTCATTAAGATGTTCCCCAATGTTTTCCTTAAGAATCCCAATTTTACCTTAAGAATCCCAATGTTTCCGTAAGGAACTTAAATGTTTTCTTGAGAATTTTTAAGATTCCCAATGTTTTCATTAAGAAACCAAATATTTCCCATAAGAAACCATTCCTTGGTTTCTTTGGGAATCCCAATGGTTTCTTAAGAATACCTGTGGTTTCTTTAAGAATCCCTAGGGTTTTCTTAAGAATTCCAATGGTTTTCGTAAGAATTCTAATGGCTTCCTCAAGAATTCCAACAGTTTCATTCAGAAACCAAATGTTCCCTAAAGAACCTAAAGGTTTTCTTGAGGATTCCAATAATTTCCTCAAGAATCCCAAAGATTTCCTTAAGAATCCCAATGATATCTTAAACATATCTCTCTCTCTTTAAGACTCACAATGGTTTCCTTCATAATACCGATAAATTCCCTAACTCCAACTCCAAATAATATCAATATTTCGTTAAGAATCCCGATGGTTTTTTTCTTATCTCAAGGATTTCCTCAAGAATCTCTATGGATTCCCTAAGAATAATGTAGGTTTCCTTCAGAAACTAAATGCGTTCCATAAGGAACTAAAGGTTTTCTTGAGAATCACAATGGTTTCCTTAAGAATCCCAATGTTTTCCTTAAGAATACCAAACTTTTCCTTAAAAATTCCAAAGGTTTCCTAAAGAAATCAAATGCTTTCCATAGAAAACCTAAAAGATTTCTTGAGAATCCCCATGATTTCCTTAAGAATCACAATGATTTCCTTAAGAATACCAATAGTTTCCCTAAAAATCCAAAGAATTCCAATCCTAATGGTTTCCTCACGAATACCAATGGTTTCTAAAGAATAATAGTGGTTTCATTAAGAATCCCAACGGTTTCCTTACGATTCTTAGTGGTTTTCTTAAGGATGCCACTGGTTTCCTCAAGAATCCCAAAAAATTTCCTTCAGAAACTAAATGCTTTCCATAAGGAACTAACGGTTTTCTTGAGAATCAAATTGCTTTCCTTAAGAATCCCAATGATTTAAGAATACCACGAGTTTCTTTAAGAATTCCACTGGCGAATCCCAAAGCTTTCCGTAAGAAACCAAATGGAAATCCATAAGGAAACTCAAGGTTTTCTTCAGAACCAAAATGGTTTCCATAAGGTTACCTTAAGATTTCTAATTGTTTCCTCAAGAATCCCAAAGTTTTTCTCAAGAAACCAAAGGAAACTCTCGAGAATCCCAATGGTCTCCTTAAGAACATAACAATCAACATTCATAACAAATCAATGAACTCTTGAAGTATTTCGAACTAGTTTTCAGATTATCTCGCCACGAACATTCAGTTCAGTTTCTCAGTTTATCATGAAAGCAAATCTAGGTTCAAAACCGATCAGGACCATACGCCTTTATTCATATTTATGTGAAAGCCCCCACAACAATATTTAAAAAGCCATTTCAGTGAGTATAAAAAGGCTTTCCTTTGTTCCGCATGATATGCTTTTTTTGAGAATTTTTCTATTCATAAATATCCTAGCTCGTCTAACCATTCGTCTGCAATATCTTTGCTGCACAAGAAAAGAAACTGCACACTTATCATTGGCAAACATATCCTAGACGACGTCTCTACCAATTCCTCAGAAACACTTGCATAAATCATATTGCAATTATGTAGCGGCAACATTAAAAACACTTTAAATGAAACATTAATTCATTGATGGCAGTTGCGAGTTGCGAAACAGGACAAAAAAGTGAAACAATCCAATGGAATTCAAATCTATAATCCCTATCTGGTGTCGAGAAAAAACACTTCTCTCTCTCTCACTCTCAACACCAGCTGAAGGCCAATTTGTAATTGCACACCGGTGCTTAGCGCACACGATATGAGCATAAAGACCAGCATGAAATGCCATGGTCCTAGACATCATCAGCCCTCAACCGCTTCCATTATCATCAGCATCATCATAAATTTTGCACAAAGCCCCACACAACCATCCAGGCAAAACGTTGTTCTCTACAACTAAATGCAATAAAAATTTAAAATGATGCCTTCCTCCAGAATGGAGGAATCCAGTTCACGGCACGGAATATGAAACAAACGAGCGAGCGCTTATAACGCGCATTATTGCACATTTTAGCACTTAATAAATCTTGTAACACAGCAAGTTGGAACAACGGGGGGAAACAAAAGCCCACCAGTGAAATGTGAAAGCGTTCAGTTCACTCCTGGCGAGCCCCCAAGAGTGGTGTGCGAATATATGATAATCAGTATTCCCCAATGTATTATAGACATAGAGAACCGCATTCTATATTAGAATAATACAACAACAATTGCACCATCGCTGGGGAACCACGCCAAACAAAGTGTGGCATGTGGCTCTAAGGATTTGCAGGCGAAGATGATTGCGAGCTATGCCGCCGCTTCTCTGATGGTGGATGTTGTTCGAGATGGTGGTGGTGGTGCTGGTTATGGCCGGATTATCATTTTGCAAAATTTGCACAATTGCACACAAATGAAATTGTTTTTCTTTCGCTTCGTTTCTCTACCCCTGCCCGGTTGTCGTGGAAATTTCTGGGAGTGGGATATATAAGACAATGAAAGGATATGCGTAGTTTAGCGTATTGGTTGAGCAAAGGAAATAATATATCTTATTTTAAGTGAATGCGATTTTGTCAGAGGCGGGTGAACAAAGATCCTTAAGGGATTTGAAAAAAAAAAAACTTTTAAATGTAGGCTAATCAAACGGATTTGTCTGCACTAATAGAAATGGGCTATAATTTGGCTTAAACCAAACAGGGTTTAGGTTTAGCTTTTTTTTAAATCTTCTGATTAATTTTTGCTCCGGCTGGTTTTATATTCAATTTAGTTAGTTATTTTTTCGCCAAATGTTTGTAACACCAAGAAATATTCAAGCTACACACACCTTTAAGTACACCGACCGGTTTAGAATCAGCAGCTGAATCGATTTATAATGCCTGTCTGTAAGTCCGTCCGTCTGCTGTTCATCTAAGCTTGTTCGCACTCTACAGGTCGCAATTGTCGTGCGATTGTCATTCAATTTAGCAGAAGTAGAACCAGAGCAACTTAAAGGATTCAACAATCTAAATATCTCGATATAGTGATATGTAGTGATAGCAAAAAAACGAAAGTAAGAAAATAAAAGCTTGTAATTTTAATTATTTTTAGCATATATTCCTTTCTTTAAATTGGCATTTATACAGTATCATTGGCTGGGAATAAGTATTTAAACTAATTTTTTTCAAAAATGTTATTCTTAGGAATTTTATAGCGCAGAAAGAAGATTTGAAAAACTAAAGTGGACGCGACGGAGAACGATCTTCGACATTCAACAGGTACGTCTTAATAGTCAATAGAGCATTAAATAAAATGTTTAAGTTGTCTGTTCTTTGTCCTGTCGCTTCTAAAACTTTAAACACTTTTTTAGGCAGCAATCCTGACCTTTTTAATACAATATTGTTATTTACGCTTTCTATAGCATTGTTCAAACTGCACTCAATAAAACACCCATAATTACTTTTTCCAGACTTTAAATTTTCCTAATGGAGTTTGACAGGCAAATCCGGAAAAAGTGATTTTGGGTGTATATCCGATCGTAGCTTAAAATTACACAGTGCAACACGAAAAAAAATAACCATATACGGACACCGCTACATGATAAAAGACCAAAAAAAAAAAGACCCGTGTTTTTTTTCCCCCAAAGTCATGCACTTTTTTTATGGGCCCCCAGAGATTTGAGGCCTCGGTGTAATTTTTGGAAAAAAGTGATCATATTCTCAGGCTCATATCTTGCAAACCGTTCGGAATTTTTATTTACTCTCTGAGGCAAAGTTCTAGCTCTTGTCATAAAGAACAAAAATTGTGAACATATAAAATCAAAAAAACTTCATCTTCAAGGTCAAAATCGCAAATGTCCTCGAACAAATCTTATAGGCTGTAGTGTGTGTAGGTAGCGTATACGTGCTGTTGATTAACGATAATATCACTCATACGCACTGTGACCATTAATAGAAACAGTCCTGCAAGATCTACTTTTCCCACCTAAACGGTGTTAAGAATGCTTCCTAGGAAGTTCATATGTTCTAGAAAGTTGTTTATTGAGATCTTAGGTACATTTTTGTAGTTGATTGTTTCCCTGAATTTTCAGCGGTTTGCTACCTATGGACCTGAACAGGGGAAAAAAGGTTAAAAAAATCGAATTTTTTTTAAGTTTTTTGCGATTTTGACCTTGAAGATGAAGTTTTTTTGATTTTATATGTTCACAGTTTTTGTTCTTTATGACAAGAGCTAGAACTTTGCCTCAGAGAGTAAATCAAAATTCCGAACGGTTTGCAAGATATGAGCCTGAGAATATGATCACTTTTTTCCAAAAATTACACCGAGGCCTCAAATCTCTGGGGGCCCATAAAAAAAAAGTGCATGACTTTGGGGAAAAAAAAACACGGGTCTTTTTTTTTTGGTCTTTTATCATGTAGCGGTGTCCGTATATGGTTATTTTGAAATGACTTCAAAAATGTTGCACAGTGTTATCCTACAATCCGACTGCAATATTTGTCACACCTAATTAAATTATTGTACAGCATATTTTATTTAATATAGTGGAAATGATAGAAAAGATATGGGAAAAATTATGTAATCGTTTCTACTGAATTCACTCAGGATTCCCGCACGAATTTCGCGCGATTCGGGAATTGAAAAATATGCGAATTGCCGGGAATTTTCCCGCGGGAAATCCTGGGATGCAAACTCTACTAACCATCCCTCCGACTTATATTCGCCCATTCTCTATCCTGTCATCCTTTACCCATCCGTCCTCCATACTTCCGACCACTATCACTCCGACCTCTATCCTTCCGTCTAATATCTCTCTATCACACCGTCGACTATTCATTCGTACACTATTCTTCCGTCCTACATTCATCAAACCTCCATCCCTCCGACCTATATCATTCTATCCTTACACTTCCGTTCTCCGACCTCCACCACTCCGAACTCTATCCCACCGTCTCCTACTTTATTCTTCCGTCCTATATTCATTGAAACTCCATTCATCCGTCCACTACCCCTCTGTCATATATGCCTCCATCCGCCGCCATGCCTCCATCGCTATGACTGACCACCTATTCTGCATAATCCATCCTTCCTTTGTCATACGTCGTCTGTCTTTGTCCATCAATATATATTCTTTTCCATCAGTACATCTCAATTCCCTAACATGCATCCAATTTCCAGTAAGCAAGCAAGACTACTACTTTTTTACTGTTTCCATGACAAACTTACACTGCCGTCTTCTATCCATCCGACCTCTATCTTCCGTCCTCCGTCCCCTTTTCTTACATACTTTATTTTTCCGTCCTATATTCATAGAATCTTCATCCCTCCACCCTTTGACCCTCTTTCATATATCCCTCCTTCATATATCTATCCACCCCCTAACCCTGTGACCAATATCCCTCCGTCTTCTATCCTTTCGCATTCTATTCTTCCGTCCCGTATTCATCGAATCTCCATCCAATATCCCTCCATGGCTCTATTTGACAACCCTCTCTGTGTTATCCATCCTTCGCCATAAGTCGTTTTTTATCCATTAACACATATTTTGATTCCTCCCGTCATTACATCTCAATCCCCTGGTATACATCCAGCTTCCAATTGTCTGTCTGATCCACGGACACTGTCCACAGTTCGCGTGATATTACAAGAGAGACTACTCTTTTTATTGTGTCCATGAAAGAAACGTCGAACAAGGCACATAATGGTACACAGTATTATCGTTAGTTGGAGAGCCACCGTGGCCTTACCACCTAGAGAGCCCAGATTGACCTCCGGGTTATACCTTTCAGCGACTTTTATGACTAAAATTCCGTGTATATCTCTTTTACAAAATTGGAAGACGGTTCTATACAATAAGTCCTTTTCAGTGAATACAATTGTATAGTACTCATTTAGAGAAGCCACCCCCATACAATCAGAGATGTTTGTGGAATTATTGTTTTATATTTGAAAGGAGAGTTGAGATATGCCCAAAAATTGACTAGTCTGTGTATCACGGACCACTACACTTTCACAACGACTACATGAAATGCCTAAAACAGGTCTCAAAGTCCAGACATGATTTACAAGAATTTGGTAGCATAGTTGTTTCACATTATTATGAGAAGCCAAACTGATTTGCTGCATGGAGAAGTGAAGCTTAATTAAGAGCAGTACGAGCTCTGCTCCAAGTATAAAGTATATATCATCAATCTAGAATAGTGTGGTATAGAATGGTTGTTTGGTTCGATGTATATTCCAAGGATCAGGGATAGACATAGACATTGCTATGAATTTTATCAATCTATGATATAGGCCAATTCAATATTCCAATTTCAATATTTCATTGTACTTTCTGATAGTCTGACCGTCATCCAAATGTGCTGAATTATGTCCTGATGACTTCACCATCAACTGTAAATATAGCGTGTGCCATTTAAAATTTTATATTAGAATCGGCTATAAAAAAGTAAAGATTATTTTTTCAAATTTCTGGATTTATAGGAAAGGTTGAACTTTGTCATTTAATAATGGAACACATTCATATGACTACCACGACTGGCTCGGCAGTACCTCATACGATCAACCGAATTTTTCAGTACATGGCTTAATGATGCCCCCAGCCCAAAATCCACACCAAACAGTGACTCGTTGTGGATGCATTGGCTTCTCAATAGGCACGTGTGGATTCTCTGAACCCCATATACGGCAATTTTGCTTATTGACATAGCCACCGAGATGAAAATGAGCTTCATCTGAAACAACACGAAAATTGTCCACGTAAAATTGTTACTTTGGAAGTAGGCTTTTAATATTAATATTTTAATATAAATTGCATCCCATTTTGCAAATGTCACACATAAACCTTTCAAAGT
Organism: Polietes domitor; assembly: GCA_947397865.1. NCBI lineage: Eukaryota > Metazoa > Arthropoda > Insecta > Diptera > Muscidae > Polietes > Polietes domitor. The sequence continues at coordinate 149,436,251 of OX377621.1, read as the reverse complement.
CAATGTAATCTGCAGTTCAAATTTTAAATGGCCCAACCTATGGATGGAGTATTAACGCAATATTACCCATATACAACATAAATTTGGGGTTCGGAATGAAGAACTTTCGGAACTATCGTTGTAAATATCAGAAACTTCAATAACTCTGTCAGAAAGACTGCGTGCACGTTCGGCATGTGTGAATCCCTCACTATCTCTCAGCCTTTCATAATGAATGATAAATGGAAAATTGGGAGCACACTTTTATGACATAGATCCTGGCTTATAAGTACATCTGAAATAGAGCTAAAGGATCTCCAAGATCTCTTGGATATAAGTTCTAGGTCCTGGCTTATAACTACATCTGTAATGGAGATGAAGGATCTCCGAGTTCTCTTGGATCTAAGCTCCTACTTTTATTGTGAGCTATCCGATTAGGTTGACAATGTATTAAGGGAAAGTACTGGAAATGTCATTGAAAAATACATTCTCTTTAAATAGATGTATTGAAGCATTTTGAATGGTTTCATCTCAACCAATATCGTCTATCCCAAAAAAACACTACATCTATGATGGGTAATGCATAAAATTCAAATGCCACAATTTCCCTACAACTTATTTCCGAACCAAAAAAACTAGCAAAGCTTTCCCTTACCTGCTATCATCATTCATTCATCCCTCAAGCCGTTCCCGAGGAATCCTCTTACTCTGATAATATGTTGCAAATAACACAGAGAAACCAGCATTGGCTTTGCTTATCCTCCAGCCAGCAAGGAAGTGTTTGTTCTCACAACATTACCACTCGTTCGTAGAACTATATAAACATATATATCACTATGCTACCCTTTCCCGCAAACCATCGCTCAAATATCCATTCATATCAATTTTTCAATTGCCCCAAAAGGAAACACAGTGTATTTTGTTCATTCTCATCTTCATCGTCAACGAATTCCTTAAAGGTTTTCCGTTTTGCAAATCTCTTCCTATTCTTGTTTTTTTTTTTGGTGGTAGATCCTGGCAACAAAATGCAAAGGAATATTTAACATTAAAATGCGTTAAGCCACAAGAAAATATGAATGAATGAATGCTTGCTTGCATACTTACATATGTATGCCGGTGTATAAGTAAGTACGAACGAAGGAATGTCCTTAAGATAAAGTTGCCAAGGATATTCGCATATTCGTATGCATATGTAAGTAAATACAGACGTAGCTGCGTTTTTTCCATTCTTTCCTTCCAAGTAACTCATAAAATATCTTGGCAATGATACATGGCATTGGCAAAAGCAGGGAACGAACAGAAACAAAGAGTCCACACACACAGTTCCAAGTCGATAGATGAACAACGGCGTTGGGTTAGCTGGAAAATAAAGCAATCATTACATTTATCAGGCAGATCACAACAAAGACTTCTTATTCCCACGGGAAAGAGCCGAATTGTTTCTGCGTCTACCAATAACCAGAAAAAAGAGAGCACCCAACGAAGTGATTCGGAAGTAGTGACAATTGGGATCTTCACCAATGAATTTAGCATGGAGTTCTCATAGGAGGGATGTCCTTTATTTTGAAAGACTTAAAAGTTACTTTAAAGTTTTGCAAATGGACCACTTTTTCACTAGTTACTACTTCTGTTTTAAAAAATCCGCCACTACCAGGGGTAGAACAGTTGACCTTCTGGTTGCTACTACGGCAATCTAACCACCTCAGCTAACCACTCAGCTATCATTTTGTTCGTTAGAACTCGCAATAGGAAACTTAACAATATATATTAATTTAGTATGAATTAATATATAACGCACATTAATATTAAATTAAATTAGTATTCAATACATTAACATTACTTAATTTTACTGATATTATTAATTATTAATAAAAATGAAATATTTAAAATACATTAATAAAGCAATAAATTAGATTTTTTAAACAAAAGTGTGTTAAAATAAATATTTATAAAAATAATAATAACAAGTAAGAAGGCGTTAAGTTCGGCCGGGCCGAATCTTATATACCCTCCACCACGGAGTGCATTCCACAGTATTACCAGTAGATTAAAGAATGTCGAGGGAATGCGAATTGCAAATATCAAGTAAATACAAGCTAATATGTTTAAAAAACATGCTGAAATACACTAAATATTAGGGGTATTTTCAGTACTTGTGAGGGAAAAATTTTTCCCTCTGGACCGATTTCGTCCACTTTCAATCCCAAGCGATCTACAACCATAAGACACATTTAGGAAAAATTTGAACCTTCTAGCTCATTTCGTTCGGCCTCTATCGTGCTTTCAACAGACAGACGGACAGACGGACATGGCTATATCGTCTTAGAATTTTACCACGACCCAGAATATATATACTTTATGGGGTCTCCGATAAATATTTCAAGGTGTTACAAACGGAATGACAAAGTGAATATACCCCCATCCTGGAGGTGGAGGGTATAAAAAACAATTAAAAACGGCGTTGTATACCTCCACCAGAAGTGCAGTGGTATTACAGGAAAATCTCAATTTTTTAATATAATCAAACCAAAACAAATAAAAATATTGAAAAAATACTTTTATAAATGAATATAATATTTTTATTATTTCAAATCACAGGTATAAGCCAAGGCTACCAATACGTTTATACCATATATCAAAATAATACTTCAAGTCAATTCAAAAAGTAAATATAGGGTCCGCCATCTAACGTTTTTATACCCTCCACCTCCTGGATGGGGGTATATTCACTTTGTCATTCCGTTTGTAACACCTTGAAATATTCATCGGAGACCCCATAAAGTACATATATTCTGGGTCGTGGTAAAATTCTAAGACGATATAGCCATGTCCGTCTGTCTGTCTGTTGAAAGCACGATAGCGGCCGAACGAAATGAGCTAGGAGGTTCAAATTTTACAAAAATGTGTCTTATGGTTGTAGATCGGTTGGGATTGAAAGTGGGCGAAATCGGCCCAGAGGGACAAATTTTTCCCTCACAAGGACTGAAAATATCCCTAATATTTAGAGTATTTCAGCATGTTTTTTGAACATATTAGCTTGTATTTACTTGATATTTGCAATGCGCATTCCCTTTATAGCATAAAAGGCACCATAGAGTGTTTTTTATTTGTAGGGGCCGAAATGGGACAAAAAGGGATAGAAATGGTACCTATCAAACGACAACAGATAGAAACACGAAATTTGGCGTGTACATTCCTCTAATAGAGTAAATACATAATATAAGAGTATTTTTTATAAATTCGTATTTTTAAGGGGTTAAATGGGGATAGAGGGATAAAAATAGTACCAACCTAACGGCTGCACCTATAATAATGAAATTCGATATATACATTCCTCTGATTGCGTAGACACGTAAAATAAAAGAACTATCCAAAATTCGCACTTTTTGGGGTTCAAATGGAAAAAGGGGATAAAAATAGTACCTACCAAATTACAGCAGCTAGAATCATGAAATTCGGAGTATACATTCCTCTGACTGCGTAGACACGAAAAATAAAACGCTTTTTCCAAATTCGTACTTTCAAGGGATACAATGGCTACAGGGGATAAAAATTCAGTGTATATATCTCTCTAATTGTGTAGATATGTAAAATAAAAAGATTTTAGATAGTCGTACTCTTGAAGGGTCAAAATAGGAAAAAGGGGATAAAAATGGTACCAACAAAATGGCCGCTGATAGAATCATGGAATTCGGTGTATACATTCCTCTGACTGTATAGCTACGTAAAATATTTTTTTCCAAATTCGTACTTTATTTTGTTGCTTTTACGACAAAAAATGGTAGAATCATGAAGTTGCGTGAGAGATAAGGTATTTTCAAAATTTATACTTTTGAAATTAAAATAGGATGGAAATACAACCAACCAAACGACTGTAGCTGTAAATCCCCCAATATTTAGGGTAATTATGATTGCTCCCCTATATTTACTTTATGAATTGAAGTATTATATCCATTATATAAATAGTATACAAATATTGGTATTTTCATACAGTTAAAATTTGTTGCGGACATTCCTCTTGTAGCGTGGAAGCACCACAAAAAAAATAAAAGTTTTAGCGGGCAAAATGGGACAAAAAGGGATAAAATATGGTACCAATGATACGACAACAGCTAGAATCATGAAATTCGGTGTGTACATCCCTCTAATTGCATAGACACGTAAAATAGAGGGATTTTTCGAAATTCGTACTTTTAAGGGATATAATTAAAAAGAGGTATAACAAGTAAGAAGGCGTTAAGTTCGGCCGGGCCGAATCTTATATACCCTCCACCACGGAGTGCATTCCACAGTATTACCAGCAGACTAAAGGATGTGTACAATGGATCCAATAGGGTCTCTGAGTGCACGGATTGCGTAAGCTTTCTTGTCCTTTAAACCTAACCTAAAGAATTTCGACTTTACATAGATGCACAGTACCACATTACGAAAATTGTGATATTTGTATGCACATTACTATATTTGTTTACTATTTCAAACTATAATGTATACTTACGCGCACTGTTTAAAATCGACTACTATATATAAATAAAATGCTGAAATTGTGAAATTGAACATGCCTAAATATTAGGCGATTGTCAGTCGCCATTAGAAAGAAGCATTTTCAGATACAGACAAAGTGATAAGAAAAGTATACATTTTAAAGATATCCCCATTCGCCCCATTCTCCGCACAAATGTACAAATGTAAAAAACCCTTTTTCGAGTCTTCATAGTCAGAATGTATACATCGAATTTCATGATTTCAACTTCAGCGGTTTGGTAAGTCCCATCTTTATACCTCTTTTTAATTATATCCCTAAAAACTAGGAATTTCGAAAAATCCCTCTATTTTACGCGTCTATGCAGTTAAAGTACACACCGAATTTCATGATTCTAGCTGTTGTCGTATCATTGGTACCATATTTTATCCCTTTTTGTCCCATTTATTTTCTTTGGAAGCACCTTCCAAGCTACAATTAATAAGTAATGGATATAATACTTCAATTCATAAAGTAAATATAAGGGAACAATCATAAATACCCCAAAAATTTGGGGGGGTAGAGAGTGTATTTTCAGCTACAGTCGTTTGGTTGGTTGTATTTCCATCCTATTTTAATTTCAAAAGTATAAATTTTGAAAATACATTATCTCTCACGTACGCAGTATAAGACATCTTCATGATTCTACCATTAAAAGCAACAAAATAAAGTACGAATTTGAAAGAAAAAATATTTTACGTGGCTATGCAGTCAGAGGAATGTATACACCGAATTCCATGATTCTATCAGCGGCCGTTGGTACCATTTTTATCCACTGAATTTCATCATTCCAGCTGTATTCGTTTAGTTGGTACTATTTTTATCCCCTGTAGCCATTGCATTCCTTGAAAGTACGAATTTTTTTTATTTTTCGTGTCTACACAGTCAGAGGAATGTATACTCCGAATTTCATGATTCTAGCTGCTGTCATTTGGTAGGTACTATTTTTATCCCCTTTTTCCATTTGAACCCCAAAAAGTACGAATTTTAGAAAGTTCGTTTATTTTACGTGTCTACGCAATAAGAGGAATGTATATATCGAATTTCATTATTCTGGGTGCAACCGTTAGGTTGGTACTATTTTTATCCCTCTATCCCCATTTAACCCCTTAAAAGTAGCAATTTAAAAAAAATACTTGTATATTATGTATCTACTCTATTAGAGGAATGTACACGCCAAATTTCGTGTTTCTATCTGTTGTCGTTTGATAGGTACCATTTTTATCCCTTTTTGTCCCATTTCGCCCCCTACAAATAAAAATCACTCTATGGTGCCTTTTTATGATATAAACGGAATGCGAATTGCAAATATCAAGTAAATAAAACTATTATGTTCAAAAAACATGCTGAAATACTCTAAATATTAGGGGTATTTTCAGTCCTTGTGAGGGAACAATTTTTCACTCTGGGCCGATTTCGCCCACTTTCAATCCCAACCGATCTGCAACCATAAGACACATTTAGGAAAAATTTGAACCTCCTAGCTCATTTCGTTCGGCCGCTATCGTGCTTTCAACAGACAGACGGACAGACGGACATGGCTATATCGTCTTAAAATTTTACCACGACCCAGAATATATATACTTTATGGGGTCTCCGATGAATATTTCAAGGTGTTACAAACGGAATGACAAAGTGAATATACCCCCATCCTGGAGGTGGAGGGTATAAAAAGTACGAATTTTGGAAAGTTCTTTTATTTTACGTGTCTACGCAATCAGAGGAATGTATACTCCGAATTTCATGATTCTAGCTGCTGTCATTTGGTAGGTACTATTTTTATCCCCTTTTTCCATTTGAACCCCAAAAAGTACGAATTTTGGAAAGTTCTTTTATTTTACGTGTCTACGCAATCAGAGGAATGTATATATCAAATTTCATTATTCTAGGTGCAGCCGTTAGGTTGGTACTATTTGTATCCCTCTATCCCCATTTAACCCCTTAAAAGTACGAATTTAGAAAAAATAATTTTATATTATGTATCTACTCTATTAGAGGAATGTACACGCCAAATTTCGTGTTTCTATCTGTTGTCGTTTGAAAGGTACCATTTTTATCCCTTTTTGTCCCATTTCGCCCCCTACAAATAAAAATCACTCTATGGTGCCCTTTTATGCTATAAAGGGAATGCGCATTGCAAATATCAAGTAAATACATGCTAATATGTTCAAAAAACATGCTGAAATACTATAAATATTAGGGGTATTTTCAGTCCTTGTGAGGGAAAAATTTTTCCCTCTGGGCCGATTTCGTCCACTTTCAATCCCAACCGATCTACAACCATAAGACACATTTAGGAAAAGTTTGAACCTCCTAGCTCATTTCGTTCGGCCGCTATCGTGCTTTCAACAGACAGACAGACAGACAGACGGACAGACGGACAGACGGACAGACGGACAGACGGACAGACGGACAGACGGACATGGCTATATCGTCTTAGAATTTTACCACGACCCAGAATATATATACTTTATGGGGTCTCCGATGAATATTTCAAGGTGTTACAAACGGAATGACAAAGTGAATATACCCCCATCCTGGAGGTGGAGGGTATAAAAATGGGACCTACCAAACCGCTGAAGTTGAAATCATGAAATTCGGTGTATACATTCTGACTATGAATACTCGAAAAAGGTTTTTTCGAAATTTGTACATTTGGGTGGAGAATGGAGCGAATGGGGATATCTTTAAAATTTATACTTTTCTTATCACTTTGTCTGTATCTGAAAATGCTTCTTTCTAATGGCGATTGATTTTCGAATTTAAACAGTGCACATAAGTATACATTATAGTTTAAAATAGTAAACAATTATAGTAAATGTGCATGAAAATATCACAATTTTCGTAATATGGTACTGTGCTTCTATGTAAAGTCGACATCCTTTAATCTGCTGGTAATACTGTGGCATGCACTCCGTGGTGGAGGGTATATAAGATTCGGCCGGCCGAACTTAACGCATTCTTACTTGTTTTTTTTTTTAACTATTCAACCGTTGGACTATTATTTGTGGGGTGCCCTCTGCAGCCATTTGAATGAAATTATTTTCCATTATTAACCGGAAGGATTGTACTTTCAAATAAAAAAGAAATTTGAGAAAATATTCAGTAGTTTTTTATAGCATTTTCAAAAAAAAAAGGTATTTGGCGGACCCTATAAGATAGAAGTCTTCAAAAAAGCTTAAATAACATATATATAGGTAGATAGTGGGTGCTACAGTTGGTTGTATTTCCATTCTATTTTAATTCCAAAAGTACAATATTTGAAAATCCACTATCTGACGTACACAGGGCAAGATAACCTAACTTCATGATTCAACCAATTTTTGCCGTAAAAGTAACAAAGTATAAATTTGGAAAAATCTTTTTATTTTGCGCGTCTATGCAGTCAGAGGAATGTATATACAGAATTCCAATATTCTAGCTGCGACCATTTGGTCATTCCACTTTCTAAAGTTTCTTTATTTTAGGTATCTACGGAAATAGAAGGATGTACAAACGGAATATCATCATTCTAGCTGTAGGCGTGTAGTTAGTACCATTTATATCCCTCTGTTCCCATTGTATCCCTTGAAAGTAGGAATTTGGGAAAACTATTTATTTTTCGTGTCTACGCAGTCAGAGGAATGTATACTTCGAATTTCGTGACTCTTGCTGCGGTCATTTGGTTCGTACTATTTTTACCCCCTTTTTCCATTTTAACCCCAAAAAGTACGATTTTCGAAAAATCCGTTTATTTTAAGTGTCTACGCAATCAGAGGAATGTATACACCGAATTTAATTATTCTAGGTGCAGCCGTTTGGTTGGTACCATTTTTATCCCTCTATTCCCATTTTACCCCTTAAAAGTACGAATTTGGAAAAAATACTTTTATATTATGAATCACACCGAATTTTGTGTTTCTAGCTGTTGTCATTTGTTAGGTACCATTTTTTATCCCTTTTTGTCCAGTTGAAATATGACATGATATGCAAAATTGTATCGAGATCCAATACACGATATGGGATTTAAAGCTATATTAGAGTAGAATGGGGGCCCAATTTGTATGGGGGTCATACCAAAATAAGGACCCATATATGTGACTTTCATAGTTCTTAGTTGAAATAAAATATAATCTGCAAAATTTTAAAAACTTCCGATGTAAAATGTTGGTCCTAGAGAGGTAATAATTAAAATGGGGGCCCATTTGTAAGGGCGCTACATTAAAAAGTGGGCTTTTACAGATCACTTTCAAAGTAGGTATTCTTTATTGAAATATAACATGATCTGCATGATCAGCAGACGAACGGACGGACAGACAGACATCGTTAAATCGAACTGGTGATTCTAAGCCGATCCGTATACTTAAAGGTGGGTCTAGCTCAATTATTTCTTGGTGTTACAAACATTTGGCGCGAAACTAACTTATAATACCCTAGACCACGAAGTGGTGTAGGGTATAAAAATAAATTGCGGAAAAAAAGTGCGAAAAATCTGGAAAAATCTTTTTATTTTGCATGTCTATGCAGGAATATATACACCGAATTCCATGATTCAAGTTGCGACCGTTTGGTTGGTACCATTTTTATCCCTTTTTACCCCCTTTAGAGTAGGACTTTCGAAATCTCTCTATTTTACGTGTCCACGTAATTAGAGGGATGTACACACCGAATTTCATCATTCTAGTGGTATCCTTTTAGTTGGTAAAAGGAATTTCGAAAACCCTTTTTTAATTTTCGTGTCTACTCTGTCGGAGGAATGTATACATCGAATTTCATGATTCTATCTGCGGCCATTTGGTTGGTATAATTTTCACCCCTTTTTCCATTTACGAATTTCCAAAAAAAAAACTTTATTTTACGTGTCTACGCAATCACACCGAATTTCATTATTCTAGGTGCAGCCGTTTAGTTGTACCATTTTTATCCCTCTATTCCCCGTTTACCCCATAAAAGTACGAATTTGGAACAAGTACATTTAGAGATATGTAATATATAGATATATAATCTATTCAATTAAAGCAATGTGCAAAATGAATTTCGTGTTTCTAGCTGTTGTCGTTTGATAGGTACAATTTTTATCCCTTTCAAAATGAGTGATTCAATACTCGAAATATTAGGTGTTTTGTGGGATATTTCTCTCCTTGTTATGGATGGGCCGATTTCGCCCATTTTCCCAACTATTAGACGTTTTCTTGCAAAATTTGGAATAATTCATAACACCGTTTAGATAGCGCTTAGGTTGCAGCAAAAGTGAAAAATGTCCCGAAAATTTTTTAATTTAATTTGTTTTTTCTTTAATTCAACACTATCTGTAAAAAAATACGTCTATTAATTATATTATGTCATAATAAGGTATACGAACCCCGGTGTTAGGTGTGTTGGTATGTTTTTTTTCATATGATTGGGGTACGATTTTGAGATTTGGATGGAGTTTGCAGTTGCCTTATAAATACGTGGGAGTATACTTACTATTATTACATTCTATTTTAATTAAGTATACGTAATGCAAACAAAGTTATATTACACTGTGTGTAATTTTTTTAATTCATGGAAATATAACCATATACGGACATCACTACTTGATAAAGTACCAAAAAAATACCAACTTCAATGTTGAAGTAAAGAAAAAGCAAATGAAATGAAATAATTTTCGGAAATTTTTCACTTTTGCGGCTACCTAAGCGCTACATAAACGGTGTTAAGAATCATTCCTAGGAAGTTTGCAAATAGAAACTTATTTATTGAGATCTTAGGTACATTTTTGTAGCTGATTGTTTCCTTGAATTTTAAACAGTTTGCTATCTATGGACCCGAACTGGGGAAAAAGGTAAAAAATTGTTTTTTTTTTTGATGTTGAAGAGGAAGTTTTTTGATTTTATATATTCACAATTTGTGTTTTTTATGAAAAGAGCTACAACTTTGCCTCAGAGTGTAAATCAAAATTCCAAACGGTTTGCAAGATATGAGCCCGATCACTTTTTTGCAAAAATGAAACTGAGGCCCCAAATCTTTGGGGGCCCATAAAAAAGTGCATGACTTTGGGCAAAACATGGGAGACACGGGCCTTTTTTGGTCTTTAATGACGGAATGACAACATGAATATACCCCCATCCTTAGGTGGAGGGTATAAAAATAGAACAACTCATTTATAGCAGAGATTAAAATAGAATCCAACCCAATCTCAACATTTTCTTCTGAAATACTATGCTTATACGAGTAAGATCCTCTTAAAATACTCTTTGTTATTAGTATTAAGGCCTGAAATATTATATTATTGGCGCCCGATCACTAAATTCTATAACGAACTAATTTTAAGTTTAATATGAAGATTGTTTCATTCAGCCTTAGATCGATCAAAAGAATGTAAAGCCCGCTTCAGTTCATTTATTTATTTCAATCGAAACAAATCCAAAATCAAGAATTTTATTTAGAACAAAAATTAATTTCAAGAATAGAATTCCCAGCCTTTGATAATTTCATTTCGCTCCACGACTCCAGCTCGTTCAACGACTCTATTTATTCTGGGCCACAACCCGCCATGTTCGCTGCTCTGTGTGCAAGACGTACGTCTACTCTACCAACCATGTACGAGTATACCAGCACTAAAGAGCAGGCCATAAATTCCCCAGCTTAATGGATTAGTAAAGTCAAACCACAGAACACAACGACATCTAACAACCAAAAATTCCATTTGAATGTGAATTAAAGGCCTTCATAGTTGGAATGGACAAACGAATTTTAGTGGAGCAGGATAGCCAACCAAGGACCAACACAAAATCAACAACCAAACAGCCAGCCAACCACCCGGCCAGCAACACCAACTGAACGTGTTAAGATAATAACGACCATGTCCTTGTTATGGAGATGTACATCCGTTTTTGTTTTTCCTATATTTTTTACAGAGGTTGAATGTCAATATTTTTTGATGGGTCCCACAACTAACGATGGCGTTATTGTTATGCTGATAGCCGAAAGGAAGCCAGGACAGCAACATGCCTGCCTGCCTGCCGCAGAAAAAGGAGACCCACAAAATTTGCATATGAATCGACGTGAATTAATGGCTATTTGTATGTATGGATTGGTCTTTAACATTTCTTTTTATGTTTAGTTTTTTTCTTTTTTGTTTGCGGGATGTTTGATGGAAATTTTGAAAAACGAGTTGAGAATTTGATGATTTTGTCCAGAAATTGCTTTGGGTTCTTTGGTTGTGCTGTGCTCCCCCCAGAAAAGGGTTAATTTGTTTAAAATTAAGTGGGTGATTTCATTAAACCATTATCCTGGGATGAGAACATTTAAAGTTTCAACATGAAAAGGACAAAGTTTTCTATGTGAAAAGTGTGCATAATTTATAAGGGTTGGCTAAGGTGAGTGAATAAAATTATTATGGTCACTTAGGCTAATGGCTTAGAGGTATTCCGTTTTTTATTTTTTCTATAGTCCTGATGTTTGCCTTTGGGTCATTGGAAATGTTGGTGGAGGGCAAGTGTAGAGGTAGAGTTTTTATGCCAATGGTAATATTGAATATTTAGGCAGATATATTTATTTATTTGTGTGTATTTTAGAATTCAAATCTTTAGAGCCAAGATAATTTTTTCAAAATAAAACTAATGAAGGAAAGTGAACAAAAATGACATGACATTGTTCACCAGAAGTATTTTCAGCCTTTGGGGAGTTCTGAGATTTATCTGGATCCTCTGGAGATGTTATCCAAAAAGGCAATATCAAAGGGATAGAATATCATCCGAATGGATGTTTAAATGAATGTTGAATGTGAAAATCTGTAATACGAACGTAAAAATATTCGTTTGCTCATTATGAACAAATACGTAAAAATATGACATAAAAGCCAAAAATAAAAATTTGCACTTTCTTTTAAACCGAAAAAATAACTTTGGGTTATTTTCTACAATATTATCGATATATTTTTAAGATTCGCCGTTGACATTTGTTTATGAAGATATCGAGGCGCTCCCATATAACGCCACCGTAGCTGTTAAATATTTAATTGTTAATATTGTTATTTTAGTGCGTTTAGAATGATAAGGAGATCATTTCCAAATAATGTGGACACAGTGGTACCAACCAAATGGTCGGAGTTAGAATCGGTGTATACATTCCTCTGGCTGTATAGATTCAAAAATGCAAGATTATTTGTGTGGAAGGTACTAGCAGTACCCGCTGCTTCGCACGCGAAAAAGCAAGTTATTCGTTAATTTTATCCGTCTCTGTTTTTGGATAGTATTTATTTAATTTTCTTTTGGTGGATATAGATAAATCTAAAATAGTTATTTGGAAAGCTCCTATTAGCTAGCACTCACACACAGTCAAAGGAATGTACTTGTCGATATGCATTTATTTTAGCTGAACTACTTCGTATTTATAGTTTTCTACCAAGTTTTGAACAAAAAATTACAACCATTTATATCCTCGATCTCATGTTTCTAGATTCAGCCAGCCAGTTTATAACTTTTTGCACCTCTTTCCCAAAAAGTACACATTTTGAAAAATCACTATAGGTAACATGTGTTTTTGCTCCCCTAAAAATATGTACTTTATTTGGTAACACAGGATTGTACAGCATTTTTATCCCATTTCGTCCCGCGCACCCCTTAGAAGTACAAATTTCGAAAAATTAAACTACTGCGCTGCTATATGATCAGAGGAATTTACACACTAAATTTCACGATTCTAGCTGTAATACTAAAATTGGTACCAGTTTTATACCTATTTGTCCCGCTCGCCACTTAAAAGTTCAAATTTGGAGAAATCCAATTCTACTTCGTTTCTATATGGTAAGAGGAATTTACATACCGAGTTTCACGATTCTAGCTGTAATACTTTAGACGGTACCCTTTTTGCCCGCTCGTCCCTTAAAAGTACAAATTTCGAAAAATCCAATTTTATTTCGTTTCTATATGGTCAGAGGAATTTACATACCAAAATTCACGTTTCTAGCTGTAATACTTTAGTTGGTACCATTTTTATCCCTTTTTGTCCCACTCGTCCCTTAAAAGTACAAATTTCGAAAAATCCCTATTTGTAGCTCGTCTGCATGGTCATTGCAAGGAACTCACCGAATTTCATGTTTATAGCTTCTGCCCTTTAGTCAGGACGAAGGTTCGATGTTTATCCCTTTTTGGGCCATTTTATCCCCTAAAAGTACGAATTTCGCAAAACCCTCGACGTCTACGTCATATTTGGGAACTACCCTGAAAATGAAATACTAGAAGGGGTGTGGCAATATCGTCAATATTCCAGGTGAATGCAACTCTAATAAAAGCTTTGCCAAGTGTAAAATTTCACAGAAGAAGTTATAACAGCTTTAATTTTACGCAGTTTAGGGCGATTTGGGTGGAAGGTACTGGAAGGGGCGTGGCAAAACATGTCATATTTTGTACACTTAAATTTATTCTAAAAACTTTATCAAATACCAAAATATAGGTAATTCCGAATATCGGTGTGGAAGTTACACTGGATTTAATTTAACATAGGAATATGGTCCATTTGTGTGGGAGTTACCAGAAGGGGCGTGGCAATTTTGTCCATCTTCGAACTTAAACTAAGTATGGGAAAAATATTGCCATGTGCAATGTTTAAATTGATTAACTCCCTTCGAGAGATATCGTGTACACCAGCCAGCCAGACAGACGGACGAATTGAAGGAAGGACATGTCTCAAATATCTTAAAAAGTCGTGAAATGGATTGTGTCGAGTTTAGAAAGTCAAAATAAAACTGAAACTGTTACACATGGGCCTTCGGAAATTTGCTTCTTACATAGTACAAAATCTTCAGAATGCCAGTCAAAATAATTCCACGAGAACAAATTCAACTCTTTATTTTCTTCATTTTCATTTTCTTCATAGCATTGCCTTGATCAACAATTTCAACGGAATTAATTTTAAAGTTTGAATAACTTTGATGGATTAATTAGTATAAAATAACCTTAGCCATGAGTTAAGGTAGTATAACCAATTAAAGAAAAAAATATTTAATATCAATTATACGTCAAATGTTAAATAAAATTACGACATTTCACATTTATTTATTTACATTTCGCTGGTTAGCAAAGACAGACAATTATTATGCCAATGATTGCCTGTGAATGGGCATTGCAATTTGATAATATAACAAGAAAAAACGGCGTTAAGTTCGGCCGGGCCGAACTTTATATACCCTCCACCATGGATTGCATTCCACAGAGGCTGTCGGTTTTCGTAGAAGTGCAGTAATATTACAGGAAAATATAATTTTTTTAAATAGCCAAACCAAAACAAATACAAATATTGAAAAAATATTTTAATAAATAAATATAATATTTTAATTATTTCAAACCACGCTTATAAGGTAATGCTGCCAATACGTCAATTCAAAAAACAAATATTCTTATATTTATATTTTCAAAAATATTTTCAAAGCCATAAATATTGGTAGATAGTGGGTACTACAGTTGGTTGTATTTCCATTCTATTTGAATTCCAAAAGCACAAATTTTGAAAATCCATTATCAGACGTACATAGTGCAAAAAACCTAACTTCAACCAATTTTTGAATCATGAAAAAAGGAATGTATACACCGAATTCCATGATTCCAGCTGCGCCCATTTGGTTGGTACCATTTTTACCCCCTTGACGTTTCTACGGAATTAGAATTTTATCATTCTAGCTGTAGTCGTTTAGTTGGTACTATTTTTATCCCTCTGTACCATTGTATCCCTTGAAAGTACTAATTTCGAAAAATTCGTCTATTTTCCGTGTCTACGCAATCAGAGGAATGTATACTCCGAATTTCATGACTCTAGCTGCGGTCATTTGATTGGTACTATTTCTATCCCCTTTTTTTTCATTTTAACCCCAAAAAGTACGAATTTCGAAAAATCAGTTTATTTTCCGTGTCTACACACTCAGAGGAATGTATACTCCGAATTTCATGACTCTAGCTGCGGTTATTTGATTGGTACTATTTTTATCCCCTTTTTTTGACTTTAACCCCAAAAAGTACGAATTTTGAAAAATTCGTATATTTTACTTGTCTATGCAATCAGAGGAATGTATACACCGAATTTCATTATTCTAGGTACAGCCGTTTGGTTGGTACCATTTTTATCCCTCTATTCCCATTTTACCCCTCAAAAGTAAGAATTTGGAAAAAATACTTTTATATTATGTATCTACTCAATTAGAGGAATGTATACTCCGAATTTCATGACTCTAGCTGCGGTCATTTGGTTGGTACTATTTTTATCCCCTTTTTCTATTTTGACCCCAAAAAGTACGAATTTCGAAAAATCAGTTTATTTTCCGTGTCTACACAGTCAGAGGAATGTATACTCCGAATTTCATGACTCTAGCTGCGGTTATTTGATTGGTACTATTTTTATCCCCTTTTTTGATTTTAACCCCAAAAAGTACGAATTTTGAAAAATTCGTATATTTTACTTGTCTATGCAATCAGTGGAATGTATACACAGAATTTCATTATTCTAGGTACAGCCCTCTGGTTGGTACCATTTTTATCCCTCTATTCCCATTTTACCCCTCAAAAGTACGAATTTGGAAAAAAATACTTTTATATTATGTAGCCACTCAATTAGAGGTATGTACACACCAATTTGTCGTGTAATATGTACCATTTTTATCCCTTTTTTGCCCCATTTCACCCCCTACAAATAAGAATCACTTTATGGTGCACGTGTTTGCTATAAGGGGAATGCGCATACCAAATATCTAGCAAATATAAACAGACATATTCAAAAAACATACTTAAATACGCTAAATTATTAGGGATTATTATGGGTATTTTTAGTCCATGTGAGGGAAAAATTTTTATCTTTGGGCCGATTTGCCCCGTTTCAATCCCAACCGATCTACGACTGTAAGACGCATTTATGGAAAATTTGAACGTTCTAGCTCCTTTCGTTTAGATGCTAGCGTGCTTTCAACAGACGGACAGACGGACGGACATGGCTAGATCGTCTTAGAATTGTATGACGATCAAGAATATATATACTTTATAGGGTCTCATGTCGGTATTTCAAGGTGTTACAAACGGAATGACAAAATTAGTATACCCCCATCCTGTATGTGGAGGGTATAATTAACCTTAACAATGAGTTAAGGTAGTATAACCATTTAAATAAAAAAATATTTAATATCAATAATAAATACGTCAGATGTTAAATTAAATTACGGCAAAGAAATAATATCAATCATACATTTTTATTTGCATTTCTTATTGGGAGGAGAGATCAGGAAATAAATTAAAATAACATGAACCACAGTAGTTGATTTATATTATTTTGATACTTATCGATACTGATACGTATTTTTATTATTATTCATTTCACATTTGATATGTTTTCGTACTGAATTTTTTTAGAAGTTTGTTCGATTGATTTACCATTCCAATAATGTATATGGTGCCATAAAGTCAATATTGTTGAAATATAAAATAAAATAATATGGTTCACAGTGGTTGTTTCATATTCTATTAAACGCAGTGTTCCAAACAGTGTCTACGGGAACATATTGGCCTTTTTGAGCCGCTATTTTTTGCGATGATGCTGCTAAAGGAGTAGAATTTTTCAACGTCTTCTAGTTGGTGATACTATTATGAAAAATTTTAAGAATTTCATGTGTCTATTCTCATAGCTTTTGTCTTCGAGGCGTTTTTTTCAGCCATTTATCTTCGGTATCAGATATACTAACGACTCACAGTGGTTCACAATCGGTAACAATGCAATAAATTTTAATATAGTCAACATTTTTGAGTTTTATAAATATTGAAAATTGACAAGGATTATTTTGAGATAACAATAAAAATATGATTTTTATTTTTTTTTGTTTTTAAGTTTTATTTGTTTAAAATGCGCATAAAATTTTTATTTTTATACACTCCACGAGAGTATTATGTCTTCGTGCATTTGTTTGTAACACCCAAAAGGAAACGAGTTAGACCCATCGTTTATTATACAGATCGGCTTAGAATCACTTTCTAAGTCGATTTAGCAATGTCCCTCCGATCCGATGTTATAGTCCGATCTTAACAAAAATTGGCACAACTAAGTTTTGTGGATCGAGGACCAACGCTATTTAATTTGAGGCAAATCGGTTCAGATTTAGATATAGCCCCCATACAAATGTCGCTCACGACTTGACATTTTCCGCTCTAGAAACCAAATATTGTACTCGATTTTCTTTAAATTTGGCACAACATCTTATAATCCAACTAGAAACATCTATGCAGAAATTGGGTAAGATCGGTTCAGATTTAGATATAGCCCCCATATAAATGTAGCTCCCGATTTGACTTTTTCCGCTTTAAAAGCCACATATTGTACTCGATTTTCTTTAAATTTGGCACAACATCTTATAATCCAACTAGAAACACCTATGCAGAAATTGGATAAGATCGGTTCAGATTTAGATATAGCCCCCATACAAATGTCGCTCCCGATTTTCTTTAAAATTGGCACAACATCTTATAGTCCAACTAAACAAAACTATGGTGAATGTGGGTAAGATCGGTTCAGATTTAAATATAGCCCAAATACAAATGTTGCTCCCAAAAGTTTAATCGATTTTGGCCAAACTATACATTTTATATTTCACCTATTTCGTTCCAGGTTTCAATATATCCTCATATAAATGTCCTCTCCGATTTAACATTTTTTGTCAAACATATACATTTACAGGATACCAAAAACCTTCTCGTTTTCAGTTTTTCGCCGAATTGAATTGTATTCGGATAGAAAGTGGAGTGAAAATAAAAAATCTTAACTATCTTAACAATGGAACTATCAGTTTAAACCATTCAACCATTTTAAAAAATCATCACACTGGTTTCATAAAATTCATAGAGAATGTTGAACTATTAAATTACAAGATTACCCTGAAAACTATATCATGTTATATTTTCTTTTTTTTTTAAACATCCACCCACAATATAGTTTACACTCATTCCAAGTGCATTCAATTTTCCCCAGCCGGCCAACCAACTTTTGCCCTTGTTCCCTCCGCATACGCCACCAAAATGAGTTCGGTATGCTAATCACTTAAGACAACAAAAGCCAATCAAAATGTAAATAAGTACAACATAATTGTCACAGGATATAACATGTATCCCTATCCCAAGCAAATAGACCAAACATACCCATACACACGCACATAAATATGTCCGTTAGCATATACATACACACATACATGAGATGTATGTGCATGTGTCATTGTGGGCATATTTCATTGCACCTCCCATTCCAAGCAACCAACACTCCGCCAACAATCCCGGACACATTTGCCAGATTCTAATGCACTGACTATGACGGACTAAGCACAACATACTCTGGCAAAATGCAGCAGCAACAATGACCAACCAAGCGACCGACCGACCCACCCAACATTGGAGAGTTAGAGACCGTAATGTAAAGTTAGCCAAAAGCTACTTTGTGGCTTCCAAAAATCTACAAAGCACAGGGTCGCCCACACACACGCTGTGATGCATAGGGGACGTTTTGAAACATTTCCATGGACTCCAATATCTACACCAGATGGGGTGGAGGCTAAGGAGCTATGCGGCATTGGAGTTGGCGTCAACATTGGTTGTGCGAAGGAGCAACTAAGCACGACCAGTTATTGAATGTATGCGCCTGGGCATGTGTGAGGAGAAGGAAATAGAATGGCTTACAATAAAGGATTATTTCGGCAATGAGAGTGTGTTTATTTGGTCATATATCAGAGAGCCTTTAGGGCTGTTTAATACAACGAACAAACAAGACCACCCTCCCTTCCACAGAAATGACATAAAAGTGACGGCAAAACAGTCGGTGCAAGAAGTCTGCAACACGAGTCGATGAATATTATAATCTCTCTAAAGTTTATGAATCTCCAATGAAATTATAGGAAAAAATAACTGTGGTCCCAAATCTCAGAATGAAATAGTTCAACTAGTATCCATAGAATCCCAACATAATAACTGCCAAAATAGAAGTTCCTGCTCGGGCGCCAATACAACTAATTTATTTATTAACATGAAATTAAAAGGAAAATCTTGATTCTCTTGATAAATTCGACAGATTAAATATTTTATGTCGATGAATCCGCTAATCCCTCTAAAGTCGAGACATTGGATAAAAATGATGACCTCTTACACAATAAAATTAAATAGCTCAACAAGTACGAAGAATATCATCATGATAATTAAAAAAGTCTCTGCTCGGACGCCAATGAATTTATTAACATGATATAAAAAGGAAATACATACTTGCATCTGACGATAAATACGTCAGATGTATCCCTCTAAAGTTGATAAATGCGCGAGTGATCAGCAAGTATGAAAAAGCTCATCATGATAAAGTTAAAAAGTCTCTGCTCGGGCGCCAATTAAACTAATTTGCTTGGATTAGATTAAATTTTCCTTCCTCTGATCTATCATATGGAGTGATGGGCATATGACAGATGGATTATTTTATGTTTTTTAGGAGGTATAGATTTTCAAAACGGCCAGCCTAATGGGGGTATATCAACATTGTTTACCTTTAAATATTTTTAGTTTTGGGAGGGAAATCATGCTATACTTCCAAAAAAATCCAATCTATGATACCCTTTTTATTGCGCCGACTGTCCTCGCTCCCTCCCCGATAAGAATAGTGATTGTGTCAACCGACTAGTGATTGTGCAGAAACTTTTAACGTCGTTGGCCCGGTGGCATGCTACAAATGTTGCAATTGCCGTTGCTGTTGCTATTGCTGGTGTACACTGCTCGAGTATGTTGTATGTTGTAATTGTTACTTGACATGCAAAAGAGTTTTAATTGAATTATTATTCGTTATATTGTCGCCGTTTCATGGAACAACACCTCAAACACCACCGTAAACGTGTCCATCCATCCATTGAGCCAGCCAGCCAGCCAGCCATCCATCCATCCTTTGGCATTGGAGTTGAGAAATTTACTTTTACTCGAGCAACAGCAACAAAATTTATGCAAACTTTTCGCTTTTGTTGTTCTATTCCGATGCTCGCCAAAAGTTGTTATCGCCCAAGAACAACACAATGAACGAGAATGAAATTATTGTGAAACAAACAACAGCAAAAAAACGAACAGAAAACAATTGTTAAAGTATAGTTAAACGCTTATTTCATGAGCGGCGTGTAAACTTTTTCCCAGCAGTTGTTAACAACAACAGCAACAATAATTTTGGCTGCCTTTGGCCATTATTCAAACACAAGAACGTGAGTTTTCGTGGATTTGACAAAACAATTTTGGCGATTTTTTGAAGAATGTTTTTTTTGTTTTCACAATCAAATTATGGTTAATGGCAGAATTTTTCTGTTGCTGTTGTTGTTATTGTTTGGGCGGGAAATATTCAATTTGAAATTATTGTCATTTGTTTATTTTTGTTCATCACTTTTTGTTGTGAATTTATAATTGTTTAGAAAGGATTTTGCATAAAATGCTAATCATTCATACATTTGCAATACAATGGAAAATTCTATTATCTATCTGCACGTCGATAAATGAAATTATGAATAGATTGAAAACTGCAAAATAGACATTTAGAAAAAAAAAACGACAACAAATTGCTATAATTGAATTTGAGGGGATTTTCTAATATGAGTGAATTTAAGGTAAACCAAATATAAAGAGGGGACTTGATAATATGATTGAATTTAATATAAATAAACGAGCAAACGATTGATTTTATGGAATTAGCTCCTTTAACAAGAGAGTTGCTCCTTACTTGCTTAGTAACCTAAATAGCTTAGTTAGGCGCTGCTTTCTTTCTGATTTATTTGGACAAAGCCAATTGATAACAATGCTCACATTATCCATCTTATAAATTCTATAGCAAGTAAACCAATCACTCAAAACAATAGTATCATCAATAGGAGTTGGCCCTTTGCTCATCATATTCAGAATAGTATTGAAATATTGAGCAGTACATATGGGTGGGCCACTTAAACTTTGACTTTGAAAGGTAGAATAACATTCACCTCCAGAATGGGGGTATACTAACTTTGTCATTCCGTATGTAACAACTTGAAATATCGACCTGAGACCCTATAAAGTATATATGTATATTCTTGATCGTCATACAATTCTAAGACGATCTAGCCATGTCTTTCCGTCACAAAGACTAAAAATACCCATAATAACCCCCAATATTTTAGAGTATTTAAACATATTTTTTCAATATGTCTGCTTGAACTTACTTGATATTGGATATGCGCATTCCCCCTATAACAAAAACGTGCACCGTAAAGTGATTTTTATTCGTAGGGGGTGAAATGGCACAAAAAGGGATAAAAATGGTACATATTAAACGACATCAGTTTAAAGCACGAAATTCGGTGTGTACATTCCTCTAATTTAGTAGATACATAATATGAAAGTAGTTTTTTTTTATACCCTACACCACTTCGTGGACTAGGGTATTATAAGTTAGTTTCGCGCCATATGTTTGTAACACCAAGAAATAATTGAGCTAGGCCCATCTTTAAGTATACGGATCGGCTTAGAATCACCAGCTGAATCGATTGAACGATGTCTGTCTGTCCGTCCGTCCGTCCGTCCGTCTGTTGTCCATCTAAGCTTGTTCGCACTCTACAAGTCGAAATTGTGGTCCGATTGTCATGAAATTTGGCAGAAGTTACTTTTTTGGCCAATGACGATTGGTATTGAATTTGGAGGAAATCGGTTCAGATTTAGATATAGCCCCCATACAAATGTCGCTCCCGATTTGACTTTTTCCGCCCTATAAAGCACATATTGTACCCGATTTTCTTTAAAATTGGCACAACATTTTATAATTGAACTAGAAACACCTATGGTGAAAGTGTGTAAGATCGGTTCAGATTTAGATATAGCCCCAATACAAATGTTGCTCCCGAATGTTTAACCGATTTTGGCCAAACTTTACAATATATTTATATTTCAACAATAAACATACATGGTGAAAGTGGGTCACATCATTACAGGTTTCAATATACCCCCATAAAAATGTCCTTTCCGATTTAACATTTTTTGTCAAATAATACATTTACATAATTCAAAAATCCTTCCCGATTTCACTTTTTTATCGAATTGAATTGTATTGAGATAGAAAGTGGGGTGTATCATATAGTCGGCTCCGTCCGACTTTAGCCTTTCCTTACTTTGTTTGGGAGATGCCCATATGTTTATACTTTGGTATAACCCAAATTGGGCCCCATTCTGCTCTATTACAGCTCTAGAATCTACACCTTACATCGGATCTTCATCAAATTTTGCAGATCATTCAATGTTTCAATAAGGAATGCCTACCGTGAATGAGAAATATATTGGAGCATGTTTTGGCACAGGCCTCAAGTGTTGTTATAGGCCCCCTTCAAATGTCCGTCCGATTCATCCTATTACCGCTGTATAATCTGTATTTGTCTATGGATCTTGATCAATTTTTCCAGGTCATGTTATATTTACTTTACTCGGAATATCTGCCGGAAAATTGGATCAATTACTTTATTATTTACCATATTCATTAAATTTGACTAAATATGAATTTATAGTATAATTTATATGAACTACATAAAATTGCTCCCATGAAATACCTGGGTTTAGTAATCAAAGCGAGGTATATACGCAGGGAGTGGTGTAGGGTATTATATAGTCGGCCCCACCCGACTTTATCCCTTCCTTACTTGTTTTAAAATAAACTTATTTTTACAGTGGGTCAAAGTTTTAATTTTTTGGTCGAAGGGAACATGTTTTTTGGAAGATTGATCTTTTTCCATAAAAAAATGTGGGTATTTCGGTAGAGCACATATAAAGCATAAAAATACAATAAATACATAAACATAAAATACAAATTGGACATTATAGCAAAATTTTCATTTTCGCGGAAGATATGACTAAAAAGATTTTTGTGCATGACTGTGTTTCAAAAATGCAGTTTGACAGTGTAATTAAACATGGATATAAATTAATAGGTTTATTGAAATATAAAAACTTTTTAAAACCGACAATGAAATTATAAACGCATCAGATAGCCTATTTCTAATTCTATTGAAGAGAGAAAGAATGAAATTGCACATTCGACATTAATAATATTAATTATTAATAAAGCATTAAAAATTCTGAAATTGAATTATATCCAAATGTTTCAAACATTATAACCTTTTATTCTGTTATATTCACTTCAAGTCAATTATATATGGTAAATTACCATATTCAAGGTAAAAGATTGATGGTGGCAAAATGTGCGAAGAAATAGGTAAAAGTTTCAGCTGAATTCCTGCGTGAATCCAGTAAAATTTTCCCGGAAAAACTCTGTCTATCACTCACCTGAACAGTTATAAGTGCTAAAAACCCAATGGCAAGTATGCTTGATTGCAATGGAATATTGTTTGTTTTGAAATTGAATATTACAAGTTCTCATGTAAAGGGTGTTTTTTATTACTTCGAATTGAAATAAAACACAAGAAAATCGTTTTAATGTCCATCAATTTGGCTTTATTGGAAGGATAATTTTATGCCATTAATGTTTAAATATGATTTCGGGCATGTGGCCGCCGCGGCTGGCTCGAATATAGCCAATTCTACAGGTCCTATTTCAACCACTTTTTCGAGCATATGGGGCCGTATGTTGGCAATAACGCCACGAATGTTGGCTTCCAAGTCCCCTAACGTTTCTGGTTTGTTGGCGTAGACGAGCGACTTCACATATCCCCAAAGAAAATAATCCAATGGTGCGTATTATCACATAGAGTAAACGTAGTGCGAAAACGATCCATGGTTAACCGAATTAATTGCTCTGATGGACGATTATGTCGACCATAAAATGGACGGAGCTTGCGGTGAACTTCGCGAACTGAACCATTACTTTCGAAATAAATTTGCACGATTTGCAAGCGTTGTTCTTTTGTCAACCTGTTCATGATGAAATGGCAAACCAAACTATATATTAATCACTTGACAGCTGACAAAATGGCCGCCAGTTAAAAAAGTGATGCCAACTTAAAGTTCCCAATAAAAAACACCCTTTATTAACGAAAATATGTATTTTTCCTTTATGTATGGTATTATGTACGAAATTTGACATCGTTCAAATGTCCGCCACGCACGGACACGAGACGTCCTATTCAATGACATTCAATTCAATGATACATAGATTCGTCTGAATTTTGGGGATGACATTGGATATGTAGAATTTCGGTCAATTGCGGCTTATTGGTATAGACTTGTGGCATCAGAAAACCTCTAAGTCTAACGGGTGAAATGGGAAAGTCATGTCATCTCCACAAGAGATTATTTATTAACTGTTGAGGGCCATTGAATCATTCTTTTCTAAATATACATAGATGGTGCCGTCAACATTCTGGCGCGGCAATGATGACCTTATCCAAGCTCGGAGAGAAGCAAGAGATTGTAAATCTGATTCACTGCTTTTTGATCAATCGCCGCATTACTGCTACTCTCGGATTCTTAATATAAACAAGATTTGTAAATACATTGAAAGTATGAAGCGATTTCATAAAAAGTTTTTCATCAATTTAGTGAAACCTTTCATAATTTACAAATTGATTTTTAGTGTTTCGACTATATTCGAATACTAGCAATTGTCATTTCTCCTACCTTAACTCTGAAATATGCATTGCAAAGATACTCGCAATGATGGTGTGTATCGACTGGTTAGTCACCAGTTTTCCGCAACCAAAATAAATCAGACCTTTTTTGATTCTTTGTTTATATTGCAAACTTCAGTATATATTATTAATATTAATAAAACTTTTTCACAAAGTAAGGAAGTTTCTTTATAAAATTTTCATAAAATATATTATAAACAAGTAAGGAAAGGCTAAAGTTGGCGGGGCCGACTATATAATACCCTACACCACTCCCTGCGCATGTACCTCGCTTTTATGACTAAACCCAGGTATTTCATGGGAGCAATTTTATGTAGTTCATACAAATTATATAAATTATATTCATATAATATATATGCTATAAATTCATCTTCAGTCAAATTTAACGACAGACAAATACAAATTATACAGTAGTATACCAAAGTCATTTCAAAGTATGGACATATGGACATCACCCAAACAATTCTCATTGCAATTCAATTCGGTAAAAAAGTGAAATCGGGAAGGATTTTTGCATCCTGTAAATGTATGTGTTTGACAAAAAATGTTAAATCGGAAAGGACATTCGTATGGGGGTATATTGAAACCTGGAACGATGTGACCCGCTTTCACCATGACTGTTTATTGGTGAAATATAATATGTAAAATTTGGCCAAAATCGGTTAAACATTGGGGAGCAACATTTGTATTGGGACTCTATCTAAATCTGAACCGATCTTACCCACTTTCACCATAGGTGTTTCTAGTTCGATTATAAAATGTTGTGCCAATTTTAAAGGAAATCGGGTACAATATTTGGATTTTAGAGCGGAAAAAGTCAAATGGGGAGCGACATTTGTATGGGGGCTATATCTAAATCTGAACCGATCTTACCCAATTTTTGCATACGTGTTTCTAGTTGGATTATAAGGTGTTCTGCAAAATTTAAAGAAAATCGGGTACAATATGTCTTTTCTAGAGCGGAAAATGCCAAATCGGGAGCGACATTTGTATGGGGCCTATATCTAAATCTGAACCGATTTTACCCAATTTTTGCATACGTGTTTCTAGTTGGATTATAAGGTGTTCTGCAAAATTTAAAGAAAATCGGGTAGAATATGTTTTTTCTAGAGCGGAAAATGTCAAATCGGGAGCGACATTTGTATGGGGCCTATATCTAAATCTGAACCGATTTTACCCAATATTTGCATACGTGTTTCTAGTTGGATTATAAGGTGTTCTGCAAAATTTAAAGAAAATCGGGTACAATATGTCTTTTCTAGAGCGGAAAATGCCAAATCGGGAGCGACATTTGTATGGGGCCTATATCTAAATCTGAACCGATCTTACCCAGTTTTTGCATACGTGTTTCTAGTTGGATTATAAGATGTTCTGCAAAATTTAAAGAAAATCGGGTACTATATGTGGTTTCTAGAGCGGAAAAAGTCAAATCGGGAGCGACATTTGTATGGGGCCTATATCTAAATCTGAACCGATTTTACCCAATTTTTGCATACGTGTTTCTAGTTGGATTATAAGGTGTTCTGCAAAATTTAAAGAAAATCGGGTACAATATGTTTTTTCTAGAGCGGAAAATGTCAAATCGGGAGCGACATTTGTATGGGGCCTATATCTAAATCTGAACCGATTTTACCCAATATTTGCATACGTGTTTCTAGTTGGATTATAAGGTGTTCTGCAAAATTTAAAGAAAATCGGGTACAATATGTCTTTTCTAGAGCGGAAAATGCCAAATCGGGAGCGACATTTGTATGGGGCCTATATCTAAATCTGAACCGATTTTACCCAATTTTTGCATACGTGTTTCTAGTTGGATTATAAGATGTTCTGCAAAATTTAAAGAAAATCGGGTACAATAGTCTTTTCTAGTGCGGAAAATGCCAAATCGGGAGCGACATTTGTATGGGGCCTATATCTAAATCTGAACCGATTTTACCCAATTTTTGCATACGTGTTTCTAGTTGGATTATAAGGTGTTCTGCAAAATTTAAAGAAAATCGGGTACAATATGTTTTTTCTAGAGCGGAAAATGTCAAATCGGGAGCGACATTTGTATGGGGCCTATATCTAAATCTGAACCGATTTTACCCAATATTTGCATACGTGTTTCTAGTTGGATTATAAGATGTTCTACAAAATTTAAAGAAAATCGGGTACAATATGTGGTTTCTAGAGCGGAAAATGTCAAATCGGTAGCGACATTTGTATGGGGGCTATATCTAAATCTGAACCGATTTCCTCCAAATTCAATACCGATGGTCCTTGGCCAGAAGAAATAACTTCTGTCAAGTTTCATGACAATCGGACAACAATTGCGACCTGTAGAGTGCGAACAAACTTGGATGGACTGCAGACGGACGGACGGACAGACAGACATCGTTAAATCGACTCAGCTGGTGATTCTAAGCCGTTCGGTATACTTAAAGGTGGGTCTAGCTCGATTATTTCTTGGTGTTACAAACATTTGGCGCGAAACTAACTCATAATACCCTAGACCACGAAGTGGTGTAGGGTATAAAAATAAAGAACTTGTAAGACAAAATTTCATTGAATTTTTAATATTTTAATAGTTTCTACAAATTTTTTTCGAAATTCTATGACACCTTTCACTGATTTGTGCTTTATAAAAACATGTTTCATACCTTTTTTGGCGACTTTTTAATGAAAATTTTCACTGAGGTTATGACCAAATTATACATATTATGAAGATAACTCTTTCAGTGCAGATGTGCGCCGCAGGTTGGTGTCCACCGTTCAGTGATGCCCTTCTGGATTTGATGTAAAGTGATTGCGACATAACAATAGACGGGCTTGTTTTTTGAACAGTCCGAAGTATTTTGACATCATTCTAGATAGAAAACTTCAAAATATATTGGAACGTAAAGCTACCATCTCCTTCTATACCAGCAGAATGGCTAACAGAGCCGCTGGGGACTTTCGCCAAAAATCTTTCACATCTTTTTTTGATATCGTTTCAAAAGTAATAGTCCAAACTGAGAAAAATTCGCAAATATTTTTTCATAGATATAGTCAAATAAATTGATTTTGTAGTTGTGTTCGTGAGTAGTTGAAGGGAAATATTATTCAAAAATAAATTTTTAGGCGGAATTCAATATTCTTATATTTTCTGAATAGCTGAGCAGTGGTACGAATTTTGGTTTTCTTCAAAATCTTAAAAATATTATTTTTACCTAATTTTTATATATTTAAATTCTAAAGATGAATATTTGAAAAAATCGCCATTTTTTATGGGCATGAAAAAAACAACATAAATTTATATAATAATTTAATTTGAACTTTAATCTATTAGAAAACAACAAAATCTTCTCCGAATGTTTTCGATACAATTTTATTTTTTTTATAGAGTTAAAATTTTATTTTTTTTTTCTTTAATCAAATATGAATTACTTTTCTGCTTTTTTTCTTTATTTAGTTAATGTAAAGCTACTATAAAAATATTTTTCGGGGAAAGAAAACAAAAAATAAAATTTTTCCTTTCTTTATAATTGAAAAATACGAAAAGTAGTCAACTTTGGGCTAATTTCTAAAATATATCCTGTATCCTGGTTTTCAATGTTTATAATTCAAAGAAATCTTTGAGTCCTCAATTTTTACAGAACTCAAAAATGTCTACAAGAAGAAAAGTTATTGAATTTTTTTATTTAATGGACGTCTTCTGGTGGAAGTGAGTCAGATGCTTGTCTTTTAACTATCACCACAACTTAAGCTACCATAATTTGGGTTGAATTTGGACTATTTCAATAGTCAAATCATGGTTATGTTCTTTCTCGTTCCGATGATCATTTGATTTAACATCATTGGATTTATTCATCTGGGGTTATTTGAAAGTTCCAATGTATGTACCAACAAATCACAAATCTGTCAGTCCATTCAGGGGGAGATTCAAAATTATTATGGAAATTTTCGAAGAAGAGTGCGTATTAATACATACATTCCCTTGTATTTTCTATGTAATTTAAATCTTCTTAATCAAATCCTACTTAATTCAAAACTACTCTGGGAAATACTGAATTATCTATTTAATTAAAATCTTGAGTAAATTTGTTGGCCAAGCCCATGGGCTCTCCCACCATCAAGTGTAGTTGAGTTCCTGTCGACGAATCAAATGAATGCAGTTACACCTGTAACCTTTTTGGGCGAGGACTTGTTGTCCTTTGCCCCCTCGTCTCACCATATGCAATCACTGACCATTGATTAGCATACTGCAGCGTTATCATCAGCAATGTAGCGAAATATATACTGTTGTTGTTGTCGCATTTGGTTTGCTGCTGTTGCTTTCAACCACCAAAACCTGTGATAACATTTTCCTAGGACCCCAACCCACCTCCCAACCCTTTATTTATTTATTTATTTATTTATTCATATGTCTATGGAGTAACAATCCTTACAGACAAGCCAAACTTAAAAGTAAATTAAATCTAGGGTTTCCTTAAATCTATTTAAATTATATGACAAATCTATATCATGCTTAATTATTAAATTATTATATTCCTTCATGGACCTCAGAATAGGCTCAAAAGAAGCATATTTAGTTCTATGAAAAGGAATATTAAAAAATTCATTATGCCTTAGACATCTAGATGGAACATTAAAACAAATAAGACTAAGCAAAAAAGGACAATCGATAAGACCACAAATTAGTTTATACAGAAATAAAATTGAGCTCTTTGATCTACGACTTGATAAAGACTCCAAATGAATTAGTCGACACATAGCTTCATACGTCGGTACGGGATTGACAAACGGCACAGAAACTAAAGCAAATTTAATAAATTTTTTCTGTAACCTCTCAATGCGATTACAGTAAATATCATAACACGGGTTCCATACCATAGAACCATATTCTAATTTAGACCTGACAAATGTTGTATACAACAATTTACGAGTATATGGATTAGAGAATTCTTTACTATTTCTTCTTATAAACGCAAGCACAGTATAAGCTTTAGGCATTATGAAATCAATATGCAAATTGAAATCCAATTTAGAATCGAAAACAACTCCTAAGTCTAAGATACTACTAACCTTCTGCACAACATGATTTTTAATACAATAACTTGTATTTAGCAAATTCGTACGCCTACCAAACGGGAGATGAAAACATTTCGCAAAGTTTAGTGGTAAATGATTCAATTCAGACCAAGCCACCAAGCGATTAATATCTTCCTGAATTTGGATATAATCAAGAGGAAGAGAAATTTTAGAAAACAGTTTAATGTCATCCGCATAAATTAGATAATTCGAATACTTGAAGCAAGAAATTATATCATTAATAAAAATGTTAAAAAGAAGGGGACCCAATATACTCCCTTGAGGAATACCCGACGTGGCTAGATATATATCCGATATCGCATTATCAACAGCCACAAAACAACGTCTTTCACTTAAATATGACCTAAACCACTTGACCAGGGCAGGTGGAAACCCAATTTTAGCTAACTTCAAGAGAAGTATATTATGCGGAACCTTGTCAAACGCTTTACAAAAATCGAAGTAAATTGTATCGACTTGGTGACCCAATTCAATGCTATTAATACAGTAATTAGTAAAAACTAATAGATTAGAAGTAGTTGAACGATTTTTCATAAATCCATGTTGAGATTCAGATAAAAATCGGCCAGCAAAAGAGAATAATTTATCATAGACTAAGTGTTCAAATAACTTGGCAACATTGGCTAATTTAGAAATTGGCCTATAATTACAAATGTCCCCCTTAGGACCAGATTTATGTATTGGAGTAATAGCGGAAATTTTCCAGCAATCTAAAAAGATGCCAATATTCAAAGAATAATTAAAGATATATTGCAATGGGAAGCTGACAGAAGATGAACATTTTTTCAGAAATAAAGCTGAAATACCATCAGTATCTAACCTTGCCGATTCATTAATATCAGATAAACTAGATCTAATATCACTCTCAGAAATATTAAAAAAAGTTAAATCTGAGACTGCAGTAATATAGTCCAAAAGAGCGAAATCCATCAATTGTGAAGCCGATTCAAAATTGGAACTAAAGAAATTAGCAAATAAATTAGCTTGGTCTTGAGCCAAGCAAGCCCGCTCATCACCAAAAAACATGGAAGAAGGGAAATCACTACTTTTCTTTTTAGATTTTATGAAACTCCAAAATGCCTTAGGATTGCAACTAATCTTATTTTCAAAGCTTATAATATACTGCTTATAAAGAAATTTGTTCAAAAATGAAAATTCTCTAGAATAATGTGCATGCATTCTTTTACTGTACACTGAATTTGTGGATTTAGCGATTTTATAAAATTTATTTCTCAGATTCTTCAGTTTTTTTAAGCCAGGAGTGTACCAGGGGAGTTTATACTTTTTTGGCTTTAAAAGAGGTATATTAGCGAACATAATATCTATTAATATGTTAATAAAAGTGGAATAACAATCATGAATTGATTTTTCTTTAAACATATTCATCCAATCAACATTAGATATAAGTTGATTAATTAAAACAAAGTCACAAGCATTATAATCAAATCGTTCAATATCAGCACTGACCAAACTAGGAAATGAATATACCTCAATATTTATAATAATCGGCACATGATGCATATCAGACGTACAAAATGGATCATCACAATTAAAAATGGCGAATTTAATATTCTTTGAGACAAATACCAGATCAAGTAATCTACCAATCGAGTTAAAGAAATTGTTAATTTGCACAAGAGATAAACTAAGCATTGTATCAATAAAATTAATCTCCAGAACCGAATTTACATTAGCCGGATACATACCAAATGAATTAGGAATAACTGACCAGGTGACGTTACTTAAATTAAAATCTCCTAGAATCAAACATCCATCAGCTTCATTATCAGGGACGAGTTTGAAGATATTTTGGACATGGGCATCAAACAAATAATATTGACTTCCAGGCGGAATATAGGAGACAATAACGAACAGAACTTCATTAGATCCTTCTACACGAATACACAATTGATCCAAAATTGAGTCGTTGTTTGGCAGGTCCATCATAGTTGTTTTCAATTTCTTTTTAGCTGCGATTAACACACCACCACCACGACGACAACATGTTTTGTCGAAATCGCGATCCTTGCGGTAAACATTATACATATTAACATCAAAGAATTCGCCATCATTGAAATCTCCATTAAGCCATGTTTCAACAAGAACAATAACATCATAATCACTCTGCGACGACGCCATAAAGACTTGACTACTTTTAGTTCGCATACCACCCATATTCTGGTAGTAGATTTTTAGCAAGGAAAAACTGTGCGATGTTATGTGAGAGTTGCAGCTTGTTGTTCTGCGTGAAAATTCAGAAATGGGCGAACTTGAACATTAGCAGGCCATAACGAGGGCTTAAACAATTCCTTGTAGAAATCAGCAGTAATTCCAAGTTTAAAATTAACGCTTCTAAGATTATTTAAATTGGCATCCTTTTTAACCAACTTAAAGCACACTAAGTGATTTTTACTAATAGCAGTAAATTTTTCAACATAATCAATAATTTGCTGCTCCGTAACATTTGGTTTGAATGAAGAAATGTGCACCCATTTCTTCCTTACCACAACCTCCAAATCCTCATTAACATTCTCTCCGAATACAGTAGCCTTCTTACGATTTTTTCGCGATTTCACATTGGCCCATTGTACAGTGTTTGCTGGGTTGTGATTTACATCTGACGACACAAGAGAAGCAGATATACCATCCGCAGCAGCTACGTTTTGGTTGACAACAATATCAGCAGCAGCATTAGAAAAAGAATTCGCATTAGATTCTTGTGCATTCACAGCATTACTATGGGTGTATGTATGCGTATCCACGGATTGTTGAGAGTTGGCGCCTAATACAGCAGACAAGTTACAAGCAGCATTAGAGAGAGCATTAGAAGCAGCATTAGAATACGAAGGCAGCGTTTGCATATCCACAACAGCAACTGAAGAAGTTGCCAAACCAGTATTTAAAGAAGAAGAAGCACGTATGGTTGTTACATCTCTCTTTGAACTGCTGAGAAAATCAACCAGCATTTGTTTAAGCTCTCTCACCTCACTTGATAGCGCCGCAACAGAGCCAACCAAATCTCCCGATGCACTTAGACAATCATTGCAATTGTAAACACAGTTTTTAAACTTTTTTATTATGTCAAACGCAGCTTGATCATTTGTATCTGAACAAATGTAATGAAACTTTCCATTGCATATCTTGCATCTCACATACTTTTCAGTTTGTAAGGATTTAAAGCACTTCGCACACAATGTCTTCGGTGGCGCTGTTGACATTGCGAAACATCCACACAGAACAATAGTCAGACTGAGACTGAATTTTGAATCGCCGTCCACAGCCCACATTGTGACAGTGACACTTTATTTGCGTGACATTAGAATATATCTGCGGTCTAACATTTGTGGCGAAACTTTTGTTGTGGCATTTATTTTCTGTTTTTATCCTGGTCTAGGCTGAACTCCATCCACCCTGCCTGCCTGCCTGCCAGCCCGGCCAGAGGTCCCAATCGCTGGAGACTTTTTGCCACCAAAAACAACAACAGCAAATGTAAACTTATTTATTACTGACACTATCTCAATTGTTATGGTACGACTGAATGCGAGTACTCGTAGTTGAAGTTGGTTGTGGCATGGATCTGCTGTCCGTGTACGCCTGAAATGGCATACTTGGCCGCATACTCGTCCTCGTTTGTAGACATATGTAAAAATGACTGTCTGTCTGTTCCTTCCATGGAAGTGGTAACAAAAAAGAATGCACTACCCTCATATAAGAAATGAACATATGTAAGGAGGAAATTGTAAACAAAATTGCCTGGATCAAGGCATAACTACTAAAAACAAGCTCACTACGACAAAGAGGTAGATGGTTGAGGGTCGACTTAAGTCGAATAAGGGCATGCCCTATATTTTAGAGAAATCTGTAAATAGTGCCGCAGTCAGTGTGAATTAGGAAGTGTAGTCGGCATCAATGAAAGATATGATGAACTGGAAGATATTCACTTCCTTTATATTTCTATTTATCTTGCCAATGTAATTTTATTATTAAGCATTTAAGCTCGGTATCGAAATATTGTATACAAAATAAAAACACTGACCTCGAGCTTGAATTCTTAATAATAAAAGTATATTTAAAAAACCAAAGGTTGAATTAAAAATTCAAAAAAAAAACATACCTTTATATTTAACCTCGCAGATATTCCTCTAATCCTTACAGGTTTATTGCGTTATAGTAGACTTCTTAGGTGATGAAGGGACTTATGAATCCATCCTAAGTATATGTAGCTTACAACGAGAAGGATTTAGTTCCATGGTATTGGAAAACATTCTCTATCTAAATGACCATTCAATAATATCACATTCGAACACAATTTTTCTCATCAGACCAGTCAATTACATAATATACAGCGTCCCTAGCGGAGGATAGTGGCAAAAAAAAACTAAACTTGTAAACATCATCTATCGAAATGCTCAATCTTCTTTATTGTTCTAATCAACCGAATTTCCTTCGAAAACAGTGTCATTAAAAAAGCACGCCGACCAACCAAGGCCCTAGCGGAGGATAGTGGCGAAAACCTATCAACACAAATATCTTAATATAAAAATAATATAAAATCCCATGTAGCTATAAGTATTTGACAGATCACGCATATCAAACTCATATCAAACTGTTTTGTCCTTTTTATTTCAGTATCGTTTGGCTAGTCATCATGGAAACACTCACACCACAACAGCGTATCCAAATTGTTCAGCTGTATTTCGAAAAACAGCATTCTGTGGGCAATAAGACAGTGGCTAATCGATTCGTTGTCATTCTCAGCAGCTTGGCTTGTCGTATTCGACAACTTGGCGTATATTAAGGATCTCGGCATTAAAGTGTACAAAATTCAACTTGAGCAAGAACTGAAGCCAGGCGACTTAAATTTGCATGTCATTTTCAGTGAATGGGAGATACCAATCGCTAAATTTGGACCTCATTGATGTCACCATGCCATTTGTAAAAAAAGTTGCATTCTATTAAATATAGATGCAAAAATGGTCTTGAGCCAGGACAATATCCCAGTTCAAATCAAATATTGATTGCAGACCAAAAAAAATACAAACGAAAAAACTAAAAAAATGTAAGGATATTTTTTTAATTTAAAAAATCCAATTTTTGTTGAAGGTACCTTCAATATTTATACCCTCATTTTGAAAATATAGGTCCGATTTTTTTGAAAATATAGGCGAATTTCACTTTCACATAGAAACAGTGGTTTCTCAAACAAAGAAAAAATAATCATTTAAAAAATAGGAAAAAATATATTGATTTATTTTTAATAGCCAACATTCATACGTAACATATCTATGGACAAATGTAGATATTATGGTCTTTGTAGACGCAAAAAATCACGATTAATTAAAAATAAAAAATATAATATATATTATTTTATAATAACAGGTGTCTTATCGAAGAAAACAAGGCCTATTTGATAAATGTAGAAGTTATGAACCTGATCGTAGAAGTAAGGGAATATACAAAATCGTGTGCCATTTTCTTACCAAGTTTTTAATTAAATTGATTTAGTCATAAAATCTAACTTTACCCATTGACCTTGTCTCTTCATTAAGATCCTAGCTATTATAAAATTATTCTGTAATCTAATTTGTAAAGGTTTTTTTCACGCTAACCAAATTAAATTAAATTAAACAAAAATTTATAAAAATCATGATTAAAATATCTTGAGTCTACAAAGAGTGTTATAACTACACTACATTTATTCATTGATCTTTATATATATAGATTGTTTTCTACATTAGAGAGTTAGAAATATAAAATAATTTTTTTCTAGCCAACAAAAACGATTTTTTTGGAAAAAATCTATTTTTCTTTTTGTAACTGTTCCTAAACCGCTGTTTGTATGTGAAAATTTGTAACCAGCTTAAATACCTTTAATTTAACATATAAGTAGTTGTGATCAGTGCTATATTTCCAAAATTGGAGTACAAATATTAATGGTACTTTGGAAAATTGGAATTCTAATAATTTGTTGTTGATTTTATAAAACGTACAAGAAAAATTTTAATTTTTTTTAATTATATTTTTGTATTCAGCTTTAATCCGAGACCTATGTTTCCATCTACTCTTGACACAAATTTTGCTCTGAACGCTCGGACTTTATCAGGTGGTAGTGTCGCAATGAGAATGATTAAGGTTCTGTGAATACAATACTGATACAAGCCTGAAATTGCCCCTGTTCGGACGCCAATTTAGGCTTTTGTTAAATCTGTGATTTCAGATTGCAACATTGCACAGTGGTAATTTACGGCAAAACCCTTATAACTTTTTTATTTACCATCAAAAACTTCTGAAATTTGCCATTTTGATATGTGACACTATTCCCCGCCCACTTTTTAATAAGAACTATAACTTTTTTATTTACCATAAAAAACTTCTGAAATTTGGCATTTTAATATGTGATATTATTTCAGATTTAAAAATATGGGCCACGCCCACTTTTTTAATAATGAGGAAATTTTCATTTGTTGTAATAGGGATGACTTAAAATGGCTCTAATAAAAATATTGCAAAAAACTACAACTAAAGTTGAGTTAAGTTAATAGTACTTACTTATGATCCCTTGGCTACTAGTCACAACCTTTTCTCCCTCCTGCTCATATAGTTTACTCCAATCAATGTTGGATTACTCGAAGTTGTAAATAAAGTTTTTATACCCTCCACCACCAGGATGGGGGTATACTAACTTTGTCATTCCGTTTGTAACACCTTGAAATATCGACAAGAGACCCTATAAAGTATATATATTCTTGATCGTCATAAAATTCTAAGACGATCTAGCCATGTCTGTCCGTCCGTCTGTTGAAAGCACGCTAGCATCTAAACGAAAGAAGCTAGAACGTTCAAATTTTCCATAAATGCGTCTTATAGTCGTAGATCGGTTGGAATTGAAACGGGGCGAAATCTGCCCAAAGGGAAAATTTTTTCCCTCACAAGGCCTAAAAATACCCATAATAATCCCTAATATTATATCGTATTTAAGCATGTTTTTTGAATATGTCTGTTTATATTTGCTTTGTATTTGATAGCGCATTCCCCTTATAGCAAAAACGAGCACCATAAAGTGATTCTTATTTGTAGGGGGTGAAATGGGGCAAAAAAGGGATAAAAATAGTACATATTAAACGACAACAGCTAGAAGCAGGAAATTCGGTGTGTACATTCCACTAATTGATTAGATACATAATATAAAAGTATTTTTTTTAAATTCGTACTTTTAAGGGGAATAGTGGGATAAAAATGGCACCAACCAAACGGATGTACCTAGAATTGTTCGGTGTATACATTCCTCTGATTGCATAGACAAGTAAAATACACGGATTTATCAAAATTCGTACTTTTTGGGGTTAAAATGAAAAAAGGGGATAAAAATAGTACCAATCAAACGACCGCAGCTAGAGTCATTAAATTCAGAGTATACATTCTGATATACTCTGACTGCGTAGACACGGAAAGTAAACTGATTTTTCGAAATTCGTACTTTTTGGGGTCAAAATAGAAAAAGGGGATAAAAATAGTACCAACCAAATGACCGCAGCTAGAGTCATGAAATTCAGATTATACATTCCTTTGACTACGTAGACATGAAAAATAAAAGTTTTTTTTTCAAATTCGTACTTTCAAGGGATACAATGGGTACGGAGGGATAAAAATGGTACCAACCAAACGACTGTACCTAGAATAATGAAATTCGGTGTATACATTCCTCTGATTGCATAGACAAGTAAAATACACGGATTTTTCAAAATTCGTACTATTTGGAGTTAAAATGAAAAATGGGGATAAAAATAGTACCAATCATGAAATTCGGAGTATACATTCCTCTGACTTCGTAGACACGGAAAATAGACGAATTTTTCGAAATTCGTACTTTTTGGGGTTAAAATGGAAAAAGGGGATAGAAATACAACCAACTGTAGCACCCACTATCTACCAATATAAGAATATTTATTTTTTTGATTTGAAATAATTAAAATATTATATTTATTTATAAACTTATTTTTTTCAATATTTTTATTTGTTTTGGTTTGGCTATATTAACAAATTTATATTTTCCTGTAATATTACTGCACTTCTACGAAAACCGACAAGCTCTGTGGAATGCAATCCATGGTAGAGGGTATATAAAGTTCGGCCCGGCCGAACTTAACGCCGTTTTTACTTGTTTTTTGTTAAAATATATGCAAACTAGAATTTTGCAGTTGGAACCACTGTAAAACCTGTATTAGAAAATATGAAATTGTGTTATTTCAATAGTTATCTTTCATTTAACATTAAAACTTATTAAAAAAATTGGACTTTTACCCTTTGTTAACTCTGTACATTGGTATCAACTGTATGTAGGTGATCAGCCCTGCTAAGGCGCCAATTTAATAATTTGTCTAAACTATGGATTATAGCACCATTAAATGCTCCCAGAGCAGCGACAATTGGTGTTAACTGTTAGTCCTGCTCGGGCGCCAAAGGCCTCAAGGCCTTAGACTAAAAAAACTAACTAATTCAAAATCGGCGCAGCTCTCTAAGTCATAACTGGAATTCAAGGCCTTGAGAGCTGCCCGGCTGTCGACATAGATTTCCAATTTAGTGATTTTTTTATGGTTCTCAATTATAACGACTTGGAGCTGCCCGAATGTCAACATAGATTTTGAATTTAGTCGGAGTTACATCCCATTCCAAAATCTGTTTTGCGACAATGTTAATGGCGCAAATCTCTGCCTGGAAGACCGTACATTTGTCAAGGAGTCTGGTGGAGATTCGTATATATAGGGATTTGGAGTGTATAAATGATCCTTTCTTCATTTTCGAGCCGTCGGTCTAGATTGAAAAGTCATCAGCTTCTATGACGCTGTCTGATGTCTTATCTTCGCGCCTGGGTATCGTTACCTTAAAGGTTTTACCTTGGATTATCCTCTGTGTCATGTAGTCATGGTGTTGCATTGCATTCCAGGATCGAGCCATGTCCATATGTGGTTCTGAAGGACATGCCCTATTCCCTAAGCCGGAGGGCCGCCTTCACGTCGGTGTATCTGGTGTATTTGATGAAAATAACGATGGATTGTAGGTTAAGGATCGCCTTCAATGCCAGATTGGCAGCATATCTTATGGCGTTTTTTATGCCGACTCATATAAGTCTCTGAACTTTCGCCAGATGTGAGAGATATGATTTATTCCGTACCGCTTCCCACCATACTATTGATCGTAGCTGAGTATCGGTCTTATTATCGCTGTAGACATCCCGTGTATCATTTTCAGTTGCAATCTCCATTTGCGTTCGAACATTTTCCGGAAAGCATAGGAGGCGCAAAGTGGCTTATTTCCCCTTTCCTCATATTCCTCTTCCGGTACAGCTTGGAGTATAGGCTCTTTCGATAGTTCTAGTACCTTCTTAAGTAGTTTGGGGAGATCGAATTCGGAATTACTAGAATGATGAAGGTTAGCGACACTTATGGTTATAAATCTTGTTAAATATCCTCCTGAAGTAAAATTAAGAATTCGGAACAAGTCCCTGCAAGTCAGTCAGCTCATTACTTGAGAGAACTTCATCACTTCAGGGATGTTTGTAGGACAAAGATTTCTACAGACTGTTTTATTGCCTACTTCCTGCAACTTTAACATCTGCCAATGATGCCAACATTTTCTATAGCGTTGCAAACCTCCAACAAAACTAATTGTACCGCCTGTCTTTGTCGTAGCAAAAACAGCTGCAAAAACTGTCTGTCAAAGTTGAGCCCACCCTCTTGGAAAAAACTTCAGGCTATTGGGGCTATAAACACTGGACACCAAACAACAATAACACAACAAAACACACACATGCCTCCATAGCTACCCGCAAAACAAGCAACAAAAACCTTGATTGTGGGTTAAAATGCAATTTATTTTTATGGTTAAAACTAACAATCAAACATGACATTTGTCAAAGATATGGCAACGAGGGTAGAGACAACGAGGGTATACTAAAAACAAACAAAAAAACGAGTCTTTATAAAACTTAAAAATTAACAAAAATCATAACATTAAAGTCAAAATTGTTAAAACTACTCAAACTTATAACAAATTATAGTTTTAGACGTAATGGCGACGCCTCTCGGAAGCCAAAATTCGAAACAGCTTTCAAAGTGCTACCTAACAGGTTGTGGCTCCATTCCATCCTAGACATTTATCGCCTTCATCTATAAAGTCATTTAGGAAGCATTGAAGTGATTCTGTCTGCTTAGCAATTAAATTCCATCCAAGCATTTAAAGGCACACAGAAAAAGCAACCGACAATCATCAGGTAATTGCTGCAAAAATTTACAGCTGCAACAAATGATAATTGCCAACAACATTCTTTAGAATGTTGTTTCCCCATTTAAAGGAAATGGAAACAAAAATAACTTCCACAAGTGCCAATTACTTCAAATTCAAACAAACTACACTCCTCTCCACCCCCACTCCACCCTGCCCCGAGGAAATGTCAAATGAA
The DNA here is from genome assembly GCA_947397865.1 of Polietes domitor. Lineage (NCBI taxonomy): Eukaryota > Metazoa > Arthropoda > Insecta > Diptera > Muscidae > Polietes > Polietes domitor. Next base: position 149,395,628 of record OX377621.1, on the reverse strand, counting down.
AGCAAACGAATCGAAAAGTTGTTAAAGACACCCCTTAAGGGGAGTGAGGGGGTTGGGAGGAAATTATTTCAGGTTTTTAATTTTAATGATGCAACCAAGAGAGAATATGTCTATGGAACAGTGGTTGGAAGGCAATAGGACTGAGACAAATATTGATAATCAATAACTTAATTACAACGACGCCTAGCGGAGAATAGTGGCAAAAATATCACTGATAGATTGATGGACGGACAAACTGTTGTTTGCAGAGGGATAGCTATTAAATATTAGCATATAGACGCCAGACCGATGAACATATAGAAGGACAGATGGAAATAGGGAATCCATCATATACGACTCCTAGTGGGAGATAGTGGCAACAAAAAATAATGAAGAAACTAGACAGAGAGTCGCTATGAACTATTAAAATATAGACGGATGTATAGACCAAGCGGAGGATATAGCCAAACATTAATAATATAAATAAAAAGATCTGGTTCTCTAGAATAGATCACGAGAACCTTAAGGCTCTGTAATGCTATAGAATAGACCACGAGAGCCTTGAGCCTCTGTGCTGCTATAGAATAGCTCACGAGAGCCTTAAGGCTCTGTGCTGCTATAGAATAGCTCACGAGAGCCTTAAGGCTCTGTGCTGCTATAGTATAGCTCACTTGAGCCTTAAGGCTCTGTGTTGCTATAGAATAGCTCACTTGAGCCTTAAGGCTCTGTGCTGCTATAGAATAGCTCACTTGAGCCTTAAGGCTCTGTGCTGCTATAGAATAGCTCACTTGAGCCTTAAGGCTCTGTGCTGCTATAGAATAGCTCACTTGAGCCTTAAGGCTCTGTGCTGCTATAGAATAGCTCACTTGAGCCTTAATGCTCTGTGCTGCTATAGAATAGCTCACTTGAGCCTTAAGGCTCTGTGCTGCTATAGAATAGCTCACTTGAGCCTTAACGCTCTGTGCTGCTATAGAATAGCTCACTTGAGCCTTAAGGCTCTGTGCTGCTATAGAATAGCTCACTTGAGCCTTAAGGCTCTGTGCTGCTATAGAATAGCTCACTTGAGCCTTAAGGCTCTGTGCTGCTATAGAATAGCTCACTTGAGCCTTAAGGCTCTGTGCTGCTATAGAATAGCTCACTTGAGCCTTAAGGCTCTGTGCTGCTATCGAATAGCTCACTTGAGCCTTAAGGCTCTGTGCTGCTATAGAATAGCTCACTTGAGCCTTAAGGCTCTGTGCTGCTATAGAATAGCTCACGAGAGCCTTAAGGCTCTGTGCTGCTATAGAATAGCTCACTTGAGCCTTAAGGCTCTGTGCTGCTATAGAATAGCTCACTTGAGCCTTAAGGCTCTGTGCTGCTATAGAATAGCTCACTTGAGCCTTAAGGCTCTGTGCTGCTATAGAATAGCTCACTTGAGCCTTAAGGCTCTGTGCTGCTATAGAATAGCTCACTTGAGCCTTAAGGCTCTGTGCTGCTATAGAATAGCTCACTTGAGCCTTAAGGCTCTGTGCTGCTATAGAATAGCTCACTTGAGCCTTAAGGCTCTGTGCTGCTATAGAATAGCTCACTTGAGCCTTAAGGCTCTATGCTGCTCTAGAATAGCTCACTTGAGCCTTAAGGCTCTGTGTTGCTATATAATAGCTCACTTGAGCCTTAAGGCTCTGTGTTGCTATAGAATAGCTCACTTGAGCCTTAAGGCTCTGTGCTGCTATAGAATAGCTCACTTGAGCACTAAGGCTCTGTGCTGCTATAGAATAGCTCACTTGAGCCTTAAGGCTCTGTGCTGCTATAGAATAGCTCACTTGAGCCTTAAGGCTCTGTGCTGCTATAGAATAGCTCACTTGAGCCTTAAGGCTCTGTGCTGCTATAAAATAGCTCGCTTGAGCCTTAAGGCTCTGTGCTGCTATAAAATAGCTCACTTGAGCCTTAAGGCTCTGTGCTGCTATAGAATAGCTCACTTGAGCCTTAAGGCTCTGTGCTGCTATAGAATAGCTCACTTGAGCCTTAAGGCTCTGTGCTGCTGTAGAATAGCTCACTTGAGCCTTAAGGCTCCGTGCTGCTATAGAATAGCTCACTTGAGCCTTAAGGCTCTGTGCTGCTATAGAATAGCTCACTTGAGCCTTAAGGCTCTGTGCTGCTATAGAATAGCTCACTTGAGCCTTAAGGCTATGTGCTGCTATAGAATAGCTCACTTGAGCCTTAAGGCTCTGTGCTACTATAGAATAGCTCACGAGAGCCTTAAGGCTCTGTGCTGCTATAGAATAGCTCACGAGAGCCTTAAGTCTCTGTGCTTCTATAGAATAGATCACAAGAGCCTTAAGGCTCTGTGCTGCTATAGAATAGCTCACGAGAGCCTTAAGGCTCTATGCTGCTATAGAATAGCTCACGAGAGCCTTAAGGCTCTGTGCTGCTATAGAATAGCTCACGAGAGCCTTAAGGCTCTGTGCTGCTATAGAATAGCTCACGAGAGCCTTAATGCTCTGTGTTGCTATAGATTAGCTCACGAGAGCCTTAAGGCTCTGTGCTGCTATAGAATAGCTCACGAGAGCCTTAAGGCTCTGTGCTGCTATAGAATAGCTCACGAGAGCCTTAAGGCTCTGTGCTGCTATAGAATAGCTCACGAGAGCCTTAAGGCTCTGTGCTGCTATAGAATAGCTCACGAGAGCCTTAAGGCTCTGTGCTGCTATAGAATAGCTCACGAGAGCCTTAAGGCTCTGTGCTGCTATAGAATAGCTCACGAGAGCCTTAAGGCTCTGTGCTGCTATAGAATAGCTCACGAGAGCCTTAAGGCTCTGTGCTGCTATAGAATAGCTCACGAGAGCCTTAAGGCTCTGTGCTGCTATAGAATAGCTCACGAGAGCCTTAAGGCTCTGTGCTGCTATAGAATAGCTCACGAGAGCCTTAAGGCTCTGTGCTGCTATAGAATAGCTCACGAGAGCCTTAAGGCTCTGTGCTGCTATAGAATAGCTCACGAGAGCCTTAAGGCTCTGTGCTGCTATAGAATAGCTCACGAGAGCCTTAAGGCTCTGTGCTGCTATAGAATAGCTCACGAGAGCCTTAAGGCTCTGTGCTGCTATAGAATAGCTCACGAGAGCCTTAAGGCTCTGTGCTGCTATAGAATAGCTCACGAGAGCCTTAAGGCTCTGTGCTGCTATAGAACAGCTCACGAGAGCCTTAAGGCTCTGTGCTGCTATAGTATATATATAGCTATAGAATATATATAGCTCACGAGAGCCTTAAGGATCTGTGCTGCTATAGAATAGCTCACGAGAGCCTTAAGGCTCTGTGCTGCTATAGAATAGATTACGAAAGTCTTAAGGCTCTGTGCTGCTATAGATTAGCTCACGAGAGCCTCTGTGATTAATAGAATGGAACCGTTAAGCACCGGTTCTCTATCGAGCAGCTTACGTGTATTTAGTCTTTTATTTCATTTGTTTATTTTATCCCCTAAAACCACTGTTTCTTACGACCACCAACCATCCTTTTTGCCATAGGTTTGAATGTGTCAGATCATTCAAACCTATGGCCTTATTCTCGCATGTCCTTTACACTTGCAAAACGTTTTAGTTCGTCTTTTCCTACCACAAAATACTACAATTTCATTTCGAGATCATTTAGAAAAAGATTTCCATCTTTTTAACATGAAAAGAATGGAAGCACTTAAATGTGAAAATGGGCTCTGGCCTTTTTCGGTGTGTGTGTGTGTGTGTCTGTGGTTGGCCCAGAAGCTCGAAAAGAAAAAGAAGTAGAATTTGAAGTTTCAAATAAAAAGGACACTTCCTTTTTATTGCCATGGGAATTATTAAAAAAAACCAGAAATATGTTCAAAGTGAAACACAGACAAATTAAGCGAACAGAGATTGTCTTGCTCGGTGGCCAGATGAGGGGTTAGCTCTTTCAAAAGATTTCTGCTGGTGTGTTGTATCTGAGGTGTGGCTGAGAGTGTAAAAGAAAATTGCTTTGGCTAAATGCATCATTGAATTTATAACATTCTCGTGCTAGCCAGCAACATTGTCGTCGTCATCATCATCAGCAGCAGCTGCTGCTGGAGCATCACCGCCAGCATCATCAAATAGGAGGCTGTTTCCTTAAACACCCGGAAAACGCCTCATCAGCTTGGACTACAGCTTGCCAAGTTCTGAGTGTGTTGGCTGCATGTTTTATGTTACATTTGACTTGTGTCAAAGCCACTTCAATTAAAAGACTTTCACCCGAAAAACAACATTTCCGGTGGCTCTTCACAGTTCACTCCGTCCCTTAGTCTCCTTTGGTCTGTGTCGCTGTGCCGTTTAGTCGTCGCATTCTTTTCCTTTTACTGTGAGTGAATTTAAGTGTTTTTAGCAAAAATGCTTTCCAGATTTTTTCCTGTGTGTTTGAGGGGAAAAAACAGCTTTGTAATAATTTTTCGGAATCACATACAACAACAAAGGAGAGTGTACAATTTTCTATTATTTCCAGCATAAATGTCATTTGCACATCTTTTGTGTCCTACTCACACTACTCAGTTCGCAACACGACGAGTACATGTGAGTGTATGGACAATATGACTTCCGTTTCCGACTTGGACCCGATCCGTTATCCGTTGCCAGGAATAAAATCAATTTGTCAAATTTCTTTGGTTGGGTTTTTTTGGGGGAAAACCATCAAAACAAAATGTGTCTTTAGTTTTATCTTTTTTTTTTAAGCAGCAAATGTGCATAGACTTTAGGCAAACAATTAGACTAATCTATAGAAGTAAATCCCTAAAGTTATGTTATAATCTATAGGAAATGAAACTGAAGAATTTCGTTATTCTATTTGGAAAATTAAAGAGGAGATGCATCCCCTATTCAGTAGACTGCGGAAAATGTCCAAACATAAAAAGGTTACCTGAGGTGTCAGATTCTTGTTCATTATTTTGAACTGTTCAAATACACCATTTCCAAATGTTGTTCACAAGAGATTAATTGCAATTTAGAAATTCCATTTCATCTTCAGAGCTCGTCAGGTGATTTCAGAAATTCCATTTCATATTCAGAATTGAACAGTTGATTTTCAGATTTCAACTTCAGGAAATTGTATTTGAAATTCAGAATTGTATTTGAATATAAATATTTATCTACAAAAATTATATATAAAAGCTTTGGCCCATTTTTGGGGATTTTTGAAACGTGAATTATTACATATATAGTACTGATCATGAAAAAAAACTATGGTTTTGATGATTCATCGTCTCCGATATTGATGAAATGTGTCACATATATGGCGTTTGCCTTAGGTAGTACCAAAGTAGTACATGGATCGATTTTTACAGTGGTCAAAAATTGGTACTCTTGGGCGTCTTTATAAAGAGGTAGCTTCGTTAAAGATATAATAACTTTTGAACGCGTCTCCAGATTTTAACGATCTTTATATCGCCTGAAAGGTTTTCTATCCTTTGTCAACATTTGCATTATTATATCTTAAAAATGCGATTTCCTGAAGTCGAAATTGATTCAATCTTTCCTGGCTAGCAGTTCACTTGCCCTGGAGTATTTCGGTCCACCACAAAAAAATATCAATTCGCGATTTAAAAAATATTTGATTTAGAGTTTAAGTATATGATGCTATCAAACTAATGTTTTCGTATATTTTTCCTACATCTATTTTTCCCAAAATCAAAAATGTGAATACCGAAAATCAATTTGAAAATAAATTATAATTTCTTAACCAATTATCACCCCACTCTGACATATTGAAAGCCTGCATGAAAACCTTTCAGGCAATACAAAAATTCTATATTTATGATTTTTTTCGTTCCTGCAAATTTTTTTCGAAAAAATCAATTTTTTCTCAACTTTATGAAGAAGTGAAATTCGCAAAATTTTTAATTTAATTACCTTATCTATTTATATATATATATCTGATATATATATATATATATATATATCTGAGTTGCGTTACTGACTGACTGACTTATCATTGACCAGCCCCCAGAACAAACGGCTGAAGCCAGGGTCAAGAAATTTTCAGGGTAGTTCCGAAATATGACGTCGTCTAAGAAAGGGTTTTACGAAATTCGTTCTTTTAGGGAGTAAAATGAGACAAAAAGGGATTAACATCGAACCTTCGTCCTGACTAAAGGGCAGTAGCTTGAAACATGAAATTCGGTGTGTTCCTTGCAATGGCCATGCAGAATTTGTACTTTTAAGTGAGGAAAGAGACAAAAAGGGATAAAAATGGTACCAATTTAAGAATTGCAACTAGAATCGTGAAAATCGGTATTTTCATTTCTCTGACAACGTAGACTTGCAATATAAAGTGATTTTTCGAAATTTGTACTTATAAGGGGTGAGCGGGACAAAAAGGGATAAAAATGGTACCAACTAATGTATTGCACCTAGAATCTTCAAATTTGATATGTAAGTTCTTCTGACCATGTAGAAGCGCAGTAAAATTGGATTTTTCGAAATTTGTACTTAAAAGAAGTGAGCAGGACAAAAAAGGGAAAAATATTGCACCAACTAAAGTATTGTAGCTAGAATCGTGAAATTTGGTATGTAAATTCCTCTGCGTTAAAATTGGGTTTTTCAAAATTTGTACTTTTAAGGGTTGCGAGGGACAAAAAGGGATGACCATTTTCATTACATGTCTAATTGAAGTATTGCAGCTATAGTCGCGAAATTTGGTGTGTAAATTCCTCCCCCCACATAGAAGCGGAATATAAATGCACAAAAAGGGATAAAAATGGTACCAACTAAATTATTGCAGCTAGAATCTTGAAATTTGATGTGTAAGTTCTTCTGGCCATGTAGAAGCGCAGTAAAATTGGATTTTTCGAAATTTGTACTTATGAGAAGTGAGCGGGATAAAAATGGTATCAACTACAGTATTGCAGCTAGAATCTTCAAATTTGACATGTAAGTTCTTCTTGTAAAAAAATGGTACAAACTACAGTATTGCAGCTATAGTCGTTAAATTTGGTATGTAAATTCCTCTCACCACATAGAAGCGGAATATAAATGCATTTTGTACATTTAAGGGTTGCGCGGACAAAAAGGGATACAAATGGTACTAAATAAAGTATGTCAGCTAGAATCTTGAGGTTTGATGTGTAAGTTCTTCTGACCATGTAGAAGCGCAGTAAAATTGGATTTTTCGAAATTTGTACTTATAAGAGGTGAGCAGGACAAAAAGGGATAAAAATGGTACCAACTAAAGTACTGGGACAAAAAGGGATACAAATAGTACCAACTAAAATATTGCTGCTATAGTCGTGAAATTTGGTGCGTAAATTCCTCTGACAACGTGGACTTGCAACATAAATGGATTTTTCGAAATTTGTACTTTTAAGGGGAGAGTGGGACCAAAAAGGATAAAAATGGTACCAACATTAGGATTACAGCTAGAATCGTGAAATTTAGTATGTAAATTCCTCTGACCATGTCGAAGCGTCATCAAATTGAATTTTTCGAAATTTGTTCTTATAAGGTGTGAGCGGGAAAAAAGGGATAAAAATGGTACCAACTAAAGTATTATAGCTAGAATCGTGAAATTTGATATGTAAATTACGCTCACCTTGTATATGGTGCAGTCAAACTGGATTTGCTGAAATATGTATTCTTAAGGTGCGCGCGGGACAAAAAGCGATAAAAATGGTGTACAATCCTTTAATTACGTAAACATGGAACACAAATGGATATTACACAATTTTTTTTTTATAAGGAGAATGGGGGACGAGAAGGTATAAACGTGGTACCAGATAAAGTACATGTTTTTATGGGAATCAAAAACACACCTATAGTGATTTTTCAAAATGTGTATTTTGTGGGAAAGAGGTGCAACTGCGGTTGTAATTTTTTGTTAAAAACAAAGTAGAAAATTATAAAAATTATACATACGAAGGTAGTTCAGCTAAAATAGTGCACACCGGCAAGCACATTCCTTTGAATGTATACGAGTGCTATCTAATAGGAGGTTTCCAAATTACTATTTTAGATTTATCTATATCAATCAAAAGAAAATCAAATTAATACTAACCAAAAACAGGAACGGATAAAACTAATAATATATAACTGGCTTTTTCGCGTGCAAAGCAGCGGGTATTGTTAGTCAAACATATAAACGGGTGTGATCGGACATATACTTCCAAAATGAGGGTACAAATATTAATGGTATATTTAATATATATCCGATCAACCCAATTTTTCAGTACAGCCCAAAATCCGCACCAAACAGTGACTCTTTGTGGATGCATTGGCTTCTCAATAGTCGCGTGTGGGTTCTCTGAATCCCATATGTGGCAATTTTGCATATTGACATAGCCACCGATGAGCTTCAAGAAGTCAGATCTCTTCTTGAAAATTGTCCACGTAAATTTCGTACAGTTTGCGTTGAAGACTCACTACTTTGGAAGTAAGTTTTTAATATTTCCCATTTTTATACGAGCGTATAGCGTGCCATTTTGCAAATGTCAAACATAAACCTGAAAATAAAAATAAAAATGTTTAAATAAAAATTATTGAAAACACAACATCGTTGTTTTTTCAAATTACATGACCTAAAGCCGGACAAAAAAACACCTACACATAAAAATTAATGTTATTCTGCCTTTCAAGGTCAAAGTAATCGGTATTTCAAATTTTAAATGGTCCACCCTATATTTATTATATAATCTAAGCATGATATATTTTCTAACAATTCCTCTGGAATATTCAGGAGTCAAAGATAACGAATATTTATAAGTTTTGAGTCATTTGTATATGCAACTTTTGTCCATGCCATGCTCATGTCTTAGATTTTTGGCTTTTAATCATCAATTTTATTTATTACGATTTACGGTGACCAGTTTCTAAATATTCGAATTTGCACAAATTCAATGTGGAATTCACTTCCTGCTCTGACTGCCTCCGAATAGCCCTAAAAATAGTTAGATGCTAATTAACCCCCCATAGGATCATCTGTCTGATCATTAAATTACATTTGACATTCTAGAGGGGAGTTTCCAAACATATTTTTGCACTTTAATGTCTCCATGTCTATCGATAGACATCATTCTCGGTATTTATTACATATCCATGGCAACAACAGGAACACTCACACACACAATAAACGTTGAGAATATTTTGAAGTGCATAGTAAACATTTTCTAATCAATTTCCAACATTGAAATTCATTTATAAAACTCTTTCGCCACCACCACCACCAACAAGGACCAAGTCAAGTGCAAAAAAATGTGCAGAAAACTTAAACTTTTTTCGCCGGGAGGGAGGGAGGCCAAGAGAGGGATTCGAGGGAACGAAAAGTCATACCAATATTAGAAGTCATGCTCGCCAGAGTGTGCAGCTTGGCTGAGCAGCCTCAGCTCGTATATCATCATAATGAACTCACTCCATATGGTGCGACAGGATGTTGGTGGCGTGGAATAACCAAGTGAAACTTCTATGAAAAGAATTAGACAACAGTGTGGAACACAAAAAATGACAATGTCCTGAATATGGATTCTGATTTTTCACATTCTTATGATGAATCGGTATAGGAGACCTTGTGATCTTTAGATTTTAAGTATAGGATGTATTCAGCAATATATTTTAAAATACTACGAGGACCATTTTTTGTGGAACATCTAGCTCTTCAATTTGGGAGTCTTTTTAGTCCCTTTGTGGAGATATTGAGATATTAACATTAAAATCGTTTGGTTATAAAGAAGAAGGTTGAAGGAATAAATTTGTGTTGGTACAAACTCAGACATTTGATCAAAAAGGATTTTTTGAAATATTTATTACAAACAAACTATATTTGGCACAAACATATAATAAAGCTAAGAACCAAAATTTCTAATAAAACAAATTTGAGTGCAAAATCTCTTAAAATGTGTGAGAAACAGTTCGACAAAGTACAAAAAAAAACGAAAATAAGTTTTTTCAATTTTCAGAATCTGAAAAAGGTAAAAATCTGTAATACAAAAAAAAAATAAAAATTTTTCTTTGCATTATGAACAACGTAAAAATATGTTAAAAAACATAAAAACAAAAAATACAAATTTTAATTTCCGTTAAAATAGAAAAATACGAAAAGTAGTCAAATTTGGACCGATTTCTAAAATATATTCGATTGTCCGATTTTTAATGTTATTATCTCAAATAAGCCTTGTCTTATTTTAGTTTTATACAGAACTCAAAAATGTATACTAGAACAAAAGCTATTGAGTTTTGGCCGATGGATTTTGATTCTGAACCACTGTGCGCCCCCAACCATTTTGTGAAAAGTTTCTGTATTTTTACTCTGCGCTGTAATTTATAACGGCTAGTTGCCTCCTAATTCATTGTTTGCCACTATTCCTCACTAGGAGTCACTGTATGTTATAGACTATTTACTGTCCTATGATCCTTATAGGATCGAAGCAAAATAATAATAATAATAATTTTTAGGTATCATTCTATATGTCTTTTCTATGTTAATACTTATGCTCGATCTCTCAGTGGTAGATATGACTATTTATCCACCACATGGCGTCGCTGTACTTATGTTATTGATAATTATCCACCTCGTTGTAAATTCGGTGTTCGGCCTCAGTATTTTATACCAATTCCTCTGCTTAGTCGCCTACAAATTCATTGATTGCCACTATTCCTCAATAGGAGTCAATGTTGTAGATTATCTATTACTATGTGTCCTTTTATTTGTTCGTCTGCCTGTCGTTTCTAGGGTACCCCTCCGCCCGGTTGTATGGTCCATCGATATGTCTCTGGAAGATATGACAATTTATTTTTGCCACTATCCTCCGCTAGGCGTTGCTGTACTTATCTTACTTGACTATATATTTTCACCTCTGCTTTCAGTGAATTTTACGAAAAGGTATGCCATGCATCCGTGTAAGATGCAATTGGCATAAGAATTGGTAGTCCAAGGTCTTCAAACTCGTATGTCTTCTCTATGTTAATACGTATGCTGGATCTCTCAGTGGTAGATATGACAATTTATTATTTGCCACTATCCTCCACAAGAACACGGTCAGAAAGGCCATTTTATACTTCTGACCGCGTTCTTGAAAATTTTCTGTCAATTGTCCCTTTTTGGGATAAATTTCCAATCGATTTTCTATATTTATTTTACTCCATTTTTATAAATTATTCAAGGTCTTCAAACTCGTATGTCTTCTATATGTTAATACGTATGCTGGATCTCTCAGTGGTAGATATGACAATTTATTATTTGCCACTATCCTCCACAAGGCGTCGCTGTACTTATGTTATTGATTATTAGCCATCAAACTCGTTCGGGCTGTGTATTTTATAACATAGGCAGGAGTTTGTAGGCAACTAAGCAGAGGAATAGTTGCCTACAAACTCATTGATTGCCACTATTTCTCACTAGGAGTCAATGTTGTAGATTATCTATTACTATGTGTCCTTTTATTTGTTCGTTTGCCTGTCGTTTCTGGGGTACACCTCCGCCCGGTTGTATGTTCCATCGATATGTATATGGAAGATATGACAATTTATTTTTGCCACTATCCTCCGCTAGGCGTTGATGTACTTATCTTACTTGACTATCTATTTTCACCTCAGCTTTCAGTGAATTTTGATAAAAGGTAGGTAAAAATTACCGCCATTCCATTTCTTACTTTGGATTTTGGATCAGAAGAAAAATATTATTAGTGACTATTCAAGAATCCAAACAATTCCTATAACGGGGAAAATAAGTTCCAAAAATTAGATTTTTTTAAAAAATGACCGCCATTCCTTAATTTGTATTTTGTATGTCCCTGGATTCCTTTGGTTTTCCTGAATAAATTATCCAACTAAATTATTTTCTCTGAAAATTGTTCCGGCTGCATTTATTTACATAAAGAAAACTTTTCAAAACTTATTCTATATAAAAATTATAAATACGAAGTCTATTGAAATATAAGAAAAAATAAAAAAACTAAAAACCATTAAAATTAATTAAATATTTTTAATTTCGTTAAGAATAAGACGATAAAATGGAATTTTTCGAAGTTTTGCCTTTTGAATTGTATAACTTCTGATTGAAGTAACACATTTGCACCAATCTATCCATTAGTTTAATTAGAATTTTATAAACTGTCTAATAATATAAATAATGACAAAATCCGAAATTTGAAATCGCACTGTTAAAAGCACGAAACCATACTCACAAAGGGTCACCCAGTGACCCCATATCTACTAGCAGTTCATCAGGCTTTATGCATGTGAAATTTTGTCAATATATTTCTTTCTGTTTAAAAGTTACAGAATTAATTCCAGAATTAATTAATTATATATAATCCCCTTCATCTTATTATTTAGCTATACATGACATTTTGAAGTCCATAAACCCACTGGCAGTCATTATTTTAATAGGCAAATCTTTCATAAATAACAAGAAATCATGTCGACATGAAGTCAACTCAACAAATAATAAAGTCAACAGGCAATCAAATAATCAAGGCAATATATAATAAAGTAAATAAGTAATCTAGTAAAGAAGTTATCTATAAAAGACGTAATCAAGTCAGCAAGAACTCAAGTCAATAAGTAATCTGGCCAACAGATAATCAAGTCAACCAGTAATCAAGTGCAGAAGTTATCAGGCCAAGAAAAAATAAAGTCAAAATGTAATAAAAACGACATAACAAGTACTGAAGTCAAAAAGTAGTCAAGTCAACATGTACTCAATTTATCAATTAGTCGAATCAATAAATAATAAAATCTGCAAGTAATCAAGTCAACAATTAATCGATTTGAATAGTAATCAAGTTCACAAGTAAAAAAGTAATCAGCAAGTTATGAAGTCAACAATTATACCGAATGAAAGAATGGCTTCTCTCAATCGTTGAGCTTAGGATGATATAATTTTATAACCATTTAAAGAGATTTACTGTCTAGACCCGACTTCAAACGACTAATTCACTTTTTAGGCCAAACTTACAAGGCCTATTGTGAATAAATGTCAACAGCATTATTGAGCTGAAACTGATCCTGGACCTGGCCGCTCTTCCATAGACCTCAATTTTATTCTTAATTCCTAAAATCAGTTTCTGAGAGACTTATCTTCAATTACAACTCAATCATTGGCCAAAATGTTTGCTGGGCCTGATTTGAAAGTTCGGGAGAAAACATTGAATCACATCACACACAGCCAAGTCAAGTAGTTGAAGCAATTGAAAACTTAAGTATACGAATACACTTCATGAGGGAAATGAAAATGTTCTTTGGGGCCCAGCCAACGTACCCACCCAAGCACTTCATCCGTCGGGAAGCTCTAAACCTGCCTAACACCCTCCCTTCCAAAAATTTATTGTTAATATATGTATTTGTAGGTATGTGTTTGCGTGTGTTTGCGTATATATTGTAATTAGCAAAATGAACACCGAATTCAACTTTAGTTTTAAGCGTTTCAGCGTGAGCAAGCCCACACCACACACATACACTTGTGTACTTTCTCATTCCCATTCCAAAGTGGTTGCAGGATCCTAAAGGATGAACGAACAACCACAACAAAAACGTACAACGTAAAACAAATGCAGCTAGAGAAGTAGTAGTCGTAGCATTATTGGGTTACTTATCGAGCATGGAAATGCCACGCGATGTACGATGTGCGATGTGTTGCATCAACAAGAGCTGTTGTTGGCGCCCAAGGACCCTTGAGCTTTTTTTAATGCATCGTCTACTCATGCTGTTGAATCGCATTTGACACTATTTGAATTATGCTAATCGCTGTGTGTGCTGGGTGTAATCAAGTGGATTGATTTGGTCACACATTTTAAAGTCGATTGTTTTTTTTTCGTTCAAGAAATATTGAAATATAGGAGCATTGCAATATTTCTTGAATAGGGAAAGATCTGCTTTAAATAGTGTGACCAAAGCAATCCACTTGATTTTATCTGTGGAAAGGGGACCATTACTTTTTCAAGAACACGGTCAGAAAGGCCATTTTCTACTTCTGACCGCGTTCTAGAAAATTTTCTGTCAATTATCCCTTTTTGGGATAAATTTACAATCGATTTTATAAAGCGTGATTTTTTAAGAGCTTGATAACTTTTTTTTTTAAAAAAACGCATAAAATTTGCAAAATCTCATCGGATCTTTATTTGAAACGTTAGATTGGTCCATGACATTTACTTTTTGAAGATAATTTCATTTAAATGTTGACCGCGGCTGCGTCTTAGGTGGTCCATCCGCTTAGTCCAATTTTGGCATTTCCACGTTTTTGAGTAACAGAGACCCAATTGGTGCGAACGGCGACGAATCGAAAATTGGTGGTCATCATTAACACTGGCCGATACAGCTGCGATATTTTCTTCAGTTCGCACTCTACGTAAGCGTGTTGGTGGTTTAATGTCCAACAATGTAAATTTGGTGCGAAATTTAGTCACAATAGCCCGAATAGCCGCTTCAGTGGGTCGATTAAACTGACCATAAAATGGAAGCGCGCAATGAACTTTCTTAACAGAGCACGCATTTTGATAATAAAATTCAATAATTTGCAAGCGTTGTTCGTTTGTAAGACGATTCATGATGAAATGTCAAAGCATACTGAGCATCTTTCTCTTTGACACCATGTCTGAAATCCCACGTGATCTGTCAAATACTAATGCATGAAAATCCTAACCTCAAAAAAATCACTCTTTATATTTACTTTACTCCATTTTTATAAATTATTCTATCCCTATTTATTTACATTTCTCCTATGTTAACTTTGATACTATATCTCCAAAAGTTTCCACCAAATTTCTCTAATAAAAATAGTTTAAAAATTACTTCAATTATGTGCAAATGGCCTAGGTCTAATGTCACTCATGCCTTTCTGTCATTTAAATTTCTCAGAACATTATTTAGAAGAAGACGAAGTAAAAAACACCATCACTCCCCAGAGTGGTGTAATAATGTCTGATGTTGTTAAAATTCTAATAAACTCGACATTAGTCTAAGGAAAAGTTTACCTCATATCATAGAAAAGGAAAAAAAAAACACAAAAAAGTTCATTAACTTGTTTAAAACGAATGTATGTAGGTACAGCAAACGAAGAAGAAAACACCAAATCTTTTAGTACTTCTCCCAGAAAAGTCCATCTGAGTATAGGAGTATTTAGTTAACCCAAAGAGATTTATGCTACAACCGAAATTACATTTTAATGAAGTTGATTATAATGAGTTTACACTCGACAGTTGAGGGCAAAAGTGCAGCACTAGTTGACTAAGAAGTTGGATAATAAAAGTGGTGAAGTTATATCACTTTTAAGGGGATATAGTAATTTCAATTCAAACAAGTCATGAAGTAATCAAGACAATAATTAAAGAAGTCAGTACTAAGACAGTCATAAATCAAGTCTATCAAGTAAAACAGTAATCAATTCAACATGTAATGTAGTCAGCAAGCACTCAAGTCAAAGAGTAATGAAACAAGACAACGACTAATTAAACCAACAAGAAATCAAGTCAGCGTCCAATTAAATCACCAAGAAATCAAGTCAACAAGTAATTTACCAAAGATGTGAACGAGTTGTTCATCTTGTGATTTCGAAGTAGTGAAAATTGGGATCTTCCCCAATGAATTTCAAAAAAAATTAAAAACAAGTAAGAAGGCGTTAAGTTCGGCCGGGCCGAATCTTATATACCCTCCACCACGGAGTGCATTGCACAGTATTACTAGCAGATTAAAGGATGTCGACTTTACATAGAAGCACAGTACCATATTACGAAAATTGTGATATTTTTATGCACATTACTATATTTGATTACTATTTCGAACTATAATGTATACTTATGCGCACTGTTTAAAATCGACTACTATATATAAATAAAATGCTGAAATTGTGAAAGCGAACATGCCTAAATATTAGGCGATTGTCAGTCGCCATTAGAAAGAAGCATTTTCAGATACAGACAAAGTGATAAGAAAAGTATAAATTTTAAAGATATCCCCATTCGAACCATTCTCCGCCAAAATGTAGAAATTTCGAAAAAAAACCTTTTTTCGAGTGTTCATAGTCAGAATGTATATACCGAATTTCATGATTTCAACTTCAGCGGTTTGGTAGGTCCCATTTTTATCCCTCTTTTTAATTATATCTATGCAAATAGAGGGATGTACACACCGAATTTCATGATTCTAGCTGTTGTCGTATCATTGGTACCATATTTTATCCCTTTTTGTCCCATTTCGCCCGTTAAAACTTTTATTTTCTTTGTGGTGCTTCCAAGCTACAAGAGGAATGTCCGCAACAAATTTTAACTGTATAAAAATAAGAAATTTAATTACTAAGCCAAGGCTGGATAATGGATATAATACTTCAATTCAAAAGGAAATTTAAGGGAGCAATCATAAATACCCTAAATATTGGGTGATAGAGAGTGTATTTTCAGCTACAGTCGTTTGGTTGGTTGTATTTCCATCCTATTTTAATTTCAAAAGTATAAATTTTGAAAATAACTTATATCTCACGTACGCATTATAAGACAACTTCATGATTCTACCATTTTTTCGTAAAAGCAACAAAATAAAGTACGAATTTGGAAAAAAAATATTTTACGTGGCTATGCAGTCAGAGGAATGTATACACCGAATTCCATGATTCTTAATATCAGCGGCCACTTTGTTGGTACCATTTTTATTCCTTTTTTTTCGAATTTTGCCCCCTTCTATCTAAAATCTCTTTATTTTACGTATCTACACAATTAGAGGGACACACTGAATTTCATCATTCTAGCTGTATTCGTTTAGTTGGTACAATTTTTATCCCCTGTAGCCATTGTATCCCTTGAAAGTACGAATTTTCCATTTGAACCCCAAAAAGAACGAATTTTGGCAAGTTCTTTTATTGTACGTGTCTACGCAATCACAGGAATGTATATATCGAATTTCATTATTCGAGGTGCAGCCGTTAGGTTGGTACTATTTTTATCCCTATATCCCCATTTAACCCCTTAAAAGTACGAATGAATTTAGAAAAAAAAAAATAAAATATAATAAATATGTACACTCCAAATTTCGTGTTTCTATCTGTTGTAATTTGATAGATACCATTTTTATCCCTTTCTGTCCCATTTCGCCCCATACATATAAAAATCACTCTATGGTGCCCTTTTATGCTATAAAGGGAATGCGCATTGCAAATATCAAGTAAATACAAGGTAATATGTTCAAAAAACATGCTGATATACTCTAAATATTAGGGGTATTTTCAGTCCTTGTGAGGGAAAAATTTTTCCCTCTGGGCCATAAGACACATTTAGGAAAAATTTGAACCTCCTAGCTCATTTCGTTCGGCCGCTATCGTGCTTTCAACAGACAGACAGACAGACGAACATGGCTATATCGTCTTAGAATTTTACCACGACCCAGAATATATATACTTTATGGGGTCTACGATGAATATTTCAAGGTATTACAAAAGGAATGACAGAGTGAAAGAAATAATTTTTCCATAACCTATTTTTTCTTGGATTTTTCATTGTTTTTATACATTGTGCTTATGAATTAATGAATAAATTGTAATTTTTATAATTTTTCACTGTAATTCTGGTTAATTTTGTAAAAAAAATCTTAAAAAATAGAATCCATCAGTTCAACACTTTCAAACTTACACAGTCGCTTAAAAATAGACCTAAGCAAAAAATCAAACAAAATAAAAGAATTAAAATTGCAAAAACTTTGAAAAATTTAACTCTGCTATAACACATCACGTCAATATTTAAAAAGTAATTGAAAACCAAAAATCGGTAAAGTATTTTAGGAGTTACAGACGATTTAGTGAACACACCTTTTGAAAAAAATAGTATTTTGTCCACTCTTAAATTTGTCATAACTCGTGAAAAAATCTTTCAAAACAATCGCAGCTATCGAGGTCAAAACCCGTACCGCTTGACATAGAATGACTCATATATTCTTGATCGTCATAAAATTCTAAGATATCTAGCAATGTCCGTCTGTTGAAAGCATGCTAGCATTTAAACGAAAGGAGCTAGGACGTCCAAATTTTCCAAAAAATACGTAGTTCGGTTGGGATTGAAACTGGGCGAAATCGGTCCAAAGGGAAAAATTTTTCCCTCACGGGGACTGAAAATACCCCTACTAACCCCTAATGAAATTCGTACGTTTAGGTAGTAAAATGGAAGAAAAAAAATTGTACCAACCAAATGGTAGCAGCTAGAGTCTTGAAATATATATATATATGTGTATACACTCCTCTGACTGAGTAGACACATAAAACGGTTATTACAAATTCACACTTACAAGGATACAATGGGAACGGATGGATAAAAATTATACCAACCAAATGGCTAGACTCACGAAAGTCGGAGTATACATACCTCTGATGGCGTAGATACGTAAAATAAAGAGATTTTCGAATTTCGTACTTTTAAGGGGGTAAAATGGGAAAGACGGGGATAAAAATGGTACCAACCCTATGGTCACAACTGGAATCATGCAAATATAACGCTTTTTCCTAATTCGTACGTTCTTAATCACTGTGTACGTGAGATATAATGGAATTTCAACATTTTTAGGGTATTTAAACTTTTTTGAAGATTGCTGCCTTATATTTACTTTTTGAATTGACTCGAAGTTCTACTTCGATATATATATAGTATACACATGTTGGTAGCCTAGCCTTATAAGCGTGGTTTGAAATAATTAAAATTTTACATTTATTTATAAAATTATTTTTGCAATATTTTTATTTGTTTGGCTATATAATAAAACAATTTAAAATAACATTTTCCTATAATGTTACTGCACTTATACGAAACTCGACAGCCTCTGCAGAATGCAATCTAAGGTGGAACTTTACGCCGTTTTTACTTTTTTACGAGAACTCCCATAGCCAATAACTCGCTCTAAAGCAGCATTTAGACCAAATATCAGATTTTTGCTTGTTGACATAGCCATTAAGCCATAAATGGGTCTCATGAAGTCCTTGCTGAAAGAAAGTACCATAAACTCCTACAAAAATCCATGAAGAAATAATGGGACCTACTGGGCCACTTCCGAAGGGCTAATACTATTTACGCCTGGAAAACGCTGTCGGACTCTGTAAGTAGAATTGAGAAATTTGTCGAGTAGACCCTTTGCAGATACCTCGAAAGGTTTTTTCAATTCCGCAGAATAATTTATAATAATTCCCATCCAATCCAAATAAACTTTGCACAGTGTTTAACAAACATTTAACTCTCACTGTAATATATATCAAAAACTGCAAATCCCATTCCCCAACATTGCCAACATTTCTCTGGAGATAGCTCCCTTTGCGTTTAGAAAAATAGAAACTATTCGCAGCACAAAGTGAACAGTGAACTCCGGACAACTCCACAAAGCGATGGAAACGAAACGTACACTAATTTCTGTAACAAAATATGAACCCCATAAAAGTGCTAGCGAACCAGATGTTGATGAAGTCCGTGGCAAGGGTAATGGAAATCCCATTCGAATTGAGCATATGTACCCGAACGAGCGGCAACTTGTTCACTTACTGCCTCCAACTCCAAGGGAAAATGAGGAACCACTCCTCTAACAATGATTATTTCCCAAGAAAACTAAAGTTTGTTTCGTTTTTTTTTTTTGGTTGGAGTCGACTGCACTTTGGTGTCCTTTGTCCTTTCCGAATACTGGTGTGAAAATAAATTTCATTACAACTCCAAAAGGAGTCACAACATCTGTTTTGCATGTAACAAAAGATGGCTAACATAATTCCACAGAACAGCACTATGATGGGCCAAAGGCGCACAACACTCTACCATAGGCCCCCATTGCTCCTCTTTCTGCAGTTCATAGTATCAGGTCGTGGCTATGGCTATGTCGTGAAAAATAATAGAACTTCTCGCCAAACAAAAGAAATCGTTTTTTATAATTGTTTTAAACTAATAAGAGAGGACTTCAGAGATATAAAACATGTTCATCTTCACATATTTAGTTAGACAAAGGATGCGGAGGACAAAATGAAAACATTAAATAAATGGTGCCTCTCTAGTGGCCATTGACCAGGCCGCAACAATGTTCAGTTTCAAGAGTACATACTTATGTCTAAAGCCGATGTATCGCCTGGCACAGTGGGATGGAAACAAAAAAAAAACAAAGAATGTGGAAGAGAAAAAAAATGGACAGCGTAGATGAGGAGCCTGTCGAGCATTTTTTTTATAGAAAAGTGTCCCGACGAGCAACTTTTCTATAGAAAAGTGTCCCGACGAGCAACTTTTCTATAGAAAAGTGTCCCGACGAGCAACTTTTCTATAGAAAAGTGTCCCGACGAGCAACTTTTCTATAGAAAAGTGTCCCGACGAGCAACTTTTCTATAGAAAAGTGTCCCGACGAGCAACTTTTCTATAGAAAAGTGTCCCGACGAGCAACTTTTCTATAGAAAAGTGTCCCGACGAGCAACTTTTCTATAGAAAAGTGTCCCGACGAGCAACTTTTCTATAGAAAAGTGTCCCGACGAGCAACTTTTCTATAGAAAAGTGTCCCGACGAGCAACTTTTCTATAGAAAAGTGTCCCGACGAGCAACTTTTCTATAGAAAAGTGTCCCGACGAGCAACTTTTCTATAGAAAAGTGTCCCGACGAGCAACTTTTCTATAGAAAAGTGTCCCGACGAGCAACTTTTCTATAGAAAAGTGTCCCGACGAGCAACTTTTCTATAGAAAAGTGTCCCGACGAGCAACTTTTCTATAGAAAAGTGTCCCGACGAGCAACTTTTCTATAGAAAAGTGTCCCGACGAGCAACTTTTCTATAGAAAAGTGTCCCGACGAGCAACTTTTCTATAGAAAAGTGTCCCGACGAGCAACTTTTCTATAGAAAAGTGTCCCGACGAGCAACTTTTCTATAGAAAAGTGTCCCGACGAGCAACTTTTCTATAGAAAAGTGTCCCGACGAGCAACTTTTCTATAGAAAAGTGTCCCGACGAGCAACTTTTCTATAGAAAAGTGTCCCGACGAGCAACTTTTCTATAGAAAAGTGTCCCGACGAGCAACTTTTCTATAGAAAAGTGTCCCGACGAGCAACTTTTCTATAGAAAAGTGTCCCGACGAGCAACTTTTCTATAGAAAAGTGTCCCGACGAGCAACTTTTCTATAGAAAAGTGTCCCGACGAGCAACTTTTCTATAGAAAAGTGTCCCGACGAGCAACTTTTCTATAGAAAAGTGTCCCGACGAGCAACTTTTCTATAGAAAAGTGTCCCGACGAGCAACTTTTCTATAGAAAAGTGTCCCGACGAGCAACTTTTCTATAGAAAAGTATCCCGACGAGCAACTTTTCTATAGAAAAGTGTCCCGACGAGCAACTTTTCTATAGAAAAGTGTCCCGACGAGCAACTTTTCTATAGAAAAGTGTCCCGACGAGCAACTTTTCTATAGAAAAGTGTCCCGACGAGCAACTTTTCTATAGAAAAGTGTCCCGACGAGCAACTTTTCTATAGAAAAGTGTCCCGACGAGCAACTTTTCTATAGAAAAGTGTCCCGACGAGCAACTTTTCTATAGAAAAGTGTCCCGACGAGCAACTTTTCTATAGAAAAGTGTCCCGACGAGCAACTTTTCTATAGAAAAGTGTCCCGACGAGCAACTTTTCTATAGAAAAGTGTCCCGACGAGCAACTTTTCTATAGAAAAGTGTCCCGACGAGCAACTTTTCTATAGAAAAGTGTCCCGACGAGCAACTTTTCTATAGAAAAGTGTCCCGACGAGCAACTTTTCTATAGAAAAGTGTCCCGACGAGCAACTTTTCTATAGAAAAGTGTCCCGACGAGCAACTTTTCTATAGAAAAGTGTCCCGACGAGCAACTTTTCTATAGAAAAGTGTCCCGACGAGCAACTTTTCTATAGAAAAGTGTCCCGACGAGCAACTTTTCTATAGAAAAGTGTCCCGACGAGCAACTTTTCTATAGAAAAGTGTCCCGACGAGCAACTTTTCTATAGAAAAGTGTCCCGACGAGCAACTTTTCTATAGAAAAGTGTCCCGACGAGCAACTTTTCTATAGAAAAGTGTCCCGACGAGCAACTTTTCTATAGAAAAGTGTCCCGACGAGCAACTTTTCTATAGAAAAGTGTCCCGACGAGCAACTTTTCTATAGAAAAGTGTCCCGACGAGCAACTTTTCTATAGAAAAGTGTCCCGACGAGCAACTTTTCTATAGAAAAGTGTCCCGACGAGCAACTTTTCTATAGAAAAGTGTCCCGACGAGCAACTTTTCTATAGAAAAGTGTCCCGACGAGCAACTTTTCTATAGAAAAGTGTCCCGACGAGCAACTTTTCTATAGAAAAGTGTCCGGACGAGCAACTTTTCTATAGAAAAGTGTCCGGACGAGCAACTTTTCTATAGAAAAGTGTCCGGACGAGCAACTTTTCTATAGAAAAGTGTCCGGACGAGCAACTTTTCTATAGAAAAGTGTCCGGACGAGCAACTTTTCTATAGAAAAGTGTCCGGACGAGCAACTTTTCTATAGAAAAGTGTCCGGACGAGCAACTTTTCTATAGAAAAGTGTCCGGACGAGCAACTTTTCTATAGAAAAGTGTCCGGACGAGCAACTTTTCTATAGAAAAGTGTCCGGACGAGCAACTTTTCTATAGAAAAGTGTCCGGACGAGCAACTTTTCTATAGAAAAGTGTCCGGACGAGCAACTTTTCTATAGAAAAGTGTCCGGACGAGCAACTTTTCTATAGAAAAGTGTCCGGACGAGCAACTTTTCTGTAGAAAAGTGTTCGGACGAGCAACTTTTCTATAGAAAAGTGTTCGGACGAGCAACTTTTCTATAGAAAAGTGTTCGGACGAGCAACTTTTCTATAGAAAAGTGTTCGGACGAGCAACTTTTCTATAGAAAAGTGTTCGGACGAGCAACTTTTCTATAGAAAAGTGTCAGGACGAGGAACTTTTCTATAGAAAAGTGTCAGGACGAGGAACTTTTCTATAGAAAAGTGTCTGGACGAGCAACTTTTCTATAGAAAAGTGTCTGGACGAGCAACTTTTCTATAGAAAAGTGTCTGGACGAGCAACTATTCTATAGAAAAGTGTCCGGACGAGCAACTATTCTATAGAAAAGTGTCCGGACGAGCAACTATTCTATAGAAAAGTGTCCGGACGAGCAACTATTCTATAGAAAAGTGTCCGGACGAGCAACTTTTCTATAGAAAAGTGTCCGGACGAGCAACGACTTTTCTATAGAAAAGTGTTACAAATATTCTCAGTCATCCCACTGTCCACTGACCATTTTGGAAAAGTTGCCCAGTGTCATGTAGCCTTTAGAAAAAAAGACAACTAAGGAAAACAAACAACAGGACAACATGCTACTTAATCACAGCAATGCCAACCGCACTTGTGTTAAAGAAAAACACAACAACTCCAGTTACAAGTTCGCAGGACAACGGCAAGAAGTGCTAGACAAAAAGAAAAAAGATGAAGTCAAAACCGACAATAAGTCAACACAACAATGCAACAAAGTATCCGAACAGACACCATAAACAAAAGGACACCAACGGCCAGCCAGCCAGCGGCAGGAGGAACAGGTCCAGCAACAACAACACATCGGTGGCACTGTGCGTGATTTAAATTACGCGCCCCTTTATGTGCCAACCAACCGGCAACCAGCAACCGTACACGGCCCTGAGGCATGTGAAAGCTTTAAACCAAATGTTGAGGTTTTTAAACGGTGGTAGCTTCTTTTCGTGGTTTCTCGTTTAACAACAGCCAACATAGGAATAAAGTTGTGGGGCATCCTACCCCCCTTCACCCCTTCCCCCACGGGAAAAATCACCATTTAAAATGTTAAACATGTCTGCACGAAAAAACTATTAAAGAGCCATTAAATATTTAGGAATAAATTCAAATTTCAGCATTATTGTGAATAAAAAAAATATTTCTATAAAAATTCTTTAAATTTCAAAAACGCGCATGCATCGCATAAAACTATTTTACAGCTTTTATCAAACGTTTTTGAAATTGTTAAGATTTTTATCCAACCGTTGATGTCGTTTCGGTCGTTCGTTTTGTTTTTTATTTTTTTTTGCAGCCATTTTTTGGCACAGAGGACGTTGTCGCTTTGTTTTGCAAAGCATATAAATTTTCAATAATGACATTTTAATAGTGTTTCGATTTATGGCCATTTGAAAATCAATTTCTCGTCGAATATTTACATACATATGTACATATGTACGATTTGAAAGATATACGGATGTGCCCGCATGTATATCTTGGTGCAGAATTTAAAATGAACAGAAAAAAAGCACCGACGACGACGATCACCCCGCCTCACCCTCCCTGGAAGAATAAGCTAAGCTAAGTGGATGAAACAAAGTTAAAAGAGGAACAATAGACCTCGACTGTGAAACACGGTATATCTTTGGATAGTGCCAAGGAATACCAGACGAAATCCACTGAGATAAAGAAATTCAATGCAAAATAATAATAAAAAACTATAAGTATCTTATTTTCAACAAAATTTGCTAAAATTTAGTGGTGATCCCGAAAACGGTTGGAGATTTTAAAATATTTTTATATTATACTAGCAAATACCCGCTACTTCGTACGCGGAAATTTTTCAAGTGGGGTGGTATTGACAGTATTTTGTCTCGGTATTCAAACTGTTTTTATACACTCCACGAGAGTATTATGTCTTTGTGCCTTTGTTTGTAACACCCAAAAGGAAGAGAGATAGACCCATTGTTAATTATACCGATCGACTTAGAATCACTTTTTGAATCGATTTAACGATGTCCGTCCGTCCGTCCGTCTGTCCATCTATTCTTGTAATCAAAGTACAGGTCGCAATTGTAGCCAGAACCAAATGAAACTTTGCACAACGAAGTTTTTCGGGATAAGGACGAACGCTATTTAATTTGAAGAAAATCGGTTCAGATTTGGATATAGCCCCCATACGAATTTCACTCCCGATTTGACTCTTTTCACTCTAGATACCACATATTACAACATATTTTCTTTAAAATTGGCAAAACATTTTATATTGTAACTAGAAACACCTGTGGTAAAAATGTGTTAGATCGGTTCAGATTTATATATAGCTCCCATACAAATTTCGCTCCCGATTTGACTTTTTCCGCTCTAGAAACCACATATTGTATCAGATTGTCTTCAGATTTGGCAAAACATCTTATATTTAAACTAAGAAAATCTATGGTGAAAATAGGTCAAATCGGTTCAGATTTAGATATAGCCCCCATACAAATGTCGTTCCCGATTTGACATTTTCCTCTGTAGAAACCACATATTGTGCTCGATTTTCTTTAAATTTCGCACAACATCTTATAATCTGATTAACAAAACTATGGTGAAAGTGGGTAAGATCGGTTCAGATTTAAATATAGCCCAAATTAAAATGTTGCTCCCATAAGTTTAACCGATTTTGGCCAAACTATACTTATTATATTTCATCTATTTCGTTCCAGGTTTCAATATACCCCCATACAAATGTCCTTTCCGATATAAAATTTTTTGTCAAACACATACATTTACAGGATACAAAAAACATTCCCGTTTTCACTTTTTCACCGAATTGAATTGTATTCGGATTGAAAGTGGAGTGTATCATAGAGTCGGCCCCGCCCGACTTTAGCCTTTCCTTACTGGTTTTATATTTTGAATTTGCCTTAGTCTAAGGATATCACTTTCAGGGTAAATCGTTTGTAAACGCTCATAACTTTTGAAAAATCGGAACATATAAATAGAACAAACATTTTTTTATTTAGCTGGGGATAATGACTATAATGATCACACAGAACTCTCCCTGTGCCGCTTGCGCCCTTAAACATACAAATTTCGAAAAAAATATGTTGCGCGTCTACGTACTCGGTGAAATAAACACACATTTCTAATAGCCTTTTAATATTCTAGCTGAAAACTTTGGTTTGTACCACATTTATCTCGATTCCATCAATTTGATTGGTACCATTTGAACCACTTTTGATTCGCTTCCCCCTTTATAGTACACATTTGATACAATATTTTTGTATTGCAGTAAATATGTACATATATACCTAAATCGATACCAAGGTGGGTACCATTTTAATCGCTTTTTGTTCCAAGTTCTACTTAAAAGTTTAAATATTGAAAATCAGTTAATGTTTCGCGTCTACACTGTTAATATATACACCGAATTTCATGATGTTGTTGGTACCATTCGGATATAAAAAGGTACGAATTTCGATAAATCCATTAATTGTGTTTTTCTATGCACTTCATACGCTTTTACCCAATTTCATCCCTAAAAGTACAAATTTTGCAATCGCATTCGCGTTATTATATGTAATATGTGTTCCAAATTTCAAGATTCTAGGTCCAGTCGTTTGGTCAGGTCGGTGGTACGATTTTTAACCCATTTAATCCCTTAGAAGTACAACTTTCGGAAAATTCGTTGATATCACTCATTTACGCTGTAAGAGGAATATGCACACCGAATTTTATTATTGCAGCGTGATCCATGTTGTTGGTACCTTTTATATGCCGCCTTTCTCGTTCGTGCTGTAAAAGTAATGCCCGTTCCGAATTTCATGATTCTAGGCCCAGTTGTTTGGTCTGGGATGTGGTACAGTTTTTATCCCATCTAATCCCTTAAAAGCACAAATTTCGAGAAATGCCTTCTTTTCAGTGATCTGCGCTGTAAAACGAATATACACACCGAATTTCAATATTGTAGCGTCATCCGTGTTGTTGGTACCTTTTTTATTTTTTTCCCCCGTTTACCTATTAAAGAATTTCAAAAAAATTCAGCCATTTTGCGTTTCTAAGCATTTTGAGGGATATACAAACCGAATTTTATGATTCCAGCTCCATCCGTTTAATTGGTATCATTTTTATCCCTTTTTACCCGATTTCACTTTCTTGGTCGCATTCGTGTTATAAGAGTAATGCCCATTCCAAATTTCAAGATTCTAGGCCCAGCCATTTGGTCAGGGCGGTGGTACAATTCTTATCCCATTGAAAAACGAATAAACACACCGAATTTCATTATTGTAGCATCATCCTTGTTGTTGGTACCTTTTTTTATTCCTTTTTACCCGATTTCACACCCTAAAAGTAAAAATTTTGAAAAATATTTTCTTGGACGCTTTAAAGCTATAAGAGGAATTTTTGTACCAAATTTCAAGATTCTAGGCCCAGCCGTTTGGTCATTGCCTTTTACCCCATTTTACCCCTTAAAAGTATGAATTTCGAAAAACCCCGTCATATCACACCTCCACACTGTAAGAGAAATGTACACACCAAATTTGTAGCTCTAGCCGTTTGGTCTGGGGAGTGATCAGTCAGTCACTCAGTAACTCAATTACGCAACTGTTTTATATATATATATAGATTTTTAAATACAAAAAAAAACTAAAATGTTTAAATAATGTTATGGTTCGATCTATCGAAAGGAATATAAAAATTATGGATTCAGAGGTAGTATATGTAGATAATGATAAATCGGAGATTTTTAATGAATATTTTGAGAATTCCTTCAATGGAAGGCCTCCGGGTGCTGTAAACAGGCCTGATAAAGGGTGTCCCAAGAAGAGCGCAATTTTTTAATTTTAAATAAAACACAGATATTTAAGAAAAAATCGTGAAACTTTATTATATCGTAAAGTAGACAGAATGAGGTTATGTATGGAACAATATATCGTGCAGATGGCCGCCGCGGCTTTGCTGGCATGCACGCGATCTTTTAATGAAATTTTCAATGACCGTTTTGCATGAATGCTGCGGTATTTCATTAATGCAGCGTCCAATTTCGTCTTTTAAGGCTTGAGTCGTCGTCGGCTTATTCGCGTAAACCATCGACTTCAAAAAACCCCAAAGAAAAAAATCTAATGGTGTTAAATCGCACGATCTAGGCGGCCAATTCTGATCTCCAAAACGCGAAATAACACGACCGGGAAATGACTGATGCAGCAATTGAATTGTTTCTCTGGCTGTATGACATGTGGCGCCGTCTTGTTGGAACCACATGCCCTCCACACTCATTTCTTCAATTCTAGGCAAGAAAAAACTGGTTATCATTTCACGATACCGAACACCATTGACTGTTTGCGCTTGACCTGCCTCATTTTCATAAAAAAGGTCCAATGATTCCTCCAGCCCAAAAACCACACAGTGACACGTTGAGGATGCATTTGCTTCTCGTGAATCACTCGAGGATTTTCCGCACCCCAAATGCGACAATTCTGCCTATTGACGAAGCCATCAAGATGAAAATGGGCCTCGTCACTGAAGATGATTTTATCGGAACTCCCTTCGCTGTCCATGGTCAGTTGGCTTCAGTTCCTGAGTCAATTAAATTTTGTATGCATGAAGATGCAAATCTTTCGTCAAAATTCGCTGCAAAGTGGATTTGGAGACACCAATTTGCTGAGCTCGGTGTCGAATTGAGGTGGATGGAGTTTGAGCGACATCATCACGTACAGCTGCGACATTTTCGGTCGATCGACCTGGTCGATGGCGCGTTGTTGTCTTTACATCACTAACAGACCCAGTTTCGGCAAATTTATCCATTAATCTCTTTACAGTTGACTCTTTTGGAGCATTATTGTGACCCCAAATTGATCGCAATTTGCGAACTGTAGCCGCAAAACTTTCACCATTTTGGTAAAACAATTTCACAATGAGAATGCGTTGTTCATTCGTGTAGCGCTCCATTTTTATTAACCTCGTACCTTCTACTAACAAACAATAACAATTGTTCAAATGTCAAACAATGACACTTCGAATGTTGCTAGATTTAAAAATTGCGTTCTTCTTGGGACACCCTTTATAAGGCCTTTCAAGTCACAATTTCCGCCGCTGGGAAAGAGTAAACGTAAAAGTGTTCGTCTGAGTGTGTAGTTTATGGTGGAATTAATATCTCGTCAGCATTTTTTGGCAAACTCCTACAATTGCCACTTTTTTAGCACAATTTTCGATTAGATAGTACATATATTTGATAATATCTGTAAATCAATTTTTTTCGAGACCCACCAAGATCTTGTTTTAAAGGTATTGCAAGTACCTTTAAAGTGGCATATAACATCATTCGCTTTTCATGTGAACACGTGTAGACTTCTTATATTATTTTCTGAAATAATTATTTAAATTACAGTGTCAAGTAGAGTATTCGTATGCTTTTCGTATTTTGCTTTTGTAATAATGTTCAGAAAAACATGTTTCGTCAAAGCGAACTAAGCTTCGTTCTTTTAAGCTTTCATAAAATTTTGTTTTTGGTCACCCTGTACCAAAACAGGGTGATAATTATATAGGTTATATATGGGAGGTGATATTGTGCGTGGTCCGATCGGTTAATTTTTTTTATTTTTACGTATGTTATATCTAGCAAATGTGCAAACTACAAAATTGTATCTTTATTTTTTCGACTATGTCATAAAAAGTGGATTAGGGACCAGTGTGCAATTGTATATATAGTTGTTAAGAAAGAGATAATTTTATTCTCCTTCTTATCAACTAATTAATTTTGTTTTAATTCCCACAACTGGGAAGCCGGCATCATCCAAGTAACCTCACATGCTTTTATCTAACTTGGCAGCACTTTATAACTACCTCTCTGCTATATAAAGGACTCACTATAACAGTTCAAAGTATTACAAACGCCATGACAAACTTAGTATACCCCCACATTCTATGACAAGGGGTTTATAGAACTTTATTTATGTTGCTAAGTTTTATGATGAGGCGTAATAACCCCATATCCCCAAACTAGCTGTGCATTTTCAAACATCTGCAATTGCTATGCTGTCGATTTCTTTCTTTATTTAATAGACCATCATCATGGCTTAAAGCCAAATGTCTGATTGAATAGTTATTTCGTTCTGCTGTTTTTTATAACCATAAATCCAAGTGACGGCGATTGTGGTGGTGGTGGCGGTGGCATGGTTAGAGGCGATTCAATTGAAATTCATGGGACAGCTTCGATAATAATGTCGTACACAAAATTAGCCAAGAATTTTAATTGAACACCCTCCAAATCTCTCGCTCGGTCTCTCTTTCGCTCGCAGTCTATCTGTGACGAGCTAAGTGGGGAAGAAGATCTGTTTTCAATTCCAATAAATTAGAATATTAGAACCTTTTAAAATGCTTGTCCAAGCAATGGCCAGTTTGCTGTTTGGATTTCGTTTTCGGTTTTCAAATTGAATTGAAAACGTCGGTTATTTTTTTGTTGGTTGGTGGCCTAACTGGCTGGCTGGCCGGCTGGCAACGAAGACGATATAATTGCGTTTCTTTGGCCATCGCGTTAAAATGAAATCACTCCATTTTTATTTATACGCGTGTACTCATTCCATTCGAACTGAAATTTATGGCCCAAATAAATTTTATTCAAAAGAGTGACACCAAAACAAAAACTCGAACAACATCAAACAGGATGTTTTTTTGCGATAGACATAAATTTCATTGGATTTTTCGTGGGTAATTTATGAAAATACATCTTCTTCATATGGTGTTGGAGTTGTGTCGGTGTTCTTCTCTCTCTCTCTCTGGCCCTGGGTATTTCCCATCATTATAAATTCCCCGTAAAAGCCCGAAATTAGGGTGTGTGTGCTGTTATGGGCTTTCTAGTACATTAGGCGGCCATAATCGTTAATAAACCGCCGACAATGTTGGCGAATATTAATAATGGCATTCATACTTCTAGCCACTCGGAAAGAGGGAATATGAACGTGAATGTGTTGTCATTGGTATTCAGCAGGTGGTTATTGGCATTTCATATTTTACACATGCTTAACAACGGCTGCGAGCACCTTAAATGGTGTTTTTAATAACTCAAAACCGTTACCAACACTAAGACGCGTCGCGTCTCTTCGCCTGGTGGGAATAATTAAATGAACTCATGTGTCCAACGGAACTAATTCGAAACAGAATAGCATAGAATAAATAATTAGTGTTGGGAAATTTCTGAAAAAAATATTAATATTGTAAGAGGAACAAGTTCAGTTAAGCCTATTCTTCTAAACCCTCCACACTGGATTGCGTTCCATATTAAATATTAGGCTAAACAATTGGCTAATTTGACGGCTTTTAAAACGCAGTGTTTTTTCGAAAACTTGGTAGCATTGTCTATCAAATTTAAATATGGTATAAAGTGATTTTCTCCAGTGTGAAAGTTTGTCCAAATTCATTCGAATATATCTCCCAATTAATTACCCCAAAGATCCTCCTGGGATCCTTTCAATATTAAATTCCGTTCCACAAATTTTGAGGGATTTATTTAGAACGTTTCCAATTCTGCAATTCTGCAGGAATACCCTTATGGACCATTATGGACCATAAAAGAAGTGGGCATAACCACCAAAACGAAAATGCATTAGGGGTTATATCCGCAATGGTTAACGGAGATAGGAAACCGATTGACTGAGAATCTCTACCGGGGACGATTTATAGGGCGGGCCATTTAAAACTTTAAATTATAATCGGCTATAAAAAAGTACTGTTTATTTTATTTTATTATGAAATTTCTGGTTTTATTGGAAAGTTTGAACATAGTCATTTAATAATGGAACACAATATCATGCATATGACTACCATGACTGTCTCGCCACTACCTCATCCGATCAACCCAATTTTTTAGTACAGCCCAAAAACCACACCAAAAAATGACTCGCATTGGGCGCATTGGCTCCTCAATAGTCACGTGTGAGTCTCTGAACCCCTAATGCTGCAATTTTGCTTATTGACATAGCCACCGAGATGAAAATGTCCCGAATTAGAGCAATTACTGGAATATAGTAATGACCTGTCTGCATAATTTGCAATTGAAATTGATAATATATAACAACATATTGAGAAAATACAAATTGAAATTGAGAAAAAACAAATTGTATTTCATAAATGTAAAATGAAATTGAAAAAATATAAATAGAAATTCAGAAATGAAAAATAAAATTGAGAATATTTGATAATGATAAATGAAAAATTGAAACTGAGAAAAAAACAAGTAAAAACGGCGTTAAGTTCGGCCGGGCCAAACTTTATATACCCTCCACCATGGATTGCATTCCACAGAGGTTGTCGTTTTTCGTAGAAGTGCAGTAATATTACAGGAAAATATAAATTTTGTAATATAGCCAAACCAAAACAAATACAAATATTGAAAAAATAATTATATAAATAAATATAATATTTTAATTATCTATTATCCATTTCAAATCAAAAAATAAATATTCTTATATTTATATTTTCAAACAGCTTAAATACCATAATTATTGGAAGATAGTGGGTGCTACAGTTTGTTGTCCTTCCATTCTATTTTAATTCCAAAAGTACAAATTTTGA
This sequence comes from Polietes domitor, assembly GCA_947397865.1. Taxonomy (NCBI): domain Eukaryota; kingdom Metazoa; phylum Arthropoda; class Insecta; order Diptera; family Muscidae; genus Polietes; species Polietes domitor. The sequence goes on along the minus strand of OX377621.1, from coordinate 149,363,453 downwards.
AAATTCATTATCAGACGTACATAGTGCAAGATAACCTAACTTCATAATTCAACCAATTTTAGCCGTCAAAGAAAAATTACGAATTTGGAAAAAAACGTGTTATTTGGCGTGTCTATACAGTCAGAGGAATGTATACACCGAATTCCATGATTCCAGCTGCGCCCATTTGGATGGTACCACTTTTAACCCCCTTGACGTTTCTACGCAATTAGAATTTCATCATTCTAGCTGTAGTCGTTAGGTTTGTACTATTTTTATCCCACTGTACCATTGTATCCCTTGAAAGTACGAATTTCGAAAAATCCGTTTATTTTCCGTGTCTACGCAGTCAGAGGAATGTATACTCCGAATTGCATGACTCTAGCTGCGGTCATTTGGTTGGTACTATTTGTATCCCCTTTTTCCATTTTAACCCCAAACAGTACGAATTTCGATAAATCTGTTTAGTTTAAGTGTTTACGCAATCGGAGGAATGTATACACCGAATTTCATTATTCCAGGTGTAGCCGTTTGCTTGGTACCATTTTTATCCCTCCGTACCCATTGTATCCCTTGAAAGTACGAATTTGGAAAAAACCTTTTATTTTCCATGTCTACGTAGTCAAAGGAATGTATACTCCGAATTTCATGACTCTAGCTGCGGTCATTTGGTTGGTACTATTTTTATCCCCTTTTTCTATTTTGACTCCAAAAAGTACGAATTTCGAAAAATCAGTTTATTTTCCGTGTAAACACAGTCAGAGGAATGTACACTTCGAATTTCATGACTCTAGCTACGGTCATTTGATTGGTACTATTTTTATCCCCTTTTTCAGTTTAACCCCTAAAAGTACGAATTTAAAAAAAAAAACCGTGTATTTTACTTGTCTATGCAATCAGAGGAATGTATACACCGAATTTCATTATTCTAGGTACAGCCGTTTGGTTGGTACCATTTTTATCCCTCTATTCCCATTTTATCCCTTAAAAGTACGAATTTGGAAAAAATTCTTTTATATTATGTATCTACTCAATTAGAGGAATGTACACACCGAATTTCGTGTTTCTAGCTGTTGTCGTTTAATATGTACCATTTTTATCCCTTTTTTGCCCCATTTCACCCCCTACAAATAAGGATCACGTTATGGTGCACGTTGGTGCACGTATGGTGCTGTAGGGGGAATGCGCATACCAAATATCAAGCAAATATAAACAGACATATTAAAAAAAACATGCTTAAATACGCTAAAATATTAGGAATTATTATGAGTATTTTTAGTCCTTGTGAGGGAAAATTTTTCCCTTTGGGCCGATTTCGCCCCATTTCAATCCCAACCGATCTACGACTGTAAGACGCATTTATGGAAAATTTGAACGTTCTAGCTCCTTTCGTTTAGATGCTAGCGTGCTTTCAACAGACGGACATGGCTAGATCGTCTTAGAATTTTATGACGATCAAGAATATATATACTTTATTGGCTCTCAGGTCGATATTTCAAGGTATTACAAACGGAATGACAAAGTTAGTTAGTGGATTTGGAGGGTATAACAAATAGAAGTTGAGAATGTACACTTGTGGATAGGAGAACATGAGGATGGGGCCAGACAACTACAATTGCCAAATTCTCTTGGTCCAAACATCCATGTCATGGGTGGCATTTCATTATCAAGCATTATATTGATGGACAGGAGACGACAGGAGACATTTAAAGCACATGAGCCCAGAGATTGGGCAAGCGAATTATTAAGTAGATGGGAGGAACTCAGAAATAACTTAGAGGACCTAGTTGTAGTTTGCGATAACGCTGCATGGCACAGCCAAATTGAAACCGTGCAGTCCTATGTTAAATCCCATTGAATATATATGACCCAAAATAAAGATATATGCAAAAACCCATCTCAACATACCAAATGTATTCCACCTGGAGTTTGCGAACAGCGCTTCATCTACTTGTAAAGCACAGTATACGAAGCTAAAACAATAATTACTGCCGGTGACTGCACCAGAACAGTTCATCATTCCAAGACTTTCCACCAAAGATTTACAGAATTGGAGGATATACCTGTTGGAGAATAGTTTATATATTCAATTTATTCTGATTTAAAAACTTGTAATAATTTCTTCTCAATTTCAACGTTGCTTTAAATATTTTAATTTCCAAATATAAATTTGTCTTTTCCCAATATCATTTTCCAATAATAATTTGTTTTTTTCTCAATATCAATTTGTTTATTCTCAATTTCAATTTTCATTTTCTCAATTTCAATTTTCATTTCTGAATTTCAATTTGCATTTTCTCAATTCCAAATTTCATTTTTCAAATTTAAATTTGAATTTACATTTCTCATATTCAATTAGTATTTTCTCAATTTCAACTTGTATTTTCTCAGTTTCAATTTTCATTTCTCAATTTAAAATTGTATTATCTCAATTTCTTCTGCTCGATAGTAGGAATACGATGTCCAATCTCAACACATGTTTTTTTGTCCATCCATCTGTTCGTTCAAATTAAGCACAAAACTTTGTATTTCGACTGGAAACATCTGTGGTAAAAGTTGGTCAGATCGGTTCAGAGTTAGATATAGCCTCTAGAAACCCCTAATTTTAACCAATTTTCTTCAAATTTAGTGCAAAGCCTTATATTTGAACTAGAAACATCTGTGGTGAAAGTTGGTCATATCTGTTCAGATTTATATGTAAGTCCCGTTCAAATTTCGTCCTCCATTTAACTTTTTGCGTTCTAGAGATCGCTTAATTTAACCGATTTTCTTTAAATTTGGCACAAAGCATTATATTTTAACTCGAAACATCTGTGGTAAAAGTGAGTCAGATCGGTTCAGAGTTAGATATAGCTCCCATACAAATGTCGCTCCCGGTTTGAGTTTTTCACCTATTGAAACCATGAGCGATCCTCTTCGTATTTGTCAAATCACGTTATATTTCAACTAGAAACACGTATGGTGAAGATGGGTCACATCGTTCCATGTTTTGATGTAGCCCCGACAAAATTCTCCTTACCGATTTGACTTTTTTCGCTCCAGAGGCCACAAACCTTACCTGAAACTAAAACAACATATTATATTTAACCTATAAACATGCATTCAAATGTCCTTCCTTCAACTAGAAACACCTATGGAGAAAATGGGTTACATCGGCACATGTGACCTATATCCATGTAGTCATATAGTCGGCCGTGCCCGACTTTACTTATTTTTGGTTTCTCATTCTTCTATATATTTTGATATAGTCCCTTGCTAATCGTACTCCGATGTCGAATGTTTCCTGGTTGGCTGTTTGCTTTAATTTGTTTACATAATCTCTTCCCTCAGAAACGTATCCGTTGAAATTTATAATGCATCCCTAGTTTCGAAAATTGGAAGGCCACAAATAAAGAGACCTGGAAACGTAACTTCTGTGAGATTCACCACTCATTCCCATCTCGCTTCTCAAAGTAGACCTGCAAAGAGGCCTTCGCTACGCCTTCTAAAAGATCCCCTATTCCATTCTTTTTTACTTCTTTATAGAGACATTGTAAAGAATTCGTTAAAGAAAGAATTTCTATGAAAGCCTCCGAATTCGGTACCGATTTCTTTCCGCAAAATGTGGTTGACACCATGCCTGAAAAATTCGTCTGGGAAATTAATGTTTCTCCCGGTAAATCTCTCAGATATCTGATCGATTTCGGAAAAAAATGTTGGAAAATTTTGAGGATATTGACGACACATCGGGACGAAATCTTAACGTATAGCTCCAGAAATTCTAATACTTTTGGAGACATATCGTGCAAATGTCTTATGGAAATATTGACTAAATTATGCCGAAATACACTCAGCAAAATAGTTTTCATAAATCTGAATCAAATCTGAATAAAATAAAATGCTCCAAATTTAGTTAAACAATTTTACTCCAGTTTAGTTAAAATTAAGTAATTATGACTTCAGTTTCCTTATTTCAAAGCCAGAAGAAATATTACATTTACTAAAATAAGGGTAGCAAATTTACTTAAAAACATATTTTTTTGATCTAGTAAAAACTTCTTACAATTGAGTATATTCATACTTGTGCGGATCAAAATTTACTTGATTTTAAGAAAGAAAATAATGAAGAAATTTTTTGTATGGATAAAATACCATTTAGGAAGTTTTTACTTAAAAATATTACTTCAAATAAAGTTAATGTGTGTACTTAAATGCATGCCAAGTTTTTCATACATTCAAATATTAATGAAAATACTTCAGTGTGTTTAGACAAATACATAAATATTAGTCTAAGAACCAATTCTCGTTCGTTTGCCAAGACTTTCTTCATAAGTACTTCAAATACAGGGTGCGGCTAAAGTTACTATATGATGTAAAACAATTGTAACTTCTTTGCTTGCGAGTATTTAACTTTTTCTTTTTTCCTATTTCAGAAATTAAACTTGGGAGAATATTTAAAAATGGAACGCTATACAATTGCGCAATTGCGCTTTTAAATCTCGTTGATCAAAATGAAATTTTTTGTCAAATTTTATGATGACCGACGAAGCGCATTTTCACTTGAACGGTTTCGTAAATAAACAAAACAACAGATTTTGGGGATCCCAAACTCCCAAAAATCTTCATCAGAAATCTTTACAACTAAAGGACAACAAGAAGAAATTGATCGTATACCACAAGAAACACTCAACAAAGTTAAGGAAAATGCCATAAAAAGAGCACATTTTTGCGTAAAAATGTAAAAAAATAACATAAAAGAAACTTTCTTTTTATCATACATTTTTTTGTTTTTTTTTTTCATTCCATTCAATAGTTATTTAAAAAACAAATCATATAGTTACTTTAGCCGCACCCTGTATTATTCTATACAATCAATGCGTTGGTGCCTACCTAGCCTTCGCTGCAGTCATGATGAAATAGCTCAACTCTTTATGATAGATTGAGTTGAGAATTATTCCATGTTGTCCTTTTTGATACGAGTTTTGCATACTCTCAAGCAAAATATATTATTTGAATTATTGAGTAACAGTTTCCTCAGGTTTAGTTGAATTGGACTTTACTAAGTAAACTTTTTCCTTTTAATCAGGCTGGTTTGAATAAAAACTTATTTGCTTTAAGGAAAATTTTCCTCACATTAAGTAAATATTTACTTTGTCTGAAGAAAATTTGCTTCAGATTGGGTATAAATTTACATGGTTTGGCTACAAATTTACTTGCTTTTGAGTAAAAATTTACATGGATTGAAGAAAATTGTCCTCAAATTGAGTATAAATTTACTTAGTTTGAGTAAAATTTCTTAAAGATTTTCCTCAGATTAAGTAAATATTTACTTGGTTTGGAGAAATATAAAAATATATGAGTAAATATAAATATTACATTAGCGCTATATGACGCTTTACTTAATCCGTGGCATATTTTTTTCTGAGTGTAGTAATCAATGCCCCCAAAAATACCTATATCCGCCTGCTTGTTCATCTGGCCATGTATTTAAAGATCCCAGCAAACAAAATTGGAAGTACTTCCGTAGGAAGCACATTTTAATCGCATCTCAAAATCCAAATTTGCATTTTTCTTGCTTTTGAGGAAGTACTTTTAAACAACGTCCAGAAAAGTCGATAATGTGTTAATATTCCGTAACATTTTATGAATAGCATTTTCACAACAGAATGGGAACGACTTTTTAGTATGGGGTCACAACGATAAGGTGTCCGCTTTGCACCCAGAAGGTCTCGGGTTCGAATATTGGCTCGGGAAAAAACTTTTTTTTATATTTTTTTATTATTTTTATAAATAAACAATGTTTAATTTTGTATAATATTGACAATTTAAAATTTTTTGATTAAAAAATGCAAGTTTATTGCTTTTTTAATGTACTTAAAATATTTCATATTTTTATTAATTATTGGTACTGCATAATATCAATAAAATTAAGTAGTATCAATTTATTTAATGCTAAATTTAATTAGTATTTATTTGCGTTATATATTAGATCATATTAAACAAATATTTTGTTAAGTTCCCAATTGTTAGATCTAACGACCAAAATGGTTTGTTTTAGTTATTCAGCACTCACAACAGAGGATAGCTAAGATGGTTAGAGTGCCGTAGTAGCATTCAGAAGGTCAGCTGTTCTACCCCCGGTAGCGTCGGATTTTTTAAAACAGAAATGGAAACAAGTGAAAAAGTGGTTCCTTTACACCACTTACAAATAACTTTTAAGTCTTTCAAAATAATGGACATCCCTCCTATGCCAACTCCATGTTAAATTCATTGGTGGAAGATCCCATTTTTCACTACTTCCGAATCACAGGATTAACATCTTTTTCACTTCTTTGGGTGCTCTCTTTTTGCTGGGATTGAACGCAACCAGTGCCGGATTAACAGTCTGTGAGGCTCTAAGCAGTGAAAGATATGGGGCCCCATAATTTTTTTATTTATATTATTATTTATTTTATTTATACAAAGTTACATGAAAACAATCGCTTAAAAATTAAACCTTCTTTTTCCTGCACTTTTGACGAGCAAACTTTTCGATTAAATTGTCAAAATTCATGCGACGCGTAACATCTGATTCAATTGACAGAAGAGCCAACGAACTTAGTCGATCTTGTCGCATTGTCGTCCTCAGAGGATTTTTTATTCGTTTCAACTGCGAAGATAAAAAGATAAAAATATTCTGAGGCAGATTTCCACGTTAGGAAAGACTGTTTGAAGTTGGTCATTTACAATCATGTTATAAAAATCAGTAAAATTTGCACTAATATTTTGAATTTGTTCTAATTCATCAGAGAGATTTGAATTTAAATCCTCAGGATACGATGCGACAAGCGTCTTAACTTTTGATAGTATCTCATCGTTGGTTAAATTCATGTTTAATAAAAATGAAAACTTTTCTGCCAGATTCTGATAAACGTCGCCTCTTCTTTTCATCTCGACTTGAAGAATGTCGACGATGCAATAAAAAGTCGAAATGCGAAATTTGTCCTTTGCAGATAAAATAGCATCTTCCGCTGGACCATCATTGACTTGTACTCTCCGAGTACGTATTCGATTACTATTTCCTCTATAATCACCGTCGGGTAAAATTTCTTTAGACTTGTTTTCGAATTCTTCAAGTCTTTCCCTGAGATTTTGCAAGTAAATAGTCAACGTTTTATACAAATCAGCGCACACTTGCAAATTAACTTCTGAACTCTGAAGGGCTTGTGATGTCCGATGAAATTGTTGCAAAATGTCATTCCACATCGTAACCATAAAAACAAACTCAAACTCTTGCATTTTGTTTGCAATATTCATTGCTTCTTGTCTAGTTTCTCCTTTTTGATTCCTATCTTCAGAAATAGAATCTAACGCGCCGAGAATTTGAGAATACGAATTTAAAATTGCATCTGTGGCAACAGCGTGTGCTTCCCACCGCGTGTTTGAGAGTTTCTTTAACTGTTTTTCATCCTTGATATGATCCTTTAGTACCTTCCATCTGTTTGTAGAAGCAGAAAAAATACGTAAAGTGTTTGAAAAAAAATTGACAGCCTCCGAACAACAATCGACTGCACTACGACCGACAAGATTCAATGAATGTGCTGCACATGCAATGTATATTGCATAAGGGTAGAGTTGTAAAATAACACTTTGCATCCCTTTATAAATACCAGACATATTTGCTGCGTTATCATGGGATTGCCCTCTGCACTTCGAAAAGTCAATGTTGCAGTCTTCGATCAAGAATTTCAAAACTGCGTCAGCCATTTCTTTTCCAACGTGACTGACTTTTCAATTCTAAAAATGTTAAAAATCGTTCTACTGGCAAATTATCAAAGGGCGAAACGTATCTTTTGATGACGCACAACTGATCAATGTGAGAAAGATCAGGGGTTGAATCGACGGACAAACTAAAATATCCAGCAGCTTTTATTTCATCTAAAATCGCAGACCGGACTTCCTGACTCATTAGTTCAATTAGCTCTTCGCAAATAGTTTTCGACAAGTACGACACATTTCCTTTAAAACACAGAAAGTATGCTATTAGTAAATGTTGAATTTTTTTGAAAAAGGTCACATATTAACAATACATTGGTAATATATTAATAATATATTGACAATTCATTGATAATATACTGACAATACATTGGAAACATTTATCCAAAATTTAAATCATGGGTCAAGTATTACCTTTCCCTTTGTTTCCATAATTTGAAATGTGCGAGGCCAAAAACAGATCAAATTTAGCGACAAGTTAAAAATTTATTTTTAAAACTTAGAAAAAATTATACGCCTGATATTGGGGGCCCCAATTTTACGGGGCCCTAAGCAGCTGCTTAGTTTGCTTATGGGTTAATCCGGCACTGAACGCAACAGATGTTTTCTGATGTGCATGTGGTCATTAAACGTGTCCATTAGGTTGAAATTTGTAATGCATCCCCTATTGCAATGCAATAGGGGAGTCAAACATACCTTCTCCAAACAGGCATGCTAGGGGGCTTTTTTCTGATATAAGTCCTGTTCGATAAGCTTAAAATTAAGAAACTTGATAAGCTGGCAACATTTTTATCCATTGATTTTATTTAAATAAATCAGAGATAAAAATCTGGCACCACCTTACTCGGTAACTAAGAGAGTAGTAAGCTACTTTCTTGCTAAGCGAGTAAATTGCATACAAAAATTAAACTAGTAAGCCCAATCGAACAGGCCTATATTCTAAGTGTTAGCAAAATGTTGGTAGACATTCTCATCTAGCTTCTCGAAGTAGGTATGCAAAGAAACCTTCTCTTCGCCTTCTAAAAGATTCCATTCTTATTCTCTCTCCACTTATTTAAAGATACGCTAGCAGGCCTTAAAACTTTGTCATGGGGTGGGGTGCCTATCTGACGTTTACACTATTTGGAGCTAGCAAATAGTGTGATTTCTTTTAAACAGATTCCATTTGGTTTGCTATCTCTGCAGGGTCATTCGTTTAGACTTAAAGGTCTTTCACTTTATTTCCCTATAAAATTGAAACGACTGAAACGTTTTTTTTTCGTTTTCGATTATACTGGAGATAAGACCAAAATTGTTGTTTATCATAATCGTGTCTAGAGTTTCAAAGCCGAAAATTTTGTGCGTTGCGCATTTTGCGAACACGCTACATTTTGAAGGGGAATTTTGCGTTAACGAAAAATCAATAATCTGTAACATGTATTGAATTTGTTATATTGAGGAACATGAATTGTACATTGTACGTAGATACGTTGGCGTTTTATGTCTCAAAGCCTCAATTCAATCAATTTCTACATTTGTTCGGAAATACAACAACAAAGATCACTCGCGCCTCATTTTATTCGCCTCCATTCGAACTAGCCATGCAGAAAACGTAAAGGTAGCATAAATAAAATCCAAAATCTCCATTTATAATAAAATGTTATGTGTTTATTTGAATTTGCATATAAATTTTTATTGCCGTTACTGTGGTAGAATTAGTTTAGCAGTTTTTTTTCTTTAGTTTTGTTTTGTCTTGCGTTTGAATAATGGCCCAGCACTTCTATTTTATATTCCATAATAATTGTCAAAATGTTATGATTATTGTTTATTTAAACGCCTTTGATGGCGCCATCGACTGAAGGATTTCGTCAATATGTCAGCTGATGTGTAGCGAGTGGCAGAGAGAGTTGCCACATTGTGTGATGTAGTGCAGACAGGTTGCCAGAGGACTTTCAAGAAATGTTTGCTTTACAAGACTAAAGGCGTTTTCAGACTGCATGCAAAATCAATCGATTTCAGCTCAAGGTCGATTTACAAATGTCAGCTCCCATACGAATTTGACATTTAAAAATCGGCCTTATGTCATTTCATGCTGAAATCGATTGATTTCGCCAGCAAACTGAAAAGGCTGTATAGCTATTTAGGGAAAGTGTTTAAAGGAGATCTTAGCCATTGAGATTAGCTGTTAAAATTTTAATAATTTCCTTTTGTTATTACACCCTCCACCTCCAAGATGGGGGTATACTAACTTTGTCATGTCATTTGTAACACCTTGAAATATCGAGCTGAGACCCTATAATGTATATATATTTTAGATCGTCATAAAATTCTAAGACGATCTAGTCATGTCCTCCGTCCGTCTGTCGTCTGTTGAAAGCACGCTAGCATCTAAACGAAAGGAAATAAGACGTCCAAATTTTCCACATAAACCTCTTATAGTCGTATAATCAGTTGGGATTGCAACTGTGTGAAATCAGTCCCTCAAAAGGACTGAAAATACCCATAATAACCCCTAATATTTTAGAGTATTTAAGTATGATTTTTAATATGTCTGCTTATACTTACTTAACATTGGGTTTGCGCATTTTTTCCTATAACAAAAACGTGCACCATAAAGAGGTTCTTATTCGTAATGGGTGAAATTGGGCAAAAAGGGATAAAAATAGTACCTATCAAACGACAACAGCTAAAAACAAGAAATTCGGTGTGTACATTCCTCTAATTGAGTAGACACATTATATAAAAGTATTTTTCCAAATTTGTACTTTTAAAGGGGTTAAAGGGATAAAAATGGTAGCAACCAAACGGCTGCACCTAAAATAATGAAATTCGGTTTATACATTCCTCTGGCTGCGTAGACACGTAAAATACAGGACCTTTTTGAAATTCGTACTTTTAAGGGGTAAAATGGAGAAGGGGATAAAAATGATACTAACCAAATAATGAAATTCGGAGTATACATTCCTCTGACTGCATAGACACGAAAAATAAAAAGTTTTTTTTTTCAAATTCGTACTTTCAAGGGATACAATGAGAACAGAGGGATAAAAAAGGGTAGGTGTGTACATTAGGGCGTACCTCAAAAAAAAAGTTCGCCGTACACCTTCGAATATGAAGTATTATTGAAAGGTAGTTTCAAAAAAAAAATTTTTATTTTTTTATGCCGAACGTAGGGGTCGCGCTTTTACATTTTTCTATATAACTTGTATTTATAAACGGATTTTAAAGTGTGATACATCGATGTTTTTGTCTCGACGAGGCCGATTTTTTTGTCTTTGAAGTCATTGAGCTCAAGCACCCCCTTCTGGTACTTACCCATCATTTCTCAGTTGCTACTACCCTAATGTACCACTCTAATAATCGAAAATTAAAGCTCGCATAAAATCATGAATCATGTTTGAGCTCAATGACTTCAAAGACAAAAAAATCGGACAAAAACATCGATGTATCACACTTTAAAATCCGTTTATAAATGCAGAAGTTATATAGAAAAATGTAAAAGCGCGACCCCTACGTTCGGCATAAAAAAATAAAAAAATTTTTTTTGAAACTACCTTTCAATAATACTTCATATTCGAAGGTGTACGGCGAACTTTTTTTTTTTTACTTGTAACCTGGTACGCTCTAGTGTACATCCCTCCAATTGCATAGGCACGTCAAATAAAAAGCTTTTAGAAAGTCGTACTCTTAATGGAGTAAAATGGGAAAAATGGGATAAAGTCGTGAAATTCGGTATATACATTTCTCTGACTGCGTAAACACGCAAAATAAAAAGATTTTTTCCAAATTCGTACGTAAATGTGTATAATCATAAAGTTAGGTTATCTTGCTCTGTATACGTGAGTGGTAATGAATTTTCAAAATTTGTACTTTTGGAATTAAAATAGGATGGAACCAACCAAATGGTTGTAGCTGAAATGCTTCCACTATCCCCCCATATTTATGGTATTTAAGCTTTTTAGAAGATTGTAATATAAACATATTGGTTGCCTTGTCTTATTATTTCTAAAATAATATTCAATATTTTTAATTTGTTTTATTTTGGCTATATTAAAAAAATATCTTCCTGTAATGCTACTGCACTTCTAAAATCGACAAGCTCTCTGGAATGCAATCCATGGTGGAGGGAACCACGAACTTAACGCCTTTTTACTTCTTTTTATATCCTCCACCTCCAGGATGGGGGTATATTCACTTTGTCATTCCGTTTGTAACACCTTGAAATATTCAAATTTTTCCTAAATGTGTCTTACGGTTGTAGATCGGTTGGGATTGAAAGTGGACGAAATCGGCCCAGAGGGAAAAATTTTTCCCTCACAAGGACTGAAAATACCCCTAATATTTAGAGTATTTCAGCATGTTTTTTAAACATATTAGCTTGTATTTACTTGATATTTGCAATTCGCATTCCCTTTATAGCATAATATGTATATTTATATGTAGGGGGCGAAATGCGACAAAAAGGGATAAAAATGGTACCTATCAAATGACAACAGATAGAAACACGAAATTTGGCGTCTACATTCCTCTAATAGAGTAATAATATAAAAGTATTTTTTCTAAATTCGTACTTTTAAGGGGTTAAATGGGGATATAGGGATAAAAATAGTACCAACCTAAGGGCTGCACCTAGAATAATGAAATTCGATATATACATTCCTCTGATTTCGTAGACACGTAAAATAAAATAACTTTCCAAAATTCGTACTTTTTGGGGTTCAAATGGAAAAATGGGATAAAAATAGTATCTACCAAATGACAGCAGCTAGAATCATGAAATTCGGAGTATACATTCCTCTGACTGCGTAGACACGAAAAATAAAACGTTTTTTCCAAATTCGTACTTTCAAGGGATACAATGGTTACAGGGGATAAAAATAGTACCATCTAAACGAATACAGCTAGAATGATGAAATTCAGTGTGTCCCTCTAATTGTGTAGATACGTAAAATAAAGAGATTTTAGATAGTCGTACTCTTGAGGGGTAAAATTGGAAAAAGGGAATAAAAATGGTACCAACAACATGGCCGCTGATAGAATCATGGAATTCGGTGTATACATTCCTGACTGCATAGCCACGTAAAATATTTTTTCCAAGTTCGTACTTTATTTTGTTGCTTTTACGACAAAAAATAGTAGAATAATGAAGTTGTCTTATAATGCGTACGTGAGAGATAAGGTATTTTCAAAATTTATACTTTTGAAATAAAAATAGGATGGAAATACAACCAGCCAAACGACTGTATCTGAAAATACACTCTCTATCTCCCAATATTTAGGTTATGATTGCTCCCTTATATTTACTTTATTAGTTGAAGTGTTATTTCCATTATATATACATGGTATACAAATATAGGTAGCCTTGGCTTATTAATTAAATTTCTGATTTTCATACAGTTAAAATTTGTTGCGGATATTCCTCTTGTAGCTTGGAAGCACCACAAAGAAAATAAAAGTTTTAGCGGGCAAAATGGGACAAAAAGGGATAAAATATGGTACCAATGATACGACAACAGCTAGAATCATGAAATTCGGTGTGTACATCCCTCTAATTGCATAGACACGTTAAATAGGGGGATTTCGTACTTTTAAGGGATATAATTAAAAAGAGGGATAAAAATTTCACCTACCAAACCGCTGAAGTTGAAATCATGAAATTCGGTGTATACTTTCTGACTATGAACACTCGAAAAAGGTTTTTTTCGAAATTTATACATTTGGGCGGAGAATGGGGCGAATGGGGATATCTTTAAAACTTGTACTTTTCTTTTCACCTTGTCTGTATCTGAAAATGCTTCTTTCTAATGGCGACTGTCAATCGCCTAATATTTAGGCATGTTCACTTTCACAATTACATCATTTTATTTATATATAGTAGTCGATTTTAAACAGTGCGCATAAGTATACATCATAGTTTGAAATAGTAAACAAATATAGTAATGTGCATAAACATATCACAATTTTCGTAATATGGTTCTGTACTTCTATGTCGACATCCTTTAATCTGCTGGTAATACTGTGGAATGCACTCCGTGGTGGAGGGTATATAAGATTCGGCCCGGCCGAACTTAACGCCTTCTTACTTGTTTATTATCTTGTCCTTCTTCTTACAGAGATTACAGTACTTATAATTGTTACATCATTTCCAGATAAAGCACCACATTTCCAGCCTTCCTAAACCTCTGAATCACATTTCAATTGGTAATTAAGATTCCAGAATTGTTTCACAAAATGCTAGTTTCGAGTACGTTTTTCAGTTGTTTCTTGTTCTGTTTTTTTTTTCGGCTGTCTTGCGCTATTATGCCCGCTCGTAACTTAACAACTCTATGAATATTTTATGATTATTACCCCCCAGTATTTGTGTTTGTGTTTTTTCTTGGTCATATTTATTTTCCTTTGAGTAACGACATAAACCAACAACTTCGTGGAGAAATGTTATGAATTCGTAATTTGTTACTGCTGCTCGACACCAAACATGGACACGGGCACGGGCACTGGCACTGGCACATGGCACATCATAGAACTCCAAACCCAACTCCAGCTATCTATAATGAATCATGGACAAAAAATAAAACCAAACTAAAATTTCATAAAAACTTATTTCAGCATTAAATGAAGTGTGAATTATTGTCGGCAAACATGTCGACCATGATTTCCTTGTTTCTGTGTAAGAACGCCATGCGAATTCCTAGAAAAATACCTAATGCTGCGCGAAGGCATCAAGGAATCGCAAGTCATTAGCAATTCCAGCAGTGCGGTGCAATGATATGATGAGACAGACAGTGATGGCTGTGACATGTGCCTGCTTAAAAAATTTATTATGTTTGAGATAATAGCGAACATGTCACATTACCATGTGGCCTGAGTGACAGAGGCGGTCATGGGAGTGCAATCGTATGGGGCCTAAAGAGGGGACAGACGATATACGGGATATAGTAAACTGATATACATCAACGCTAACTGTTATAATGTCTTCTTTGTAAACCTGCCGATCTCTGCCGACATTCAATCAGGACCCTTGATCTTCTTCAACTGGGCATTTATACTTTTAACCCAGATTGTCCCAACCTGTCGTCATCTGTTGGTTATAGTTCAGAGAACTATTACTATTGCGTATTCATCTTTGCAGGGAAATGTTAGAGAACATATTCAGAACAGAATAGGTTTTTATATCAACGCTGCACAGTGGTTCAGAATAAAAATGCATCGGCCAAAATTCAATAACTTTTCTTCTAGTAAACATTTGAGTTATTTAAAGAAATTAAATTAGACAAGAATCCAAAAATTATTTTGAGATATTAACATTGATATATTTTATCAATCGGATATATTTTATAAATTAGCGCAAAGTAGACTACTCTTCGTATTTTTCGATTTTAAAGAAAAGTAAATTTTGTATTTTTTGTTTTTAACTTTATTTTACTTACTTCGAAAAAAAAATATTTTTTTTTTCGTATTACAGATTTTCACCTTTTTCAAATTTTGAAAATTGAAAAAACGTAATTTCTTTTTTCTAATTTCTTGAACTGTTTCTCTCACATTTTAAGAGATTATGCACTTGATTTTGTTTTATTAGAAATTGTGGTTTCTTTGCTTTATAATGGCACCAAAGTGTGCCAAACACAGTGTTTGTACCAAATAAAGTTTGTTTGTAATAAATATTTAAAAAATAGTTTTGAAACAAATTATGAGTTTAGACCAACATCTTTATTTGCTTTGAAAGCCTTTGAAGAATAAAATATATATTTAGTAAGGGTGAATGGTTCCCCAGTTTTGCAGAGTAACTTTTGCCTGCACGAAATTGCACCCTTTGAAGCTAGGATACATTTAGTGTAAAAAGTCAGATTTTTAGTTCCGAAACGCGTATTACTCGCTTTTACTCATTAACTTTTTAAGTACATAGCTGAACAGATGAGCAAATTTCCTTTATCCTCAAGCTAAATTGTATTCCAATCGGAGTTCATTTGCAGGAACTATGCCCAAAACTTCGTAATAACAACTGATTTTGCAGACAAATCGAATTAATACAGGTAAACTGAACAACAACAACAATTTGAATGGGCCTCAAATACTTTTTTAATTATAGATTTTTTATCTATAATTTTTTAACAATTTAGAACATGATATATCGTAGGTAGGGTTTATATTTTCCCGTACTTTTTATTTCCCGAGAAATGGGAATATTTTTTTCGATTTCCCGGGATCCCGGGACAGGACGGGAAATCGTCGACATATTGTTTGTCACATAAAAACTTATTTTTTTTTCTTTTTACCACTTCCACTTGTGTATTATAAGTTAGTTTTCCGCCAAATGTTTGTAACACCAAGAAGTAATCGAGCTAGACCCACCTTTAAGTATACGGAACGGCTTAGAATCGTCAGCTGAATCGATTTACCGATATCTGTCTGTCCGTCCGTCCGTCTGCTGTCCATGTAAGCTTGTACGCACTCTACAGGTCGCAATTGCTGTCCGATTATCGTGAAACTTGGCAGAAGTTACTTTTTTTGGCCAAGGAGATCGGTATTGAATTTGAAGGAAATCGGTTCAGATTTATATATAGCCCCTATACAAATGTCGCTCCCAATTTCACTTTTTCCGCTTTAGAAACCACATATTGTACCGAATTTTCTTTAAAATTGGCACAACATTTTATAATAGAACTAGAAACACCTATGCTGAATGTGGGTAAGATCGGTTCAGATTTAGATATAGCCCCCATACAAATGTCGCTTCCGATTTCACTTTTTCCGCTTCAGAAACCACATATTGTACCCGATTTTCTTTAAAATTGGCACAACATTTTATAATAGAACTAGAAACACCTATGCTGAAAGTGGGTAAGATCGGTTCAGATTAAGATATAGCCCCCATACAAATGTCGCTCCCGTTTTCACTTTTTCCGCTTTAGAAACCACATATTGTACCCGATTTTCTTTAAAATTGGCACAACATTTTATAATAGAACTAGAAACACCTATGCTGAAAGTGGGTAAGATGGGTTCAGATTTAGATATAGCCCCAATACAAATGTCGCTTCCGATTTCACTTTTTCCGCTTTAGAAACCACATATTGTACCCGATTTTCTTGAAATTTTGCACAACACCTTATAATCTAACTATACATAACTGTGACGAAAGCGGGTTAGATCGGTTCAGATTTAGATATAGTCCCCATGCAAATGTCGCTCCCAATTTCACTTTTTCCGCTTTAGAAACCACATATTGTACCCGATTTCCTTTAAAATTGGCACAACATCGTATAATCCAACTAAAAACACCTATGGTGAAAGTGGGTAAGATCGGCCCAGATTTAGATATAACCCCCATACAAATGTCGCTCCCGATTTGACTTTTTCCGCTCTAGAAACCGCGTATTGCTCCCGATTTTTATTAAAATTGGCACAACATCTTATAATCCATCTAAAAACACCTATGGTGAAAGTGGGTAAGATCGGTTCAGATTTAGATATAACCCCCATACAAATGTCGCTCCCGATTTGACTTTTTCCGCTCTAGAAACCGAATATTGTTTCCGATTTTTTTAAAAACTGGCACAACATCTTATAATCCAACTATAAACACCTATGGTGAAAGTGGGTAAGATCGGTTCAGATGTAGATATAACCCCCATACAAATGTCGCTCTCGAATTGACTTTTTCCGCTCTAGAAACCGCATATTGTTCCCGATTTTCTTTAAAATTGGCACAACATCTTATAATCCAACTAAAAACACCTATGGCGAAAGTGAGTAAGATCGGTTCAGATTTAGATATAGCCCCAATACAAATGTTGCTCCCGAATCTTTAACCGATTTTGGCCAAACTTTACATATTATATTTCACCAATAAACATACATGGTGAAAGCGGGTCACATCGTTCCAGGCTTGAATATACCCCATACAAATGTCATTTCCGATTTAACATTTTTTGTCAAAGACATATATTTACAGGATTCAAGAATCACTTTTTTACCGAATTGAATTGTAGTGGCTCCGTCCATCTTTAGCTTTTCCATACTTCTTGGGGAGATGTCCATACGTCCATACTTTGGTATAACCAAAATTTTGTTCTATTACAGCTCTAGAAACTACATCTTACATCGGATATATTTCAACTAGGCGCATGTTTTGACACAGGCCTCAAGTGTTGTTATAGGCCTCCTTCAAATGTCCGTCCGATTCATCCTATTACCGCTGTATAATCTGTATTTATCATTGGATCTTGGTCAATTTTTCCATATCATGTTATATTTACTTTACTCGGAATATCTGCTGGAAAATTGGATCAATTACTTTATTATTTACCATATTCATTAAATATGATTAAAGATGAATTTATTGTAACTGTATAATTTATATGAACTACATAAAATTGCTCCCATGAAATACCTGGTTTAGTAATCAAAGCGAGTTATATACACAGGGAGTGGTGTAGGGTATTATATAGTCGGCCCCGCCCGACTATAGCCTTTCTTTACTTGTTTCCGAATAAATCTTTAAGAAAGTAGAATATGATATTTCGCATAAAATACAACTTAGCCTAACCTATAAAAGAATAAAAAATTAAATCAACTTTTTCCAAGGATGAAAAAAATATTAGTAGGCATAGTTATTAAATTAAGAAATTTTTTTATATGTATAAACTTTTTCAAATAGACAATGCATTTATAGATTCATCAGATATTATATTTCTAATTTTATTGGAGAATGTGAGCGCGATAAACAATGATATTACAAACTCCAAAGATGTACTATAAATTGTTAATACATCTTAAATTATCAGTTCCCTTTCGAAAACCTAAATATTGCTGTTTTTCAATTCCTTTTTTTGTTACTTTAGATTGTATGGATACTTTTTTAATTTATTAGTAAAATTGTATATAACACCTGTATGATTTCTCCATAAATATTAGTATATCAGGAGAACAGTTTATCGGACTTTATTCATAAATATATTAAAAGTTCTGAAATTGAATTATCTCAAAAAATTACCAACATTATTTGTAACCTTTTATTCTGTTATATTCACTTCATATAATAAATTACCATGTTCAAAGTAGAAGATTGGTATCGCCTAGCTAACACATATCTAATTGAAAGTGATCTTTGTTAATTTATTTTGGCTCCATTTACAATTTTATAGTGATAACGTGGTGGAAAAATTTGCGTGAAATTGGTAAAACTTTCTGCTGATTCCCGCGGGAATCGCGTACAAATTTCCCGGGCTAGTTCTTCTATCATATATACTAGGGAAATAATACTAAAGCTCATACTTTGGAAGATATATGAAAGATTTATCAGATTTTCTCTATCAACGATGCCTTAATATATGTCCTAAAGTTCATACTGTGAAGTA
The DNA here is from genome assembly GCA_947397865.1 of Polietes domitor. Classification (NCBI taxonomy): domain Eukaryota; kingdom Metazoa; phylum Arthropoda; class Insecta; order Diptera; family Muscidae; genus Polietes; species Polietes domitor. Next base: position 149,344,404 of record OX377621.1, on the reverse strand, counting down.
GAATAAAAGGCCCAACATCAGATCCTTCGGTTATTTCGATAATAAACTGTACTTTGACTTATATAAAAAACGCAAATAACAAAGCACATCTGGCCAAAAAGTTGTGTGTATAACCATGTCCCAAAGTTATTAAAATCGATGACGTTTTCAAAATCTATATGTCAGTCAATATTTTAGTTCAAACTATAGACTCACATCTTTAGAAAGTGTGTGCAGCTAGAAATTGATTATTCTTAGTTATTATTTGTCAGAGATTTGAGATGTTTGCAGTTTTTTCTCATCTCGAAGGACCATTTTCCACAAACAGCTAAATATTTCATTGATAACTCTTCTTTTTTATTTAGTTGAATTTTCATTATTTCCTTGAAATCCCTTTTTATTAAAGTATTTATTTCCTTTAAAGGCCCCCAGACACATCTGCCAACTCCTATTCTTTATTACACCCTGCAGCTATTCTGAGTCGAATGCAAGATTAATAAAGGCATTACTTTAATGAAATACATATGCATGTAACCTATCAAAAAGTGCTTGTTATTAATCAGTTTATACAACATTTTGCCGGTGAATTAAATAATTTCGCGAGGTTTTAAGCGATTTTTCCCTCTTTTTGGCATTTTAATGTTTTATTGAATACTGAAACGCATTGCCACGGCAGAAAGTGCAATCGAAACAAAACGAAGAAAAAGTGATGTATAAGAGTGCACAAATATGCGCTGAATCCTGTCTGTCATGTGGTATTTCATTGTGGTATCCCAGCAAAATGTTAAAGAACAGATTCGAAATTGGTAAGTTCTAGATTAAATATGTTCTAGAGATTATTCCAGGGAATTGAAAGGAAATTATTATCGTAGGCTCGTATATCATCATGGAAGAGCTTCTTTTATGTCATGAACATAAATCTTCTATTCGTTCTTCTATGAACGCTCATTCTTTAGATTTGTATTTTATGTTTTAACACAATATCTTATTTCATGAGTTCCAGAATAAATTCTTCTATCAACGCTGCTCTGGAACTCATTTTATGGCAATGAATTGGAGGGAATAAGGGTTTTAGAATAGGTTTGTCTATCAACGCTGTGATTAAATATGTTCTAGAGATGATTATTTGTATTTGAAAGAGGAAGGAAGAGGTTCTTCTATCATGGATGTCATGAACATAAACCTAAAGCTCAATGTTTGAAAGATATGCGAAAGATTTATCGAACCTAGTACAGGTTATTCTCTCAACGCTGGCTGGCATTAAATATGTTCTGGGTCATTGAAATAAAACCTTCTTATTTCATTAGTTCTACAACATGATTTATCGTAGTCTTAGAAGAGTTCTTCTATCATATAGTTCATAAAGAATCATTCTTTATGTTCATTCTTTCATTAATAAGTTGTAGAAGAGGTTACTCTCAACGCTGGCATAAAATATATTCTGGAACACATTTGCAGGATTTAAAATGATAAGTTCTCATATCATTAGTTCTAGATCACGTTCTAATATCATCTTATCTTATTTCATTAGTTCTAGATCATCATTCATTGTAGTCACTAATATGATCAGTCTTAGAAAAGTTATTTTATCATGTATACCATTGAATTAACTTTAATGCTCATTCTTTACATGAACGATTTGTTGATTTTATGATTTCTAGTAGAGGTTCGTCTCCCAAAGCTGGCATACAATATATTCCGGAACACATACGCAGGAATTAACATGAAAATGTCTTATTTCATTAGTTCTAGATCACGATCCATCGTAGCCTCTAATATCATCAGTATTGGAAAGGTTATTTTGATATGATACCATGAAATTTATTTTAAAACTCATTCTTTGGAAAATACAGGAAAGATTTATCGAGAATATGATTTCTAGTAGAGGTTCGTCTCTCACCGCTGGCTTAAAATAGGTTCTGGAAAACATTCACATGAGTTAAAATGAAAGGATCTTATTACATTAGTTCTACAACATAATATTCTTTACACGTTATCCAAAAATGTTCTGAAGCTCATTAAGACCCGTTAAGTTCTTATTTCCTACTCTGCAGGAGAGGTTCTTTCATCACCGATGCACTGAAATAAGTCAAGTAAGCTCATTATTCAGTTCGTAGCTTTAAATTTCAGAATATCTGAAAGAGGTTCGCTTAAAATACAGGGTTTTCCAACATGAGGTGTTATTTTGAATCACCCGGTATTTCGGTAGCTGTCACTTTTGAAGCTTTTATTCTTTGACATTTGACACGCAGAAACTACGCCATTACTAAAAATGGAACAATACACGTTTCAACAACGCATTGAAATTATTAAAATTCACTACAAAAATGATCCGGAATTCCATTGAAAAATCATCTTGACTGATGAGGCTCATTTCCACCTCGATGGCTACGTCAACAAGCAAAATTGTCGCATCTGGGGCTCGGAAAACCCAAGATTTATTGTTGAGAAGCCTCTCCATCCTCATAGTGTGACTGTTTGGTGCGTTTTATTGTCCGGCGGGGTCATTGGACCTTACTTTTTCGAAAATGAGGTTGGATCGACAGTTACAGTGAATGGATTGCGCTATCGAATGGTCGGAGATGGATGGTATTGATCTGGACAACGTTTACTTTCAACAAGACGGCGCTACGTGCCACACAAGCAAAGAAACCATTGCTCTTTTACGGGAAAAGTTTCCGGACCGTGTTATCTCTCGAAGAGGTGATCACAATTGGCCATCGAGATCTTCTGATTTAACACCTTGCGACTTCTTCCTTTGGGGCCACATGAAGGATAAGGTCTACGCCATCAGCCCAGCGTCGATTCAAGACCTCAAAGATAGAATTCGTGAGGCTATAGAGGACATAGGGCAGCCACTTTGCGATTTGGTTATGGAAAATGTCATGAAAAGGATATGGGATAAGAAAGGATAAGCGTGGTCGTGGTGGCCATTTGGCTGATGTTGTTTTTCATTATTAACGGCAAACCTTCCTCTTTATTATGAAATAAACATCCGATCATTTATCTCAAAAAATGACATTTTTCTTTGAATACCAAAATAACACCCCTTGATGGAAAACCCTGTATATTTTAATGTTCATGTTCTAGAGTAGAAAATAAATATATGTATGTGTGTGTCTGGTGGGCAGATTCGTACAGACGGAAAAATTTGAGAAACAATCTTACAGAGTGTCGCGTAATCTTGAGAGGTTTCGTCGGACTTCATTGCGTATACTTATTTTGAATTACAAACAATCATACGCAACGATGTGTATTCAAATTAATATCAATCATACGCATACGAATTAAAAGTAAGTATGATCATAAGCAAATGAGAGTAGTTAGCAGAAGGATGGGCAGATTCGTATGCAGACGGAAAAATGTGGGATAATGATAAGAAGGAACCGACACTATTACTCTGAAGTTTCTTTTATTTTCTTTATCATTTCAAACCATTTAAATTTTGCAGAGTAATTATCGTATAATTCTGAGAGCCGGATTTCATTGCGCGTGCTTATTTTTTGAATTACAAAGAATTGCGGAAGGGTGTGTATTCGAATTAATATCTATCATACGCATACGATATAAAGATGAGGTGTGATCATTAAGATACCTGGTATTTATTCTAAAACAATTATAAACGATTGCTGTCTAATATAAATTCATTAATTCGAATTGTCTGAACTCTGACTGGCTGCAAAAACGGAGAAACCTTCAACCTTTCTGAATATATATTTTATTCTTCATAGGCTTTCAAAGGATCCAAAATCGTACATTTTCAAAATGGGTATTTATATCTGTCCCGAAAAAAATTCATCAGTTCAAATGGAGCAAATTCGGGAGATCGTTCTCTGGTATTTAAAACGTTCTCTATTTCCAGTTCTAGGAAATCCAACGCTGTCATAAAATAAAGATGTGAGCTCTTCTCTAGAATTCAAATAAAACATTCTGTTTGTTACACATTGAAATATCGACCTGAGACCCTATAAAGAATACATATGATTCTCATAAAATTCGGAGACCTAGCCTTGATCTAGCCTTGTCCGTCCGTCTGTTGAAAGCACGCTAGCATCTAAACGAGAGGAGGTAGGACGTCCAAATTTTTCATAAATGCGTCTTATAGTCGTAGGACGGTTGAGATTGCAACTGGCCGAAATCGGTCATAAGGACTGAAAGTACCAAAATACGTACTTTTAAGGGGTAAAATGGGAATAGAGAGATAAAAATGATACCAACCAAACGGCTGCAGCTAAAATAATGAAATTCAGTGAATACATTCCTCTGAATGCGTAGACACCCCAAATAGAGGGATTTTTTTAAATTCGTACTTTTTGGGCTTAAATTGGAAAAAGGGGTAAATAGTACCAACCAAATGACCGCAGCCAGAGTCATGAAATTCGGAGTATACATTCCTCTGAGTGCGTAGACACGAAAAATAAACGATTTTTTTGAATCATGAAGTTAGGTTATATTGCACTGCGTACGTGAGAGATGATAGATTTTCAAAATTTGTACTTTTTGAATTAAAATTGGATGGAAATACAACCAACTGTAGTGTTTAAGATTTTATGAAGATTGCTGTCTTATTTTTACTTTTTGAGTTGACTTGAAGCATTATTTCGATATATATATTATAAACGTATGAGTAGCCTTGGACTCTTCTTACTTCACATCTAAAAAAAAATATTATTCTATCACTGCTTCCATAGAAAGATGAATGGAAGGTATTTTCTGGAATTGATATGTGAGCTCCTGTTTTGGTAATTACTGGAACTAGTTCTATATAGCTCTCTCTAACAGGGACTTAGTGGCAGGTGAATAAACCTATTCCATGGTCAATGAAATAAGAACTACCTTCGCTAACATTTGCTGGGTTATTCCAGCAATTTACCAATGCGAATCCCGTGGAAAACAACTGATGAATGCATAAAATGTGACATGTTTCACATACAGACCAGCGAAAAAACCGGGTCGCAATAAATACAGGCAGTTATGCTGGCGCAATCGAATGCAGGCACTACACATTGCAACATGCATGTGCTGCAAACAAGGTACGTACCACGGGTGTTATGCATAATTATGCATACGAGTAGTCGTGGTAGAGCAAGTGCATCATTGTCAGCGTCGTCAGCGCGTCATTGTCGTTATCATCATTATCGCGCATTACCATCATCGTCACTGCCATCGTCATCGTCATCATCATCACTAAAGGTTTAATAATAATGGCTTTTTAATTAACAAATTAATACACGTTTAAACAAGCAGCACGTGACGATATCAAATGACTTTGTTGCTCCGCAACGTGGCAATGTGGCAAAGGAGTTATCATTTGCATCACTGCTGCTGCTGCTGCTGTTGCTGTGGAAAAGGCGGTAGTGGGTACTCGCAGTGCGTTTTGTGCGTGATAATTATGCGTCACGCATGCGTTTATTATTAATTGCTTTTTAAATGTTCGTTTAAAACAATAGAACGTTTTTCATACTCGTGGTTTGCTGCGTTGGCGATTATGATGAGGATGATGATGAGTATGACTAACGTGTAGGCTTTTATGGTAAAATAACGTAAATTACTGTCTATTGACAGAGAATTATTGACGCACTAAAAATCACCTTCTTAAGGCAATACAGATTTATAAATAGCATACTTTGTCATTTACTTTGAATAGACATGATGTGAGTAAGATTCCTCAGGAGAGGGTATCACTGACATACAATGTATAGAAGTACTACTAACTGAAACTAGAAATTAATCATCATCAATCATTTTTATACTCTACAATACAGTATTGTAAGGATATTTCAACTTGCCTATAATTCCCAAAAGGTTAGATATATAGACCTCACTTTTGATATAACAGTCTATTTAGAACAATTACCGGTACATAGTGGTTCAGAATCAAAATCCATCGGCCAAAATTCAATAACGTTTCTTCTAGTAGACATTTTTGAGTTCTGTAAAAAAAAAAAACAAAATTAGACAAGGGTCCAAGGATTATTTTGAGGTATTAACATTTAAAATCGGGAAATCACATATATTTTAGAAATCGGCCCAAAGTTGACTACTTTCCGAATTTTTTGATTTTAAAGAAAATTAAATTTTTTATTTTTTTGTTTTTATACCCTCCACCTCCAGGATGGGGGTATATTCACTTTGTCATTCCGTTTGTAACACCTTGAAATATTCATCGGCGACCCCATAAAGTATATATATTCTGGGTCGTGGTAAAATTCTAAGACGATAAAGCCATGTCCGTCTGTCCGTCCGTCTGTCTGTTGAAAGCACGATAGCGGCCGAACGAAATGAGCTAGGAGGTTCAAATTTTTTCTAAATGTGTCTTATGGTTGTAGATCGGTTGGGATTGAAAGTGGACGAAATCGGCCCAGAGGGAAAAATTTTTCCCTCACAAGGACTGAAAATACCCCTAATATTTAGAGTATTTAAGTATGTTTTTTGAACATATTAGCTTGTATTTAGTTGATATTTGCAATGCGCATTCCCTCTATAGCATAAAAGGGCACCATAGAGTGATTTTTATTTGTAGGGGCCGAAATGGGACAAAAAGGGATAAAAATGGTACCTATCAAACGACAACAGATAGAAACAAAATTTGGCGTGTACATTCCTCTAATAGAGTAGATACATAATATAAAAGTATTTTTTTTTCTAAATTCGTACTTTTAAGGGGTTAAATGGGGATAGAGGGATAAAAATAGTACCAACCTAACGGCTGCACCTAGAATAATGAAATTCGATATATACATTCCTCTGATTGCGTAGACACGTAAAATAAAATAACTTTCAAAAATTCGTACTTTTTGGGGTTCAAATGGAAAAAGGGGATAAAAATAGTACCTACCAAATGACTGCAGCTAGAATCATGAAATTCGGAGTATACATTCCTCTGACTGCGTAGACACGAAAAATAAAACGTTTTTTCCAAATTCGTTCTTTCAATGGATACAATGGCTACAGGGGATAAAAATAGTCCCAACTAAACGAATACAGCTAGAATGATGAAATTCAGTGAGTACGTCTGCGTGAGTACTATTGTGTAGATACGTAAAATAAAGAGATTTTAGATAGTTGTACTCTTGAGGGGGCAAAATTGGAAAAAGGGGATAAAAATGGTACCAACAAAATGACCGCTGATAGAATCATGGAATTCGGTGTATACATTCCTCTGACTGCATAGCCACGTAAAATATTTTTTTTCCAAGTTCGTACTTTTTTTTGTTGCTTTTACGACAAAAAATGGTAGAATCATGAAGTTGTCTTATACTGCGTACGTGAGAGATGAGGTATTTTCAATATTTATACTTTTGAAATTAAAATAGGATGGAAATACAACCAACCAAACGACTGTAGCTGAAAGTACACTCTCTATCCCCCAATATTTAGGGTATTTATGATTGCTCCCTTATATTTACTTTATGAATTGAATACAAATATTGGTAGCCTTGGCTTATTAATTAAATTTCTTATTTTCATACAGTTAAAACTTGTTGCGGACATTCCTCTTGTAGCTTGGAAGCACCACAAAGAAAATAAAAGTGTTAGCGGGCGAAATGGGACAAAAAGGGATAAAATATGGTACCAATGATACGACAACAGCTAGAATCATGAAATTCGGTGTGTACATCCCTCTAATTGCATAGACACGTAAAATAGAGGGATTTTTCGAAATTCGTACTTTTAAGGGATATAATTAAAAAGAGGGATAAAAATGGAACCTACCAAACCGCTGAAGTTGAAATCATGAAATTCGGTGTATACATTCTGACTATGAAGACTCGAAAAAGGTTTTTTTTCGAAGTTTGTACTTTTGGGCGGAGAATGGGGCGAATGGGGATATCTTTAAAATTTATACTTTTCTTATCACTTTGTCTGTATCTGGAAATGCTTCTTTCTAATGGCGGCTGACAATCGCCTAATATTTAGACATGTTCACTTTCACAATTTCAGAATTTTATTTATATATAGTAGTCGATTTTATAAAGTGCGCATAAGTATACATTATAGTTTGAAATAGTAAACAATTATAGTAATGTGCATAAAAATATCACAATTTTCGTAATATGGTACTGTTCTTCTATGTAAAGTCGACTTCCCTTAAACTGCTGGTAATACTATGGAATGCACTCCGTGGTGGAGGGTATATAAGATTCGGCCCGGCCGAACTTAACGCCTTCTTACTTGTTTTAACATACTTTTATGTATTTGTTCATAATGCGAAGAAAAAATTTTATTTTTTATTACAGATTTTCACGTTTTTCAGATTTTGAAAATTGAAAAAACGTAATTTCTTTTTTTGACTTTCTCGAACTGTTTCTTAGACATTTTAATTTTTGCCATCAATTTTTTATTTGATTGTGGTTTCTTAGCTTTATCATGAAGCCAAAACTATGTTTGTGTCAAATATAGTTTGGTTGTAATGAATATTGTAAAAATATCCTTTTTGAACAAATGTCTGACTTTGCACTGACACAACTGTTTTCCTTCAAAAGCGTTTAACGAAATATATACATATTTGGAAAGGTTGAAGGGTTCCCCGTTTTTGTAGGCTAACTTTTGCTGTAGGGTAACTTTGCTGCCAGAAGATGGGATACATTTAGCGCAAAAGTCATATTTTTTATTTCCAAAACGCAATTTAGTCATTTTCTTCACATTTCATTACTAATAAAAATCGCAAAATCTCTTAAACTGTGTGAGAAACAGTTCGACAAAGTCAAAAAAATAATTACGTTTTTTTTTTCAATTTTCAAAATCTGAAAAACGTGAAAATCTGTAATAAAAAATTTAAATTTTTTCTTCGCATTATGAACAAATAATTTAATTTTCGAAAAAAAAAATCGAAAAAAATGAAAAATACGAAAAGTCAACTTTGGGCCGATTTTTAAAATATATCTGATTTCCTGATTAATAACTCAAAACCCTTGGGTCCTTGTCTAATTTTGGTTTTTTTACAGAACTCAAAAATGTCTAGTAGAACAAAAGTTATTGAATTTTGGCCGATGGATTTTGATTCGGAACCACTGTGCGGTGGTTACTATAACGCAATTCTCGCCGTGAGTCCATAACCAGGGTGTGTCCTCACACCCGCATCATTTATTATGCGACGACCAGCGTCCCCTTTTTGTTGACATATTCCTCACAATATCGACGTTTCACACGATTATCTGAAGAAAGAGTACAGAAGAAACAAAAATTGTGTATTTTTATACCCACCACCTGAAGGATGGGGGTATACTTACTATGTCATTCCGTTTTTAACACTTGAAATATCGACCTGAGAACCTATATATATATTCTTGATCGTCATAAAATTCTAAGACGATCTAGCCATGTTCGTACTTCCGTCTGTTGAAAGCACGCTAGCATCTAAACGAAGTGAGCTAGGACGTCCAAATTTTCCTCAAATGCGTCTTAAAGTCGTAGATCGGTTGGGATTGCAGATGGGCGAAATTAGTCTAGAGGGAAAAATATTTTCCCTTACAAGGTCTGAAAAAACCAATAATAACCCCTAATATTTTAGAGTATTTAAGCATGTTTTTTTCAGCAAGTCTGTTTGTACTTACTTGATATAGAGTATGCGCATGCCCCCTACAACAAAAACATACATCATAAAGTGATTCCTATTCGTAGGAGGTGAAATGGTGCAAAAAGGGATAAAAATGGTACCTATAAACGGCAAGAGCAAGAAACAGAAATTCGGTGTGTACATTCCTCTAATTGAGTGGATACATAATGTAAAAGCATTTTTTCAAATTCGTACTTTTAAGGGATAATACGGGAATAGAGGGATAAAAATGGTACCAACCAAAGGGATGCATCTAGAATTATGAAATTCGACGTATACATTCCTCTGATTGCGTAGACACGCAATTTTTGGAAATTCGTACTTTTTGGGGTTAAAATGGAAAAAAGGAGAAAATTGTACCAATCAAATGGCCGCAGCTAGAGTCATGAAATTCGGAGTATACATTGCTTTGAATGCGTAGACAAGAAAAATAAAAAGGTTTTTCCAAATTTGTACTTTCAATGGATGCATTGGGAAAAGAGGGATAAAAATGGTACCAACCAAATGGCCGCAGCTAGAATCGTGGAATTGCGTAGACACGTACAATAAAGAGATTTTTGAAATTCGTACTCTTAAGGGGGTAAAATGGGAAAAGGGGATAAAAATGGTACCAACCAAATGGCAGCAGCTAGAATCATGGAATTCGGTGTATACATTCCTCTGCATAGACACGCGAAATAAAAATATATTTCCAAATTCGTACTTTTTGCTTTTACGGCAAAAATTGGTTGAATCATAAATCTCACTATGTAAATTTTTCAAAATTTTGTACTTTTGGAATTAAAATAGAATGGAAATACAACCAACTGTAGCACCAACTATCTACCCATATTTATGGTATTAAGGCTTTTTGAAAATATAAATATAAGAATATTTACTTTTTTAATTGACTTGAAGTATTATTTCGATATGTAAACGTATTTGTAGTAAGCGTGGTTTGAAATAATAAAAAAAAATAAATTTATTTTTAAAATTAATTATTTCAATATTGGTATTTGTTTCCGATTGGATATATTGAAAAAATATATTTTCCTGTAATATTACTGCACTTCTACGAAAATCGACAGCCACTGTGGAATGCAATCCATGGTGGAGGGTATATAAAGTTCGGCCCGACCAAACTTAATACCGTTTTTACTTGTTTTATAATCCTTTTATGAAGGAAATACCTAAAACTTCTCCCGAGTCATCCTTACACATGTAAGACTGCTCCCATGAATTTTATCTCCCCAATATTGCCTGTTCCCCATCTCCGCTCTTTAATTGAGCTCCCATACAAAAACTACATTTTTATAAAATTTGCTTCCACCGCTCTAACTTCTGATCTCAATAAAATTCAACACATTCAATTGTATTGTCCCTAGGAACGAACATCCCAGCGGAATTTGAAATAAATCGGTTCAGATTTGGAATCGATATTACTTCAGATTTTTATTTTTTTGTAAAGACAATTTATTTTAGTCCGGGAGCCAGCAACGTGTTTGGTTACACTATAAGTATCACGGCTTTAACTTTTAGGATCTGTTCATTTATGTTTGGAAAGGGAAAAAATGCGTGTCTGGAAACCTTTGGGGTGGTTTTGGCCGCCTGCACCTGCCGGTCTGTCAATTCCTGATACAAATTTCGATGGAAAAACCTGCTAAATCAAAAAAAAAAAACTTTCCTCTAGTGTGAGATTGCGCAGAAATCGGCTGACTTATTTATTTAAAATACATGCGCTTAATAAAAGAAGAAATTTTTCACATTTACGTAGACTGTGTATAGATAGACCTTGACAGAATATCCCAGTCTCCACACCCATCGGTAATCCTTCATATGGAACTTCCCTACGGAGCCAAAATCTCTAAATTATAATTCCTTAAAACCATTAATTCACCACAACTTCCGAAGACAGCCGGACTGCACCAGATGAACGATATCCGCAAATTGCTACCAAAAATTCACTAGATGAGGGAAACGATCAAACGACAGGCAGACAGACAAAAAGAAGACGAGAAAAAAGCAGAAGACTGGGGAACATAATCAGTATGATGATGGAGTAACTCGAAACTTTGAGAACGCTCCATGCATGTTAAGTAGAACCGAAAGACAGCCGTAATATGGGGGGTGATAATGACCAGGCTGACGACTACGACGATGGCTATGATGATGATTATACTGAATAAAAATTAAAACAACAGCAACAACCATCACCACGACAAACGAAGACGGCGGCGGGCGATGTCAAGAAATTGAAACTATTGAACAGCCCAGGAATACAGCTGTAGCAATTGATATGTGCGATTTTGTCTTCGTTTATTTTGTCGTTGTAGTCGTCGGTTGTTGTTTTTGTTCGATTTTGGGTTTTGGTTGGCGTTGTTTTTTTCTTGCTTTTTGCACATCGATTCCCCCTGGTTTTTGGAGTATATAAATCTAACGCAAATCAAGGGAAAGACATCACTTCTTTGGTGGAAACTTAAGCGTTAAGTTTAGCTCCAGTGCTGATCGGTTCTTAACAAACATAAACAACGATTTTGAAATTTCGAGTGAATTTTTTTAAAGGATACTTTTCGTCAAATAACGTAACAACAACAAAAAACAGCTACATCATGAAATTCAGTGCTAGTCTTGCTTTAGTCGTCATCGTGGGCCTCGTTGCCAGCGCCAGTGCTTTGCCAGCCAAGAAAAGTATGTTTGGATTTTGAAAACAATAGATGCTTAATTTTCATTAAATTGATATTGAACAAAAAAATGTGAAAGAAAGAAAGTGAAAAAGTGGATCTGAAAATGGGAGAAGTGAATCCTTTGGAACTGTAGCCGACGAAAGCTTAGTGTATCCCAACCATGTCTCAATATAAATTGCCTTAACTTCTATGAAGGATGTCATAGTTGAAATGGTTTAAACAAACTATTTTTGAAAAATGAAAGAGTTTTTCGAATTGTGCATTTTTGAAGAAAAGCTCTCAAAAAGCTTCTCCAGTGAAAAGCTTTCAAAAAGCTACTCCTCCTAAAAGAGTTTCAGTGATTGTGCCTGTTGATTGAAAAAGCCTCTCCGCTGAAATGCTTTAAAAAAGCTTCTCCGCTGAAATGCTTTAATATAGCTTCTCCGCTGAAAAGCTTTAAAAAAGCTTCTCCACTGAAAAACTTAAAAAAGCTTCTCCGCTGAAAAGCTTTAAAAAGTTTCTCTGCTGAAAGCTTTAAAAAAGCTTCTACGCTGAAAAACTTAAAAAAAAGTTACTCCGCTGAAAGGCTTTAAAAACTATTCCGCTGAAAATCTTTCGAAAAGTTCGGAGCTGAAAAGCTTCTCCGCTGATAAGCTTTCAAAAATCTTCTTCACTAAGAAGCTTTCAAAAAGCTTATCCGCTTAAAAGCGTTTCAGTAGATCGTGACATTGAAAAAGCTCTAGTCAAATGGCGTAGTAAAAAGCTCAAAAATAAAATTCAGAGCATTCGCCTTTAAGTTAAAAAACATTTGATGGTTGGTGCCAAAAGCTCTAACATGTAGTCCAGAAGACCTCGTGCTTAATCTCTGAATATCTTCCCCTATTCATCTGTCAAATGTTAAAAATCGAGAGGTTTTGCTTAGACCTCGAGATGCTAACTTTTAGCAGAAAACACACATGAAACTTTCTTCCAATTAACTGTTCACCAGGACATCCTATTAACATCGTATTTCCCTCTCTTTGTCTCTCCAGGAATGGTTTACTATCAGCAACCTGCCCGTTACTATGCCGCTCCCCAACGTATGATGTACGTTCAATATGTTCAACCTGCTCGTCCTTTTGCCCGTTCCACTCAAGCTGCCGAAGCTTTGGTCGCTGGTGAGACCGTTGCCACTGGCACTTATTTGAACGGTAAGAAAAATTTCCCAGTCTCAAAGTTAAACTTCCTCAACCACATTAATTTACTAAATGTTTATAATTAAAAGATTGTAATCACGCAGAAGCTGACATTTCCGCTGCTGGTCCAGCTGTCGATGTTGCCGTCGAACATGGTGAAGATATTTTGAGCGAAGCTGCTGCCTATCCTGCTGCCGGTGAAGCTGTACCCGCCTATGCTGGTGTTCCCGCCGAAGTTGATATTGTCGCCGAGGAGAACGAAGTGGCCGATGAAGCCGCCAAGGTCCCACGTGACTACAACTTTGAAGCCGCCGCCGCTGAAGAAGCCGCCGCCGCTGCTGCCGATGAAGCTGCCTATGCCGCCGAACAAGAACAAGCCGCTGAAATTCCTGCCGCTGAAGAGCAAGCTGCCGTTGCTGCTGAATTGCCCGCTCCCGCTCCCATTGCTCCAGTAGCCAAGCCCGCCAAGCGTTATTTGCCCTCCAAGAAGAAGGTGTACGTTGAATTGGACCAATCCGTTGAATCCCAAGAAGATACCGGTCTTTCTGCTGCCGATGCCGAAGAAGATGAAGATGAGATTGCCGTTGCCCCTGTTGCCGCTCGTCGCCCCGTAGTCAAGAAACCCGCCAAGGCTGCCTCTGCTTCGGCTTCCAAACCACAAAAGCCCCTTCCTGCCGGCACCTTCTTCCCCATTAACTTCGGTGGTACCGCCGGTGGTGCTATTGCCATTGCCAACTCCTTCAGCACTGGTGAAGGTGGTTCCGCTACCAGCCACGCCATCGCCTACGGTTCCCCCGATTCCGTCCGTGCCCGTGCCCGTCCCAGCAAATTCCATTAAGTTTTGCTTCAACTGACTGTTGCTACGGCATCTCATATTTTTTTATAAAATCTCTTAAGCCATAATGCTCTGCCTTTATCAACCTTTTAACTGATTTTTCTAATTTTAAAGTTATATTCAAATTTTCTAATATGAAACCTTTAAAATTATTTTAATAATTTTTTTAGTCCAATTGTAAACAAAAAAAAAACAAAAACGAAACATACAAAAACAATAAAAAAGAAGTTTATCCTTTAAAAAAATTATATTTGTTTTAATTGGTCTACGAATTATTTAAGCGGCCAGGACAACTAAAAACGTGATGGCAGCCAGCAAGAAACTCACTTAGAGCAGAAGAGGTCCATTGTGATAGCACGGGCTTTTACGCCCGTCTTTATCTTGTTGACGTCTATACTGGCCAAGTCTCCCAAACCGTCGAAGAGAGCTGAATCCAGTGTCACTGTATGTCTATTAGCCATAGCTGGATAGAGACAGAGAATGTGTTCAACTCGGGGTTTCGGGTTTTCGAAAACCGTGATTTAAAAACCCGGTTATTTGTCAATTGATTGGGTTTGAAAATTGGCGAAATCGGTCCACAGGGAAATATTTAGAGTATTTACAAATTTTTTTAGTTTCTACCTTATATTCATATATTTGGGGATTCCCCTTATAGCTTGATCACGAACCAGAAAATTATTTTTGGGGCAAAAGGGGATAAAAGTGGTACCAATCAAACGGCAACAGATACGTGAAATTCTGCTTATTCCTGGCACTAATTGCTTAGATTTGAGAATAAATGTATATTTCGAAATTCGTACTTTTAAGAGATAAAATGAAAAAAGAGGGATAAAAATGGTACGTTCATACCACTGAAGTTAAAATCACGAAATTCGATGTGTTCATACCTCAAAATGGTACTCATGTACCCATGTTATTTTAGCCTTTAACGACAGCAGGTAGACACGTGAAGTTCGGTTTATAAATGCCTCTAACTGCATAGACTTGTAAAATAAGTGGATATTTCGAAATTCGTACTTTTAAGGGATAAAATGGAAAAGAGGGATAAAAAAGGTACGACCATTCGCTTGAAATTAATATCATGATATTCGATGTGTACATTCCTCTGATTGCGTAGACTCGTAAAAAATGAAGTTTTTGATATTAGTACTAGTTAGGGGGAGGGGGCGTACTGAAAGGCGATAAAAATGGTATCAACCAATCGGCTGTAGCTAGAATAAGGAAATTCGGTGTATATGTCGCTCTGACTTCATAGATGCGAAAAATAAAGAAATTTTGCTTAATGATCTCCGTGGTGGATATATACGATACATCTAAAGTTTGTGATCAAAGTACAGGTCGCTATTGTTGTCCTATCGATGTGAAATTTGGCAGGAGTAACTTTTTGATGCCAGATTTTGATATAGTCCCAAGTATTCCTCCGTTTTACCACATTTTCGTTCTTGAACTCACACCTTACAACGGATCTTGTTCAATTTTTACAGATTATGTTATATTTAAACTATCAACACCTACTGTGAAAGTGAACCATACGGGTCCATGTTTTGGTATAGTCCCCATACAAATGGCCCCCTATTTACAATATTACCGTTCTAGAACCCACATCTTATAGCAGATTTTGATCAAACTTTATAGATGTTATGTTATATTGAAACTATCAACACATACTGTGAAAGTGAACCATATGGGTCCATGTTTTGGTATAGTCCCCATACAAATGGGTCCTCAAATAACACTATTACCGCTTTATAACCCAAATCTCTCATCAGTTCTGTGTCAAATTTTCCAGATCGTGTTATATTCCAACTGGGAACATCTACTGTGAAAGTGAACCATACGGGTCCATGTTTTGTTATAGTCCCCATACAAATGGCCCAATATTTGCAATATTACCGTTCTAGAACCCACATCTTACATCGGATCTTGATGAAATTTCCCACACCATTTTATATTTCAACTAGCAACACCTAATGTGAAAGTGAAACATATGGACCCATGTTTTGGTATAGTCCCCACACAAATGGGATCTCAAATGACACTATTACCGTTCTAGAACCGACAAATTGCAACGGATCTTGATCAAATTTCCCACATCATGTCATTTTTCAACTTGCAACTCCTACTGTGAAAGTGAATTATATTGGTTCATGTTTTGGTATAGTTCCCATACAAATGGGTCCTCAAATAACACTATTACCGCTTTATAACCCATATCTCTCATCGGATCTGCTTCAAATTTTCCAGATCGTGTTATATTCCAACTGGGAATATCTACTGTGAAAGTGAACCATACGGGTCCATGTTTTGCTATAGTCCCCATACAAATGGCCCCCATTTATAATATTACCGTTCTAGAACCCTCATCTTACAGCAGACTTTGATCAAATTTTGTGGATTATGTTATATTGAAACTATCAACACCTACTGTGAAAGTGAACCATATGGGTTCATGTTTTGGTATAGCCCCACAATTTACAATTTTATCACTGTAGCACCCACATCTTACAACGGATCTTGATCACATTTTACAGATTATGATATATTTAAACTATCCACACCTACTATGAAAGTGAACCATATAGATCCATGTTTTGGTATAGCCCCCACACAAATCGACCCAAATTTACACTATTGCCGTTCTAGTACCCACATCTTACATCGGATCTTGATCAAATTTTGCAGATCACGAAAAAAAACTAGCAAGACCTACTATGAAATACCCCCATACAAATGGACTCCATTTACACTTTTACCACTTTAAACCTACATTTTACATCGGATCTTAAGTTTTGCAAATCATGTTATATTTCAACAACCAACAACTACTGCGAAAGAGAACCATATTTGTCCATGTTTTAGTTTAGCCCCCATACAAATGGACCCTGGTTAAAGGTCAGCTCATATTATTCTGATTTGTATGGGCTACACAAGATCGTTCCAATGATATTCATTAATCAGTTTCCTGTGTCGAAGCATGGATTGGTGTACATTATCATATAGTCAACCCCGCCCGAACTTTTATAAAGAAAAAAAATTCCAAGAAAACGCATTGTTTAAACTTTGTTTCAAAAGGGAAGTTTATTTTGTTTTTATTTAAATTGGGCTGTTTTTATATACGTTTCATGTATAGTTTAATTTAACATAACATTTTAAGAGGTGCAATTTCAGTTTCATTTTCAATTATCATCGTATTGTATTTTTTGTTTTGTTTCTTATTTGTATATCCGCGTTCCGTCATAATTGTATTTCTTTTACTGTTTTATTTGTATATAATATATTGACAGCATTTTTGTTGTTGTTGATGTTGGTTTTTCTCTTGTTAGAACTTAAACATTACTTTTAAATAATAAAAATAATAATAATATTGGTTGTATATAAGTTTGAATGTATAAACCATAAACCACTTTTAAAAATGGAATTATATCTTTATTGGTTTGCAAACGGTTGGTTTTGTATTTTTTAATTCTTACGAAGCCATAAAATAATTTTATTTTTAATAAAGGTGAAATGAAATGAATGAAAACCTCAAAATATCATAAAAACAAAGTAGAATCCGATTTGAGAGGTATTTTCTCTAAAGAAAGTGGAAATAAATCAAAAGAAAACAGAAAGACATCCCTGTTCTGAGTTTCGAGTTGATAATATAATAATATTTATTAACTCGGGTGATGATGTTTGCAAAGTATATTTTTATATTTCTAAAGTATTTTAAAATTTGCAAATTTGAAACGAAACTCCGAACGGGGTCAATAATATCATATAGAAATAGAACTAAAAGAAAGGGTAAAAGCAAAGTATGTAGTAGTAGTATGTATATCAAAACGAAAACAAAATCTGCCTAAAAACACAAACAAAACACTATCAGTAACCGTATTTGTCCTGGAGCGAAGACATGACATCATTGGCCAGAGAACTCAAGCGACCGGCCACTTTATGAACACCCTGGCGTACACTCTCCTTGACATCATCCATATCGGGGGCTTGGAAATTAACTACACCCGTATTGTAACCTATAAAAACAAAGCAAATATCGTAACATGGTCACACCTTAAACTAGCTGTCTCACCTCTTGATCCTCCTTGACTACCCTGACTTGAAGAACCATCTCCAAAGTAGTCCGATGACGATATAGAGGTCGAACCTTGGAATCTGGACAAATTAGAGGAATTATCTCCCCGTGATTGCCCATCGGAAAAGAATTGATCTGAGCCGAAACCTTTGGCGCTGCCGAATTTCTTTTGAGCCGATGTATCATCGTAGCTATTGGAATTATTCTTGCTAGCTTGCGTTTTACGCGAATAGCTGCTGCTGTCGTAGCCACTGTTGGAAGTTGTTGACGGTTTGGGTTTCGGTTTCATGTCGCTTTCACTGCCGCTAAACATTGAGGTTATATTCGAATGTGATGAGCCAATGGGTTCGATGGTCTCAAAGCCCATCATTTCCAGTTCCTGTTTGTCGACTTTGCTGTTGGACGTGGATGAGGAGGAGAATCCTCCGTTGCCGCCGCTACCACTGTACATGCTGGTAGAGTAGTCATTGAAGAAGCTGTCATTATCGAAAGCTGAAAGTTTGGACGACATGTTCGACGACGATGAGGAGGATTTCGGTGCTGGAGCTTGCTGGATGGTCTCCATGTCGCTGATGACGGAATGGGAAATATCGGCATTGCTGAAAGGAGGAAAAGAATGAATGAATGAATAAAATGAGAGCTATTGCAAATGTTGAATGTAGTAGGATAACTCCAAACTGAAAGAAATCAGTAACGAAACAAATTCAAAAATACCACTTCCTTCCACAATCATTTATGTTAACCCCAGAGAAATACGAGGGGATAACTGATAAATAAAATATTTATAAAAATACTAAATGATCGAGCTAGACCAATCTTTAAGGTGGACGGATACTGGTCGCAATTATTATCTGATAACCAAGCAAGTATTTAGGGAAAACCGGTTCATATTTAAATATAGCCTCAGTGACAAGTATCAAATCATAGAGGATTTAAAACAACAAAATAGAAGTTATAAATGTTTTAATTGTACCTAGGATGGCGACAATTGTGTGGGAGATAATAGAAGGGGTGGCACTATCTCAAAGTTACCATGCAAATAGCCAGACAGACCGACGACGGATGGACGGACATGACTCAAACAGCTTGGAAAGTCATAAAACTGACTTGTTTCAAGCGAATATGTGGTCTTAAGTCTGTCCTTTGATATGTGACAGTTTTTGGATGTTTAAAATTCCCTTTCAAACTAGTCGTCAACTTTATAATGAACCGAAGAGAAAATAGTAGCAGGTCCTTCCTCGGAACCCTCAATTGTAAGTCTCTGAATGGTAGAATATGAATTTTCATTTTGTATATAGAATTTGTTGATCGTATTCGGTGGATGTTTAAAGATTAATGGTTTGTATTTGTTGAGAATATATAAAATATTGAATTTATTCCTTCCGACTATAATGTAAGTTAATCACTCTTATCTCAGAATCTTACACTGTGCGTGCGACTAGATTTTGTTGTATTTTTTACTACACATGTATTTGTGCACTTAATTTCCCACAAGGTATATAAAGGATGATGAAGATGAAGTGTTATTCTGTAGGATATGATATATGTTACCCTAAATGACGACATTCAAGTAAAGCACAAATACAATACATACAATGAACCGGGATGGGGTCATCGTAGCATGTAAGTCATGTACATGAAACTTTGCTTTGCGTCATACAAATCACAATTATGGGATCATTTTTTGCATGTATCGCTCTAATCATCTGTTATATCTAAGAAAAATCTACAAGAAAGCATCACCAAATGTCACAATATTTCTTTGCTTTTATCAATTTTCACCCGTCTCTTCGGCGGCGAAGAATATTTTATGTGGAAGAATATTTATACAAGACCAGGATGAAGTCTTCTCTCATAGAGTGGATAAATTGTTGGGATTTCGCCTATGATTGAAAACATGCAAATATATACAGAAAATGCCAATTAAAAAATAACATTTATGATTGCTTACAAAGTCTAATACTAAACTTATTTATCACCTCCCACAGATTAAGTATAAAACAACATGGAACCAAGCGATTCATCCTGTGGACGTGTAATACGGAAACGAAATACTAGCGATAGAAGGGGTGCCAATTAAAAAAGTCTTCATTATTTAAGTTTTTCTATGCTGACTATCTACATTTATTCTTTCTATCTGATTTGGTGTATTTATAAACTCAATACGATTGATTGATGTGAACTAAAAAAACGTTGGTTGTTTATTCGGAAATTAAAAAAGTCTGAACTTTTCAAGCTTTTCCCACAGACTTTCTACATTTTCTCTTCAATTTCTGTTCAGATCTTCTAGATTATTGTGTCTTCATTTTCTAAAATATTCTGTTCTATTTATTCGCTTACTTACCCCTTCAAATTGAAGCCCATGCCCAAACGTTCCATTTGTTTGGCCTTGGCCGGATCTATGGACTTCATTTTAGCCTCCTCTTGGTTCTTTTTCAACGATAAATCTTGGTAAGCTAAACGCATGCTGGCCACCGACTCTATTTCCTCTTCAGCGGTCATGGGTTTGTTGTCAGGCACAATGGGAGACTCTTTAATCGCCATATTCATGTTGGCGCGTTGTTCAATTTCAGCAAAATTGGTCTTGACTTTTGTGGCACCTAAACCGCCGCCCATTTTGCGGGCACCCATCTGCAAAACAAAAAACGTGAAATTTAATATTAATAAAATTGCAAAAGGAAAAAGTGTTTAAACTTACCCCACCCTTTTTGGGTTGAATTTTGCGTACTCCAATGGACGACGCAACGTTGCTTGGTGTGTTTACCATGGAATTTAAAAGATCTACATTAGGAGCACCAGTAGATTGCTTGTCAACGGTGGGTGCCGGTGTTGATGGCTTCAAAGAGATATCGATCTAAATCGCAAAGAAAGGTAATTAAGAAAATTACAAACATATTTCGGGCTGGATATTCGTTAAAACTTAAAACGCTAACATGCCAGTGAAAACAAACGTCTGATGGTGGTGGCTCTTTACTTACCTTCTCGGTATTGCTTTGGATATTGTTATTTTCGAAAAATGCATCCTTATTATTATCATTATGGCATTGGGCAAAGAAGTCCACTTCCTTGGCGTTATCATTACTCTCCGTTTTTTCTATAGCAGCAGTATCCAAAAACAGCTGCAGGTGGTTGTGATTCCAGTGGCAAAGTTATTATTAATTGGTAAGTAACAGAGAAAAAACACAAGCAAAACAGATTTGTTAATAGAACAACAAATTAAAAAAAAGAACAACAAAATAAGCACCTGAACTTTACTGGTAGTCAAGATTGTTTCTTCTATCATCTATTGCTTTCTTCACTTACCTTTGTTCCGTGCACTTTCATGGCCTGCTGGGCCAGTTGGGCCAATTTATCGCGATATAATTGAGCTGCTCGCGAATTATACTTTTGTTGAGCATCTGTGGTATTACAGTTATGCTGACGGAAGAATTGGCTGGCATTTGCATTACCGCCCAATTGCATTTGACGCAGCTGCAACCAGGTCCAATTTGTGTCTAAATTTGTCGATCGGACAAAGGTCAAATGGACGCCGAGACTACGATGCACTGCCGAGCAATCGATGCAAATGAAAACACCATATGTGACCGAAGACCAGGTGGGCGCTTTGGCGCTACAATCAAAGCAGACCTAAAATGAAAACAGGGAAGAGAAATACTGATCATAAAAACATTCTGAATACAAGATTCTATTTTGCTTAGGACAAATGGAATCTTAAATTGTTTAGGGTTGTCTTGGTCTTTTATTTTGTTTTGGAAGAACGAAAACATATTTATCATAGGGCACACATTCCTTTATCGTTTCAAATCTTCCTTCGCGGTATAAGCTACAATGGGATTGGTCTATGTCGTCATCGCTACTTCACAAGAGGGACGAAAATGTGAAGTTGTCTAAATTTCACTTCGTCTAAATACAAATTCTCTTTTAAATGAGAACATTTTTACAAATTTTTAGAATTTTTTTGTCTTTAAGGACATTCCATACATCTAGTTTAAGTTGTATCATTCTTGTAAATTATTTCTATAAATGTATAGTCCGCAATTAATTAATAAATTGAATTGAATTGAAATTGTGAACTGTTCCTTCGCGATATTAGCGATTGAATTGAATTGAAATTGTGAACTGTTCCTTCGCGATATTAGCTACAATGGGCTTGGTCTATGTCGTCATCGCTACACAAGATGGACGAGAATACTTCAAAAAAAAAGTATTCCTTCATTCAAATAGGCATTCGTATGCAAATGTGAACATTTTTACTAATTCTCAACAAGTCTTCTGACCAACTTGTTGTTTTCGGGGTTATTTTTAAGTGTTGGGTTCCTTCCTATGTTTTTGACGAGGACGCCAATTTGGAATAATTTGCAGTGTATTTGTGTGCAGAACTAATTCCACTTCCTACTTCTTCAAAATTAATAGGGTACTGCGGCACAAAAAACGTTGTCAAAAGAAACCCAACCAGCACCTCAGTTACTATCAATTTACCAGCTAGCAGTTGACAAGTCGCCTTTCAAAGACTATAAGTAGATAAAATACGATGAATTGTTTATAAAACGTGTCGACAAATAACAACTTCACTAGAGTTCAGGGTCACTTGAAAAGTTGATTGCCCTCGTGCTGCTATCATACCCTTCATAGAAACGCAGAGCCCCAAGGTGCCTCAAAACTGGCAACGATCCACTACTACGCCCCACACCCCCCAACGAGCTTTAACCAAACAAAGGTTCACCCATTCATTTTGCGAAAAATCCATATTGAATTCAGGTCCGCCATAAAAGACCCCTACCAACTCTTCCACTTACTTACCTTATTGGCTGCCAGACTCCTTAGACGATTAAAAACCGACTCCATTTCCTGTTTTGTGGGAGGATTCGCCATGGTGAAGGAGTGTGTATGTTTGTGTTTTCTTTTACACCTATTGCAATTTTTGCCAACACTTTAGTTATTAACAAACACTTTTTTCCTAGGATGGGGATGTGGTTGGGGTTTTCGTTGTTTTGTTGTTGTAGAACTCAGAACTTCCTACTTTTGTATGCCCCTTTCGTTGTTTTTTTATTTTCTATCACAATAAACAAAAACTAGAGACTTCAATGGAATTGTAGTAAAAAGGAGTAGTTCTTCTTAATTAATTATTATATATATATTTAATTCTCTTTTCTTTTTGTGTTCTTTTTTTCGTAATTAATTTTTGACGTGTGTGTTTTTCTTATTGTGACGTGTTGGTCAGAGTACGAAGTCGTCTCTAAATAAATGACGGCGTTGTCAAATACGATTTATTAATAGTAAGCGATTATCGATTATGCAAAATTCGATTTATACCACTTTTAAATTATAGTTTGGATTGCCGTACGGTAATTAACAAAAAATTATAAAAAATATTGAAATATTGCAACAATTACTTGTATAAAGCTTCGGGTGAGTGTACTATTCATATGGGTTGCTCAATTTAGAAAAACGCACCGTCGAAAATAGAAAGCCTTGTAGTGGCAGCAGCTTTATATTATATACATAATTATACTAATATGTTAGATATTAGGCCTGTTCGATTGGGCTTACTAATTTACGATTAAGATATTTGATAAGGTGGCACCATTGTTATCTAATGGTTTTTCTTAAATGGATCAACCACAAAAATCTGGCAACAACACTAAGCGAGTAGTAAGCTACTTTCTTGTTAAGCTACTAAATTCAATACAAAAATTAAGCTAGTAAACCCAATCGGGCTGTTCGATTGTATTCAAACTTAAAGATTGTATACTTTACTGTTTCTTATAGGTCGCAAGAACATCTGCATCTATATTTTATAGAATAGAAGGTTTACACTCCCCAAACTACTCACTTTTTGAATATAAGGCAAAATAATCAATCCGAGTGTATGTATATTAAACCGGTTCACCAAAAAAAATAATCCAAATGGGATGCAAAATAAAGCTCATCTCACCTAGTGCAAATTATTTTCCGAGCCCGCGGGAAGCGATTCATTCCTTTGTAGTTCTCGACGAGTGATATTTTGACGCTGATGTATAATCTTATTTGTTTATAAAGGTTTCACTTACTACAGTTTCTATCCCATTTGTTCCATATGATTAACCAACTTTTAAAATCATCTACATTTTGCTTTGGGTGTAAACAGTTTTGTTCAACTGCTAGTTAGATATAATACCCCCAAAATCCACTTATTCCAGATTTTGGAATGTATGACGCGCGAAATATAGTCAAAGTTGGGTTTTGGGTGCATAACTGAATGCAGTAGAACAGCCTTTTCAAACTGCCGCAGAAGTTGAGCTAAAGATAAACAGAATAAAATAATTTCAAGACTTGTACACATCTTTATTTAATGAATTCTCTTAACAGTTAGGATTCGTCGTTTGATTCATTTTTGTTCTTACCACTCCTCGTCACTTTTGCTATACTCTCCGCATCTTGCTGCAAAACTAATCGGACAAACGTCAAATTCAACAATAAAACTTGTCCTAGAAACTCTCGATGGTATCGGGGAGATTTTGAAAACATTTGTCTTAGTTCCATGGGGAACTGGACATTACCTGTAATGGCCGCAGGTGTCTGCGGTGTTGGTTGTTGCTCTGCCGCATCGTCTTCAATGTTCATAAAGTCATCCATATTATAATATGTCCGCATCATATTGAGTATGGTCTGCTCCGATGATATCCTTTCCGTACCCACCAAATGATTGAAAAGACGAGCCGTCAGAAATCTTCTTACGTAGTAAACGGAAGTATTACGTTTTGACTTCATCTCGTCTTCAGTTTCAAACTCTTGATCCCGATTAATTGGAGAATTCCTTGAGGCCAAAGCATAAGCCATTACGGCGGTAACTTGGGCTTTTTGTATGCTAATATTTTGTTGCTCTACACTGCCTGGATTATTGCTAGCCTGAACCACTTGGGGATTTTCGAAAATATAACAGTCGGCAGTTGGTATAAGATGATTAACATACAAACACCTTTGTACGAGTTCGTATAGATGCAATTTCTTTTCGGAGATGTCATGATGCTGCCAATGGCTGAGTTGGCAAGGCTCATCAATACCAGCCGGCGGTAATTCCAATTTAGACCATGTGATGCTGTTGACGCCTATTCTTACAGAAACGCAGGAATTTATACTACATTGTTGCTCCGCTTCTATATGTGGTATGACGAAGGGAGCTCTTTTAACTCGATTTACTTTTCCTAAGTCAATGTCGCCAGTTTTGGGCTCCTTCAAAAGGCTTTGATAGAATTTGTCAGTCGCCTTCAAGCCAAAGCCTTCCACCAGGAATATATCATTTAAGTTCGAAAGCAAGCCGTTACGCGAACGCCAGGCCAATAGTTTGTCGGCCCGACCTTTAGTTATATCGTACCTGAAAATCGAAGTAAGTTCAATACTTTAAATTATAATGTCTTAATATCTCACCTCAGTAACTCTTTCAAATTATAATTATTGACAATATTTAATATATTTTCCTCATCCTGGCCTGTATATTTTCCAAGAATTGTATTCAAGTTATGTTGTTGTTTAGTAATTTTGTCGCCCGATGATTTCATTTCCTTTTGATCCAGATGATTAGCGCAGAATCTCACTTGCGGGTAACATTTCACATTTGCGTTGGCGGTTAATTTTATAAAACGTCTTAGCATTTTTAATTTAATTTTCTTATATTTTGTTTTCGTAATAACTAAATAAAATAATTCCTTGTGGAAATATAGGCG
The DNA here is from genome assembly GCA_947397865.1 of Polietes domitor. Classification (NCBI taxonomy): domain Eukaryota; kingdom Metazoa; phylum Arthropoda; class Insecta; order Diptera; family Muscidae; genus Polietes; species Polietes domitor. Next base: position 149,318,442 of record OX377621.1, on the reverse strand, counting down.
AACGAATGTAAACAAAGAACATATGACTTACTTGCAAGTAGTGGCCACCTAATTGATAGCGGCGGCAAAATGATGGGCTACGTTTTTAATAAGGGAACTCACTTTAAAAGTTTCCACAATGGGAATGTTATGGCCTTGTACACTGCAAACAAAAAGTCGAAAAGTCAGTAAATGAAGTATTATTTAATTTTGTTATATATTCACATTTGAATTCGTTCATTATCACGATGGAAAACAAAATTTTGAATTTGAAATTGTTTTTGTTTGAATGGAAATATGTCAAAAAACTATGCATAGACACGATAATTCAAAAGTTACATAATTACCCCCATGGCCGCCCAGTTTGTAGACGAATGACACTACAACACGCTAGGGTTATTTTCTATTATTATTTTCCGGCTCAAACAAATTAATTTGATGGTCTGTAAGTAAGATCCAGAAGGTCGATTTTATAAATGATCTTCAACGTACATTTCTTTTACATTCACAGGTATTTGTCGGCGATAGTTGCTTCTCTGCGGAAACTCAACCCAGTGTCGGTGTGTAATGCGGCGGCCTGCAGTTCAGCATAGCCAAGAGTTCAGCCAATATGGAAAAGAAATCGCTGGCCCCCGAAACTATTTTGCACATGACAAAAAAACAACACAAATAAACATCACTAAGACACAATTTTCAATTAAACTTATGCTTACTTGATTTCAAATAAATTTCATACACATGTAACGATCTATGTCACGGCGCTGATCGCACTTTCTTCTAATTAGATTCCGCGTTTTGTTTTGTTCACTATTATGGCTGTTTTTCTTTAAGGCTGGATAACTATGCCGCGATAACAACAATCTAAATAAAATGTTAAAATTTCAATCAAAAGTCGCTGCGAAGCCACTTGAAAAGACTTTTGACATGGTCGAAATCATGATCGTGGTAGTCTGCAGCCAAGTAATAAATGTCACCATGCCATTTGTGAATAAATTTGCATTCTATTAAATATAGAAGCAAAATGGTCTTGAGCCAGGACAATATCCCAGTTCAAATCAAATATTGATTACAGACCAAAAAAATGCAAACGAAAAAAACTAAAATAAAAAAATCCTTTTTAGAATTATCGCCAAAAACCAAGAGCAATGTGTGTGAAAACAAATTTTGAAAAAATAATTTTGTGTTAAAAATTTTGGACTTAGCCTGGATAATTATCCAGTGTAAGTCAAAATTATGGTTATCGAGGCTAAGTCCAATAAAGTCAACACAAAATATTTTTTTTTTAAATTTCTTTTGATACATATTTTTATATTGTAGTTGGCGACAATGTGAAAAAAATATTTTTTATTTTGAGCAAAAAATTAAATTTTTATTAACCTTTTTTGTTATTGCAGCTTGTTATCCAGGGACAATTTCTTTCCAGCTGACGCTACACAACTCCATTTTCCGAAAAGTTCCTATTTACCTTTGGTACATACGCTATTTTTCTGGCGGCATGTTATTGTCATCATATTGTTTAACATCCCTGTTTCTTGTTATGTCATGATCTAACAACGGATCATACCCATTTAAAACAGATGGCAACACTATCTCCTATGAATTCCCTTATACGTCGACCAGGCACGCAACAAATGAATAAAACCAAAAAAATAGTACCATTTGGTGTAATAAGTACTTTTTCAATAGAGATTCAGTACCATTTCACAATAGCCATTTTTCATCCCTGAATCTCGCTCTTTTTGGCTCTCTCTCTCCTCTATGTCATGCAATTTGTTTGTTTTTTTTTTCGTTGAAAGTGGTCGCGATGAAAAGTCGCGGACGACGGTAGAAAGAAATTTTGTGTTTTATTAAGAGTTTTATATGATATTGAATGGAATTATTTAAATTTGCCATACATATAAAAAACAACAACAAACACACACGCACGCACTTTAAAGAAATAACAACGTGGGTAAATCTTTGGCCATAAATGGCCTAAAAATATACATAATAAAGGGTGCCCAAAAAACGAAACGCATGTGAAAACAAAGATAAAGTGAAGTACTTACTACTGGTGGTGTTATGTGTTATAACCAGGAATAATGAAAGCATGCGAGCAAGATACATGCAACGAAATGAGAAATGAATTTACCTTACCAATCTCCAAAAAGGTCAAAAGTTGTTTAGTGCTGCGACAACAACAAAAGCCATCGTCTATAAATAATAAATTCCAAAAATAAATGTGATTTAAAACAAACAGCAAATCATAATAAATTAAAACAACAATTCAAACAAACACCGCGATTATTTAATATAAAATTGGGTGTCGCGAAAAGTGGAATAAAAGTGAAACCTATTTTGCATTAAGAAACCGAACACCCCCCTCCCCATCCCTCTCTACCAAACAATTCGCATTTCTGAGAGATGCGATTGTGAATATACGAAAAATAAATAAAAGAAATGCAAAACATTAAAATCCATCTAAATACAAAACAAAAGTAACAACACAACTCCAATACGATAAGCAAATGAAAAAGCAAAAAACGAAAGTAAAAATAACAATTTCGCACACAAACACACCACAGCACATCCCAGCAAACTAAACATATGGCAGTAGGCGGAATTTTCCGAATTCCTATCCAAAATCGCTATGAAAAAAACTGGTCGAGAGAAAAATTAGTTTTTTACTCAAAATGAAACATTTTTTTCACATTGTCGCCAACTACAATATAAATATTTGTATCAAAACAAATTTTCAAAAAAATATTTTGTGTTGACTTTTTTCGAATTAGCCTCGAACACCATAAATTTGACTAACACTGGATAATTATCCAGGCTAAGTCCAATATTTTTAACATAAAATATTAATTTCAAAATTTGTTTTCATACCACAATCATACTGAAATTTTAACTTTTATTTAGGTTTTTGTTATCGCAGCTTAGTTATCCAGTCTTAAAGAAAAAACAACCCTTATGTTATGCCGATAGTTTTGAAGGGAAATTGAACGTGTTGCTGAGACTTTCGACAGATTTCTGTCGAAATATCTTCAGAAATTTCAATTTTTTAACTGTCTGAATTCTGGTCAATTTCTATGACTTATAGATAGGGCACACCGATGCGTACGTCTTGACTTCATGAATTGCATACATGACACTGCGCAGTGAAAGTTTGGATTGCGTTTAATGATGATTTGCAAAATATTATTATTAAATAATAGACTCTTGAAAGCGCTTTAAATATAAATTTTGATTCTTGTCATAGAGTAACTTATTGGTCGAATTATTGGATGTTTATAGTATTTTTTGTTTTTTTTTATATTGACAACTAAAAACATTTTCGTATTGGCGGTTGTATTTTACAAAAAAATTACTATTTATTTCTCGTGACATCTTTGACAAACTGTATCCAAGAAATATAAGTTTTAAGCTGTCACTTTGAAAAACCACAAAAATCAATCTTGGAAGTTTAGATTGATTTTTTGTGCTTTTTCAATAGGACCAATGAGTTATTCTAAGACAAGAATGAAAATGTATATCTAAAGTGCTTTCAAGGGTCTATTAACATAAAGAAAGAAATGGACAAAAAATGCAACGTAAAAAATTACACAGGAAAAACTTAATTTTTTGAGGTGTTTTCAAGTATAGATGGGCGCGTGGATATTGGCACGCACGCTCACGTAGGAAAAAAATGAATCACGAACGTTCACGCATTAAGATTTTTTCGTTGATCACGTTCACGCAAGCTCACGCGAATAAAATTAATGTTGCTCATGATCACGCGTGAATCACGTGATTATATATATGCATTTCCTATTCTCAATCGAATGGAGTAAAGCCACGCAAATCCGAAAATTATATTATTTAAATTATAATGTTGGCTCAGGAGCTCAGAGCCGCCCATCACTATTTTCAAGAGCGTTCAGCTCACAGACGGCTTGACCTAGCGACGAAATATTTTACAGATCATCGTTGGACAATTCAATCTTCATTTCTGTGTAGTGACCAATTTATTTTCGTGACCCACCCTAAAGTACATGTGTACACAATTTTTGACGTCGCCGTCTAGTCATTCCCAATGGTTATGTCAATCCCGGATACAAAAATCCCTTCATTAGTTTGCAGATATCTCGGTATTTTTTACGAAAACGGGAAAGTGGGCTCTTGAAAAAGAGTGTCATTTATTTTTAAAGTTCTATAGATTTTGAAAATCTTTAATTTCTGTACATCGAAAACTAGAATATCCCGGAATTACGAAAATCCCGTGATCCTGGGATATCGATTTTCAAGTACCCAATCCCGGTATTTTAAAAATCCAGTTCATTTTGGCATCCCTAGAGCACCATGCTTAATGCTGTATCGAAAATACAACCAAAATCCACCTTGATGTGTTATTTGACAGCCTAAAGTCATTCAATGTGGATTTTGGGCGTATATCCGAACGCATCATTAAATATTTCTGATGCAAAGAATTTATAGAAGGGGCCAGCCTCGGACACACCAAACTATTTATATTTTCGAACATTAAATTATTACACTCATAAAAAACAGAAAGTTGAGAAAAAAAACGCTGCGACGAAAATAAAAATAATTTGTATGTCCGAAGCTTTATGAAAAGCCGAATATCGCTGGACTCCAGTGGTTTCAGAAACTGTCTCTTATTTCGTACCTAATGTTGGAAACAAATGCACTATAACCATACAAGCAGATTATACAAAAAACTCGAAAACAATTTTCGGACGCCCATAGATCTCGACATATAGGGCTTACAATTTTATAATATTTTTATATAATATGCCTTTTCTGTAGCTCGTTTATGTTTAAATGGAGATTAATTGGCTGCGACAGATTGAAGTCAATTGGCAACATAGACTGAAATTACTCGTGTATAATTGTTGATTTTGTTTTTTTAAGCATGGCGTACACACATCATGCGAAATCAATTGATTTCACATGACATAAGGTCGATTTTCAAATGTCAAATTTGTATGGGATCTGACATCTGTAAACTGACCTTATGTCACATAAAAAAATCACTCCAATTGGTTTGCTGGGAAATCACACTTCATTTATGTTGAAATTGTTGTAACAACAACAACATCAACAAACCTGTGTATTTGTGTGTTTTCTTCGTCGAAAAAGAGAAAACGCAGTAATGCGTTTCAATGACGTATGTCGAGACGCGGTCGACATTCGCTGCTTCCGTTTGCTCACTCTCTCTCGCGCTCTCTCCCCACAATAGCATGCTCCCTCAAGAAAAGGCATATATATACACCAACAAGAAAAATAGCAAAAACATAGCAGTCCGGCCTCCACCAACACCATATGACCAAAATCTGGACCCCCACCGTCATTGTAGTCAGTTACCTTTGTTGTTGTTGTTTTCTTTTATATTGTAATTGTAATGGGTGTGTGTGTGTATTTTTCGTTTCATACTTTTGTTGTTATTCTTCCATATGTTTTTGATGTTAGAGAAAAGTTGTTATTTCAGCAGCATTCCAATGCATATACTCTGCGTGTACGCAGCGGGAGGGGACTCGGGAGTCATTATATCAGGCCTTTATTCAATAGCTGTCGCATGCTTTATTTTACAACTTTGAATCCAATGATGGTTTTGTGAAGGCTTTTCGCGCATCGTGAAGCGCGCCTTTCTCACTGACAGTTGTTGTCATATGTTTTTGTTTACATTTTTATACATACGCTGATTTTATGATCAAATAAAATTGTTACATGCAGAATGAGTAATTTCCATCAAAAAGAAAAGACGCTGACTTCACAGAAATGAAAAATATTTGTTGAAAATTTAATAAAATTAAAAAAAAACTTTTTATTTATAACAAACTTTTGTTTGCGACATTTATTTTTTCATTTCATAATATTTCTATTAGAGATCAGATCAATCGGTAAAAGATTTCTACATCCCGGAATTGGGAATATTCAAATGTCATATCCTTGGAATCCGCTTCTAGTTCTCTGATGGTTTTTTCAGATAAAAATATTATAAAATTTAGTAGATCTGAGGCCTATGCTACAGAAAACTTATTTTCCATCGAAAAATGCTAAATTCGTTAAGTTTTCATCATAATCTATATTCAAGTTGTACAATAAATATTCAAGTGTAAACAGCTCTTATGCTACATAGTTTTATAATATGTAAAAAACGTATGGGGTTTTTGACACTGACAGTTATTTTCGCTCGCAAAAAGCCAAGGCGTATTTATATACGTGATAGCAGCAGAGCAAAAACAAATTTGGCAACAACAAAATACAGGTAATTTTTGGAATGGCGAGCCATACTGTCAAAGCAAAATATATGGGATTTGACAGTTTCGGTTACTATTGGATGAAAAAAATTTCAGTCAGCTGGGCTCCTGCTTTCACCTGATATAAATACACCTTGCAAAGAGCATATTCAAGAGTGTAATTTCTCGCCTACTGTTTTAATGCGTTCGATTATACATCTAAAAACCAACTATCCGAATTTTGGATTTTCTATATGGAGTTTGACAAATGAATTCTGGTCAAAGTGGGTATTGAGCGCATATCAGGATGCATCGCATATCTTTTCACGCGACCTGCTATTTTTTGAAAGACCATGCGACTGTATTGCGTAATGTAAAGGCTACTTAAGACTGTACACTCAAAAGTTTTCCCATATTATTTATTATTAGTATTAGTTTTGTCTTTATTTGAAGTGTAAAGTAGTCGTTAACGTAGTTTTCTCCCGTATAAACCGAACCTATTTAATGTATGTATGCATGAAGAGTGTGCTTCAGACGTATTATTTAGCATCAAAATGGCATCTATCAAAAATAATAATAATAAAATACTACCTTTTTATTCCAACACTTTCAAAATTGTATTTCATGCTGTTGTTAAGAAAAGAAAACACCAAGTGTAAGATGGGCTTGAACAATGTTATTCTCACATGCACACACCAAATCAAGCCTTACTTCTACAATGAGACCTTTTTATACTGAGATAAATATATCACATATATAATAGTGTAGATAAGGACTTTACCACAAATGTACATCGATCTCGATGTGGGCCTTCTTTTTGGTAGGCCTCTTCCGGTGCACCACCGACTATGTATCTATTTGGTACATACATCCATATACACATGCATGCATACGTACATGTGCACTCACTCGTACATCTGCCTCTCTATTCAATGGGGTATAATACAGGTACGAATGAATATGTGAATACAGAATGTCCATGAGGAAAAAACACGGGAGTCGGTCGTGTGGCTTTGTTCTTTCGGGCAGACTAGATTCGATTATTTTGCGTCTTCTTTTCGGTGCCTGTGAACTTAGAATAATTCTTTTGTTGTTCCTTAGGGTGGAATATATATTTCTCTACCAGACCAGGCTCCCACTGTTTAACAGAGTGTGAGAGAAATTTCTTTCCTCGGCATTTGATTATCTCCGGAGGATAGTTTCATCTTTCACGTCGTTGTCAGATAACCCGACAACGACGTGAATGGAGAGTTATCTAAAGCAAAAAATTAACTTTAAAAGAGCGAGTAGCGGTGTTATTTACAGTTGTCCGATGATATTTGAAGCCCAAAAAATAAGTCAAACAGTAAAATACAATTTATCAATAAAAGTTTAGTCCCTTGAGGATGGGGCATGTATACTCAGAAAAAAAGTGAACCCTATAATGAGTTAAAAGGAACTAAAATTTAGGAAAATTTAACTTCGTATAGCGCTGAAGCAATATTTCCTCATATCAAGTTCCAACTTTTCCTTGAAAGTAGTACATGCCTTGAACTTGATTCTAGTTCAATTTTCCTCAAACCAAGTAAATATTTACTCTAACTGAGGAAAATTCCAGTAAGTTCTTCCTCAAACCAAGTACATTTTTACTAAATCTAAGTAAAATTTTCCTAAATCTAAGTAAATTTTTCCTAAATCCAAGTAAAATTTGATTAAATGTAAGTAACATTTTCCTAAAACTAAGTAAATTTTTACTTAAACCAAGAAACTTTTTACTAAATCTAAGTAAAATGTTGTCGAAAATCTCCTACAACTAAGATAATTTTTGCTTAAATCAAGCAAATATTTACTTGAACTAAGGACAATTTTTACTTAAACTGAGGAAAATTTTACTTGCTACAAGAAAAAAAGTGAACTTAAAATAAGTTAAATTTAACTAAAAAATCAAACAAATGGTTTTGCTTCAGAGTATGCAGAACTAGCTGCGAAGGCAAGATAGGCGCCTGCCCAATTATTGTTTAGATTAATACTTGATGTATTTAAGAAATAAGTCTCTGCAAGCGAACGAGAATTGCTTCTTTAGATTAATATTCAAGAATTTTCTAAACAATTTCAAGTGATTTTTTATAAGTTCATTAATACTTAAATGTATGAAGAACTCGGCATAAATTCAGTATATACGTATTAACTTAATTTAAGGAAAAAACACATTTTTAGTTTAAATTTCCTAAATGGATCCCATACATAATAAAAATATTGATTTAATTTTCATCCACACAAGTATGAATTTACTCAATTGTAAATATTTTTTATTAGATCCAAAGAAATGTTTTTAAGTAAATTTACTACCATATTTCTAGTAAATGAACTATTTACTATGGTTTTGAAAGAAGGAAACTTTAATCAAACTTAGTTAATTTTCTTACTTTTAAGGAAATATTTACTGAACTAGAGTAAATTTGTTGGACCAAATTGTATTATGGATTTTACTCAGATTTAGGAATGCTATTTTTCTGATTCTTTCTTTCTTCGAGCTTATGTCAAAATAGTTTATCTACTGGCATTCAACGTACGTACAATACATCTAGGCCTATTGCTTTACGATTGGGCTCCAGGTGTAGGCTTTAGAAAAATAAATCCGCGGACTCTATTACATTTATTAGTCCTCTTCATTTTTTTTTGTGTGTGTTTCTCATTATTTTGTACAACCAAAATTAATTCTGACATACGTCACATGGAGCGCATTTCGATTAGTTCGCAAACAAAGATACTAAAGAAAGGAAGATGTGTTGTGTTATGGGGGAAATTGAAGAAAAGAACTTTACTTTTCGTTTTTGCTGATTTAAATTTTTAAATATTTTAATTTCTTTATTATTGTACGAAGAAATATTAAAAAATTATTTCTAATTTTCCCCCTCGTTTGATCAACTAAAGTTTTGTTCTTGAATTCGCTCCAAGTTTTCAAAGAGCGAATAAGTACATCGGGCATAACAACAGTCATCAATCGCATCATGAAGCGTGCTTCCACATTGACTGTTGTTGTCAAATGGTTATCATGTTTTTGTTTAGATTTTTATACAAACGCTGATTTTATTAACAAATAAAATTGTTGCAAATAGAATGAGTAAATTCCATAAAAGATCTCAGAAATGAAAAAAATATTCTTTGAAAAGTAAATAAATTAACAAAAAACTATTTGATTTGTTTGCGGATGGCTTCCATTGTGGTTTCAAACCACTGCTTTTTACGTGGTTTCGTGTTTTTAAATTTGATATTTGGCTATTAAATGTCAGGGTTTTCAACTATCTCTTCAAAGAATAATTCAATTGAAGAATAAAAGTTTCGAGCTCTAGGTCAAAATTTAGAAGCATTAATCTACAAGAAAAAAACAGTGGTTTGAAACCACTGTGGAAGTCATCACATCGTTTCTTAACATTTCTATTAGAGATGTCAATCGGGACAATATTTCTAAATACTGGGATTGGAAATTTTCAAACGAAGAAAAAATAAATATATATATATATATTATTGGAATAAAGAAAGTTCCATCAGATGGAGAATTTATACTGAAGACCCACTCAGACAGACGCGACACGACAGTCGCAAGTCGGTGTGATAATAGAGCCGTCTCGCACGTTCTAATTTGAATATGTGAGACAGAACTACTGTCAAATCGAATTGCGACTGTCGTGTCGCGTCTGTCTGAGGGGGCCTTCAGTGTAAACTCACCACATCACTAATTTAAGTCATAAAATTGTAATAGCAGTGTCACACTGCAGGCGAAATCTAGCAGAAATGACATAAGGTCGATTTACAACTGTCAGATCCCATACAAATTTGACAAAATCGGCCTTATGTGTAGATTTCTGCTGGATTTCACAGGCAGTGTGGCAAGGTTATAAGGGTTTTTTAAAGCGTAAGCATAACGTGAGAGCTCAGGTTTCTATGTAAAGGGAAAATCCGAAAATATGTACATGAAGAGACAGACAAAAAAATAATGTGTAGTATCATTCCGAAAAACATCTTTTGAAATTAAATTGAATTGCTTAAATATTTTTGGATATGATTTTTCCAGATTTGACATAATTCTAAACAAATTTTTGTAGTCATATGGTGGCTAGGGACTCTTCTGACATCGGCATTGAACACACTAAGGCGTCAAGCGTAGAATGATGCCGGCGTCAACAAATTGTGTAACGGCCTTGTCACACTACATGCGAAATCAAATTGAAATGACTTAAGGTCGATTTACAAATGTCAGATCATATATAAATTTGAGCTTATTGGCGCCTTCATGCCGAAGCGTCATGAAATTGTATGAACTCCATTAAGACGTACACATCGATAAGCCCAATGACGGCGTAGTTGCCACATAAAGTTATAATAATGTGTTCTGATTTTCACCAAAATCTGGCATGTTCGATTGGACTTACTTAAAAATTAGCTTAAAATTAAGAGACTTAAATCACAGATGAAAATCTGGCACCATCTTGCTCGGTAACTAAGAGAGTAGTAAGCTACTTTCTTGTTAAGCGAGTAAATTCCATACAAATATTAAATATTAAATACTTAATTAATCAGATATTTCATCATATAAAATGGATATGGAAAGGACCACATTTTTTTTTTTCAGAAACAAAAACGCCATAAGTTTACCTTAACCTTTCCACATTACAGATCACCGGTTACCTAGTTATTCTAGATCACAAAAAAATAGTCTAATGAAATCGAATGACTTTTCTGCAACTTGTGTAAATATTTGCATTATGTAAATGTTGTTGTGTACAACCGAAGCCGAACTACAAGCTCTCTATTCCTATTTTTACTACCCATTTGCAAGAAAGAAAGCAACCCTTCTAAATTTCCTCCTAACGCCACATAAACTCTCCCCAAGTCCCGCGCATAACTCAAGCCATGAGTGTATCCACAACGCTAACTCTCAGCCGCGTATCTTCTTTCGATGAAACTCAACACAAATCTCAATATGGTGGTTATCAAAGTGGTGGCCAAAATAGCAACAACGCCATCAAATCTACAAATCACAACAACAACATTACAACTTCGGCCTCATACTATCACTTCCCGGGTGAGGCAGCCGCACAACGCAGCCTAGATGAGACGACGACTCGCCTGGATAACTTCAATTTCTCATTGCCGCAAACAAGTAATGTCAACGCCGCTGCAAGCGGTCTGCTGCTGCCAAAAAGTCACAGCTACAATGGCATGCCACTGAAAGCCAAGGCTACCATTATCAAGCAGGATAGCTTCAATGGTCGCATCAATACTAGTCTGACCGATAGTGATAGTGAATACAAAGGCGGCCTCATCATGCCCACCGGCGGTCCCACGACGTTGGAGGCGTCGTGTGCCAACGATGCCAGCGAGGAACATGACACATTTCTGGTGGGTCCCTCCAGTGCCACCGAGGCCGCCGCCAGCACCAGTGCCAATGCGAAAAATCGCCGCTCAAATCGCTCGAGTAGTAAAAATCGCACATCGATATGTTACCGAGCCAATGCCTTCATCTCCCGCAATTGGTATTTGAGTTATTTGGTGCCACTGTCGATACTGCTGGCCCTAATGTTTGTGGCGTATTTGACGCGCGACTATGCGAAACGTTTGCTCTTCTGGATAGAGACGCAGAATCCCTGGGTGATATTTGCTATATTTATGCTGCTATTTGTTATTGTTAGTTTTCCAATTGTTGTTGGCTATTTTGTGTTAATGATAACGGCCGGTTACTTATTCGGTTTGATACGGGGCTTCCTAACTGTGATATTGGGTGCAAATATGGGTATTGCCATAGCTCATCTAACTTTAAGGAGTTTAAAGCATCGACTGCCGGTGCAAAAGTAAGTACAAATTTTTACTGTTTGCTTTTTATATGTATTAATATCTTTTTCGTAATATGATAAATTATTTAAATATAACCAAACAAGTATTAAATACAACCAATGAACAATAGAAACGACAGACATTATTAATAAGGGTATTGTGATTCATTAATCACTATTTAATTACAGATATCTATTATTTAAGCAGAGCTGCAAAAGTGTTGAATCTTTCGTGAATGAAAAAGGCACAAATTGGTACAGAGATTTCGCGCTCAAGAAATGAAAGTACTCTTTTAGTTTTCATAGTACTGTCGTATGCATGTTAGAGGTTAATAGGAATACAGCGCCATCTGTTGGCGAAGTACCCAACATACCAAATGACTTGAGAATAATATTATAAGCTTATCAACACAAGCCTCAAGCTTGGAAAAGAGTTGAGAATCCATTTGAAAATGCTTGTATAATATTTGTAGAAAAATCGAAACGGAACTCTCTTGATAATATTAAATGTGCACACTTACTATAAGCTTATCCTTGTAATTGTAGAATAAGCTTACGAAAATAATATTGTCTTAAGCTTATCCTTGTAATTGAAGAATAAGCTTATATTAATTTTTTTTGTAATTTTCGTTAATATAATTTTATTAATTCAGTACATTTCAGTTGTAATTAAAAATTAGTTGTAAAAAAAAAAAAAAAATAAGCCAGGACAATATCCCAGTTCAAATCAATAATTTGATTGTTTATATTCACATTTTGGGTAATTGTTTTTTTGGTTTTTATTATTAAAAAGAAGTTCAATTATTTCGAACACTTTTTTATATTTATTGGGCATTATTAACTATTTTATTAAAATGTACACGTACTCACTTTGAAATCGAACACTAAACAGAAAACACAAAACAAATTTGTCCAAAAATGAAGCGTGCCTTGTTGACACTTTTCACTAAATGAAACACTACAAAAAACTTGTGCGCGAAGAATGTGTGCGAACTTGATAAACTGTTGTGTATCATAAGAATTCCTCATGTATTGTTAAAAACTCGTTGTGAATTCACTATTTTTATAATATTGTTCTCAAGTTGTATTGCGGTTTTATTCCTATTTGGTATGTTGGGTAGTATGATAGTAGAAAACGAAATACAACCCTGTTGCTGTGTTGATGTATTTGGTCATCTAACTGTGGAACGGACACTGGTCCCAAATCCAGTTTTTATGGCATAAAGTCGAAAAATAAAGATATAATCTTGTAATTTTGCACATTTGCTAGACATAGCATACTTAAAAAATAAAAAATAAAATTGGGCAGATCGGCCCACGCCCACTACCACCTCCCATATAAACTCAATATATAACCAACATAATTATCACCATGTATTCATGTATCAGGGTGACCAAAAACAAAATTTTATGAAAGCTTAAAAGAATGAAACTTATTTCGCTTTGACGAAAAATGTTTTTCTGAACATTATTACAAAAGCAAAATATAGCATACAAATATTCTACTTGACACTGCAATTTAAATAATTATTTCAGGAAATAATATAAAATGTATACATGTCAGAGCTGTTAAGTAATGATTAGTAATCGTAATCATTAGTAATTAGATTACTTTTTTTTTAAGTAGAAGTAATGATTACAATACGATTACATTCAGTTTTATACGATTAGTAATTGATTACGATTACAAGTAATCAAAAAATAATCAGGATTGCTTGAAACCACAGAAGTTTCCTTGGATATACGTGTCATTGGCTTACGGACAATTTGGAACGCAAATCGGCAGCTGCACAAGAATGTTTGGAGTACACACCGCTGAAAATATTGCGCAGATGATTTCGGAAATCAACACTACATTTGGTAATCACAAAAATCAAAAGTAATCAAAAATAGTCAAAAGTAATCTTTTAAAGTAGTCGAACTCATTTTTGATTATTTTTCAGTAATCGCAAGAAATCCTGATTATTTTTTGATTATTTGTAATCGTAATCAATTAGTAATCAGAAATTGTTGAATAGTGGATTATATAATCATTAAGATTCTTTTTAAAAAGTAATGTAATTGATTAATAATCGTAATCGAAATTTAACAGCTCTGATACATGTGTATAGAAAAGTGAATAACGTTATATACCATTTTAAAGGTACTTACAATGCCTAAAAAATGAGATGTTGATGGGTCTCATGCACAAATCTGATTCAGAGATATGATCAAATATGTGTACTATGCCTATCGAAAATTGTGCTAAAATAAAGTGGCATTTGCAGGAGTTTGCCGAAAAATGCTGGCGAGATATTAATTCCACCATAAACTACACACTCAGACGAATATTTTATTTTACACTTTGAGTCAAGTTGAGTCCTACATATAACTTTTGGTCCACGACATATGTTATATGTTAAGCTCACTACAAATCACAAAATTACAACACTTAGGAAAACTGACAAGACTACAGTAATCACAAAATGTTAAATATAATTTTTCAGCTACTTACGCCGGCCTTCAATTTCAATAATATAGTCACTTCATTATTTTCTTTTTACGCCTTAATTTTAAGTATTTTGTATAACAGCTTTAGACCCGAATTAATCCCACTTGTTTTAACGGCAAACTTTAAATGCCTCTCATGCTTGCGGTGTTGCCACCTCGTTTTCTCCAATACATTTTCTTGATAGCTTGGAGAAATTTAACAATTTCCAATTTAATTATTTTTGAATTTCTGCCAAAAAATATGGATTTGGGGCCATAGTGGAACGGTGGGAAGATGGACATGGAAAAGAAAAAATGGAAATGGGCGAAAAAATTGTCCCTCACAAATACTGAAAATACCCCCAATAACTCTTAATATATAGAGTATTTAGGAATGTTTATATTTACTTGATGTTTGCAATGCGCATTCCCCTTACAGCATTAATGAAATGGGACAGAAAAAGTAAAAATGGTTCCTATCAAACGAGACGGGAAATTCCGTGTATACATTCTTCTAATTGAGTAGACAATATATTTTTTCCAAATTCGTACTTTTAAGGGGTAAATGGGAATAGAGGATAAAAATAGTACAAACCAAACAGCTACACCTAGAATAATGAAATTCGGTGTATACTTTCCTCTGACTGCGTAAACACGTAAATTAAAGGAATTTTTCAAAATTTGTACGTTTATGGGGTAAAATGGAATTGAGCATAAATTGGCTGATTTTTCCAAATTCGCACTTTTACCTTTACGGCAAAAATGGTTAGAATCAGGATGTTAGGTTATCGTGCACTGTGTACGTGAGAGATAATGAGTTTTCAAAATTCATACTTACGTATCTGAAAATGTTCCCACTATCCCCCAATATTTAGGATATTTAAGCTTTTTTTGAAGATGCTGCCTTATAAAGGGTGATTTTTTAAAAGCTATAGTAAAGTTTTTCAAAAAAAAACACATAAAATTCAGAAAAATTCATGAAATCTTTATTTGAATCGATAGTACGGTCCATATAATTTAATGTTTGAAGATTATTTCATGCAAATGTTGGTTGACCTTGACTGCGCCTCAAATGGTCCATCCGCTTAGTCCAATTTTGGCATTTCCACGTTTTTGAGTAACAGAGGCCCAATTGCTGCGAACGGCGACGAATCGATAATTGATGGTCATCATTAACACTGGCCGATACAGCTGCGATATTTTCTTCTGTTCGCACTCTACGTAAGCGTGTTGGTGGTTTAATGTCCAACAATGTAAATTTGGTGCGAAATTTAGTCACAATAGCCCGAATAGCCGCTTCAGTGGGTCGATTAAACTGACCATAAAATGTAAGCGCGCGATGAACTTTCTTAACAGAGCACGCATTTTGATAATAAAATTCAATAATTTGCAAGCGTTGATCGTTTGTAAGATTCATGGCTAAATTATAGACCAAACTGACGATGTTTGACAGTGAAATAAAACACGAAACGTGCGTCAGCTGTTTAAACCAGTCTTGCCAAATAGATAATAGATAAAAATCACCCTTTATTTACTTTTTGAATTGACTAGAACTATTATTTCGATATATAGAGTACAAACATGTTGGTAGCATTGCCTTATAAGCGTGGTTTAAAATAATTAAAATTTTATATTTATTTATAAAATTATTTTTTCAATATTTATATTTGTTTTGGTTTGGCTATATTAAAAAATTAACATTTTCATGTAATGTTACTGCACTTATAATCTGCAGATAATACTGTGGAATGCAATCCATGGGGAAGGGATATAAGGTTCGGCCTGGTCGAACTTTGCGCCCTTTTTACTATTTTTTGTTTATTTTTCTTGAATTGATAGAATTAAACAACACACGTGAATTGATCATATATACAAATTTAAAAGAATTTTTTTTTTCAGATTAGAAAACACCGAAAAATTGTTGCAAATTATTTGCATTAGTTAAAGTTTATATTATTATATCCAATTTGTTTCAAAAATAAAAAAAATAATAATATTACTTTTTATTAGATTTCAAAAATGGAAAACTGGAGCAAAACCTACTAAAGTAGTGGCGTGAATTTTCTCTCATCTGAAAAATTTACCTAGAAATTACTTGGACGCTTTTTTGAACGTTTTTATGCAAAAAAGCTAAATTGATACGTTCAAAGTCACTAGTTTTTCACATTTTCTTGGCATTATCGACTTTATGACATTCTAGATTAGGTAATAAAATAATAGTAATGGGGTAGAAAGTGAAGGAATTCAGCCTATATCTGCATTGCTATTCAAGAAAAGAAAAAAGTAGCCAAAAATCGAGTGTCATATGGACTTTAGTAACCATAACAAGTATCTATGACATTTTGGAACTAGAACAATAAACCCAATTTAGCTAATGAAAATAGAAGGCTACACGTGTTGGAAATACGTTAAAGTAAATAGAAAAAGAAAACACTTCCCAAAGTTTAAAACTACTCTACATTTGTCCACATGTATTTGTACGTCTACAAGAGTAGACTTTTGCGTGTAGTGTAGTTTACTACTAGTGGTTGATAACAACAAATTTGAAATTTCAATATTATTATTATTATCCGCTTTGTACATTGCGTTTTTTTGTTCCTATGTACATACTGCTAGTCTGAGCACATTTATACATAGCTGACTGACCGACTTGACAGTCTTTATTGAGTAAAATTGTTGTCGCTGAAATGATGACGATAAGAAACTTTCATTTTCATAATATTGTGTATTATGTATTGTTGTTTTCGTTATAGACGTATGCATACGTGCGTTGGAACGATGGAATGACATTTGTGTCAAGTTCAATGCTAAGACCTTTCCCGCCAAAGATTGCAATTCGAAATTAATAGTGAGAGAACGATATTTTGTTTGCTGTTTTTCTTCTAAGTGGTCGTTTTGGACAAAAACACTGACAAATCAATAAACTTTTTATGGAAAATAATGCAATCACAAATAATAGTAACAGCAGGCAATGTGTGATGTAATCGAGTGGTGTGTGAGGCTAAGTACAGTGGTTACAAGCAGGCCAAACAAATACTGGAAAGGGCATGAAATGCATATAAATTAATCCAGAAAAAATCTTATAATTATTGCAAGAAATAAGATCTCCGTCTCTCCCAATTATTCAGTACAAAATCCACACCAAACAGTGACTCGTTGTGGATGCATTGGCTTCTCAATAGCCACGTGTGGGTTCTCTGAACCCCATATGCGGCAATTTTGCTTATTGACATAGCCACCGCGATGAAAATGAGCTTCCTGAAGGCGATGAAAATGAGCTTCCTGAAGGCTGAACTGAAGGCCGATCTCTTCTCGAAATTTTTCCACGTAAATTTCTTACATTTTGCGTTAAAGACTTACTACTTTGGAAGTGTGTTTTTAATATTTCCCAATTTTGTTCGGGCGTATAGAGCACAGTGGGATATTTTCATACAAGCTGCGGCAAAAATTAGAAGGAACAGAGCCTAAGACCTTGAAATTTCGCACACATCCCTTATATCGTCAAATTAGATCAAAAACCATTTTTTGTTTAAATCCGCCCACAACCACGCCTAACTCCCATGTAAGTTAAAATGAAAAACGTCACAAATTTCTTATTCAAATATATATACAGTTGAACTTCGATTAACCGTGACTCTATTAACCGTGATTATCTATTAACCGTGAAGCTGAGTGGTTGATTTTTTACCTCTATTAACCGTGATTTACCTCTATTATCCGTGATGCACATGTCCATGTGACTGCTTGTTTGTTTTTTCGTATAATACACACACATCTCTCATATTAAAATTCGGTGATTCCCCTTTTTCATGAAAGTGTAATTTTCATATAAAATTTCATATTCATTCATCAGTGTGAAATTTGATCTGTCAAGACGTGTTTTCCTTACATCATGCCACCGTCAAAAACTAAATCCGCGAAAAGAGCAAGAAAGGTTATTTCAATTAAAGAAAAAATGGAGCTGATTAATGAATACTCAAAACGTAAAGTACCTTTTAAAATGTTGTCTGAAAAATATGGAGTTGGCTTTCAAACCGTATCCGATTTAATAAAAAACAAAGATCGGATTTTTAAATTTTGCTCCGATACTGATTCAATGCTTGGCCTTAAACACAGATATACACTAAAAACATCCGAAAATCCAAAAGTTGATTTCGCAACATTTGAATGGTTTCGGCAAGAAAGGTTTAAGGGAACTCCAATTTCAGGTAAGTTAACTGAAATCGAGATATTGTATGATCTTAAACTGAAATTTGCTTCTGAACTTCAGGCGAAATGATTGTCGAAAAGGCAAAAATGTTCCATTTGAAGTTAAACATGAATTAAGAGTGCACTTATTCATTTGGTTGGTTGGATAAATTCAAAAAACATCATGGAATCCGTCGACTGAAATCTACGGGAGAAAAGGAGTGTGCTGATTATGAGTCTGCTACGATGTTTGTGGACGACTTGGATGAAATCATTAAAAACGAACAACTTACAACAGAACAAATCTACAATGCAGACGAAACCAGTCTATTTTGGAGGTGTTTGCCTCAGAGTTCATTGGCTAGTGGTAATGAATATTCTATTGAAGGGTACAAGGAATCCAAGGAGAGAATCACAGTGCTAGTTTGTTCAAATGCTGCAGGAACTCACAAGTGTAAATTGATGATAATAGGAAAAAGTGCCCATCCAAGAGCTTTAAAAAACGTAGAACACCTTCCTGTGATTTATAAATCTAATAAGAAAGCTTGGGAAACACAACAGCTATTTCTGGAGTGGTTTAACCAAAAGTTTGTACCAGAAGCAAAGGAACATCAACGGCGCATCGGTCTCAAAAAAACTGTAAAATACTTTTACTATTAGACAACTGTCCAGCACACCCAGATGTAAATGCTATGATATCTGAAAACGTTACAGTAAAATATCTCCCACCAAATTGCTCGTCCTTGATTCAGCCTATGGATCAAGGAGTAATTCGGAGCTTCAAATGTCACTACCGTAAACTGATCGTTCAAAAACTTGTTGGTGCTAATGACAGACGTGAGTTCGTTAAATCTTTGAATATTAAGACAGCTTTGTGGACAACCGCAGCGTCGTGGGACTCTGTAACTCCACAAGTTTTAAAAAGAGTTTGGAATAACTTACTATCTCATAATGAAGATAGAGTTGAGATACAAACAGATATAACCATACCGTCTGGATGTACGATTGATGCTGTCGAAAAGTGGATGGTGTGCGACTCTGATGTCGCTCCGTTTGCTATTATATCTGAAGACGAAATCGTAGACATGGTTACCCAAAGCCAAGAAGATGAGCTTGATTCAAATTCCGAGGAATCAGATGGAGGAAATGCGGACGAAACGCCTACATTGGCTCAGGCAATAGAGGCTAGTAGTATTTTGTTAGGTTTTTTAGAAAAATTTAATTGTCCAAGTATTTCAGAACCAGATAAAATGCAAATATATCGCATACAAACTCATTTGTTGGAAGAACAATCAAAAGCTAAAAGCATAAGACAGACTTCCATAAAAGATTTTTTTAAATAAATGTATGTATTCCTAAAAATATGATAAGTTATTTATAGACGCAGATTTACATGTTTTTGTCAAAAATAAATAAAAATAATAAAATTTATACATGTAAAATTTTACCTCTTTTAACCGTGATTTTCGGTTATCCGTGATTAGCCCTGTCCCGAGCATCACGGTTAATCGAAGTTCAACTGTATTTCAATACGAATCATTACCAGTGATTTTACTTCAGTCCACAATTAAATGAAAATCATCAGTGCCACGCCCAACGCCCAAATAAAATTTTTTTTTGGTTTTTTACGATTTTCGAAATTTTTGATAAAAATTATTTTATTTTTTTTATCGATGACGAATGGCTATTATAACTACAAATAACTTAAGATTAATATCGGCCCAATATTTACATGCACTTGCATGCCATAAAACCTTACATCCCTAAAGTATGCTTTAAATAAACTTTCTAAAATACATTAACAGAGAACAACGAAGAAAGTATTGCTTCATTTTTGGCTTAGAAGGTTTTACCATTTCGGTAATTATATCGATGTTTGCAGCTATAAACAGAAAATTATTTTTGAAATGAATAAATAAGACAATAGTTTAACAATATTTGTAAAAATGCCCAGGCATCAGTGGGCCTCGCGAATATAGTTTTACATTGTACGAAATTTACAATACTAAATAAATACAACGTTCAGGTAAACCACTGTCTGAAAAGGAAAACAAAAACATAATTACACTTTTTAAATACAAAAGAATACCACAAGAGCTCCTATTTTCTACGAACTAAACGAATTTTTAATACGATGCATGGTTTCCGAGATACATCCCAATAAAATAACCTCTGTTATGATGCATTTTTTAAGTATTTTAGCATTTATGAACTTTAAATGCATTCACAGCTAAATTTAACCGCGATATTGGCAAAATCTTTTAGAATATGCTTAAAAGGAATGTTCTTTGCAAAATAAAATCAGTAAAATCGAGATTTAGGCGCAAGACATTTGCGAGTTTTTGCCGCTGATAATACACTGCCCCTTTTGCAATTGTTAAAAATAAACCTTTCAAAGTCAAAGTAGTCGGTAGTTCAAATTTAAAATTTGAAATGGTCCACCCTATATCTTCAATGAAAAACTGCCTCAAAGTAACCCAAACATTAATGAATCATGTTGGGCTTATGTTTGGGCGTATGTTAGACTTCCGGAATATTCCTTTTTGGGGAATAGTCTCATTTTTCCAAAATACAAAATATATACCATGGCAAATATGACTGTAAACTAGTATTATCTGAATGATCTTAATTTATTTCAATTTAATTTCTTTTCTATGTGTTTGAATGCATTCTTCTCTCTGTGAAATCACTGTGCACTGCTAAACTTTAGACTTATTTCTATTGAGTGGACACTTAAATTCATCGATTCCCATTCAATTGTGAAACTTATAAGATGGGCGTGGGAATATCTTGCACACATAAAACCGAAATTAGTTTTCTCAAACAACAATTGCTCAATGACTGCACGTTTTTGCCATAATATCCACCTAATGTCTTATAAAAATTCGAAAAAAAAAAACTTAAAGGTCGAGACAATTGACGCCAGCAGGTACACAAATATACACATTCTCTAAGATTGGTAGGAGGGCAACTTAACTTTGAATGCCAGAAAATTCCCCTATGGATACTGGAAATGTCATGATAATTAGCCTTTACGACGAATCACCATCATCCATCAGCAAATTAATTTGTACGCCAAGCTACCATACGCTTTCCCTCACCTAGAATTTGGCGTTATTAATTTTTATAACTGATAACTGTTAACTTACTGCCTGGCAATGTTGGTTAACTAAATGGCTACAAAGCGATGACTTTATAATCCTCATAAATGTCGCTGGTGTTTATCGCAAATTGTGGTAGGTAGAAGTGGTGAATTGAAATTGAGACAAAGTGTTTTCATCGATTTCCCTTATCTCGAGCTAAAACAAATAAACTAACTGAATGAATAATAAAAAAAAAACAACTTGAGTGTCACCCAAAACTACCTGTGCGATGAGGAGACGAATGACAAGCAATCGATAAATATCCAGTGATCAAAGTGGACATGACCTTTTCATGCATAAATATTTATATATGTATGTCGGGGAAATTTACTTTGTTTTCTGATTTTCTGGACGATAAAGAAATATTATCACGTACTTCAAGTACAGACAGACGTTGAAATTCATATTATAATTTACGATACTGTGTGGTGGGAAAGAATATTGAAAGAATTTACATTTCAGTGGTGTGAAAGAATTTCTTTTTATTTCCCAGCATTAAAAAATTCGAAATTTTTGTTCAAAACATATAAGGGAAATGTTAAAGTATAAAACAAGTAAAAAAAGGGCATTAACTTCAGCCGTGCCGAAAGAAGTGCAGTAACATTACAGGAAAATGGTAATTTTTTTTAATATAACCAAACCAAATAAAAATATCGAAAAAATAATTTTATGAATAAATATAAAATTTGAATTATTCTAAACCACGCTTATAATATATGTAATATAGGGTCCGCCAAATAACTTTTTTTTGAAATTAATATAAAAAAACTACTGAATATTTTCTCAAATTTCTTTTTTTATTTGAAAGTACATTCCTTCCGGTTAATAATGGAAAATAATTTCATTCAAATGGCTGCCTTGGGCACCCCACAAATAATAGTCCAACGGTTGAATGGTTGAAAAAAAACGTTAGATTGCGGACCCTTATATAGCTCCCATACCAATGTCTCCTATGATTTACTTTTTCCGCTTTAGAAACCACATATTTCAACAAATAACTTTTTTGAAAATGCTATAAAAAAAACTACTGAATATTTTCTCAAATTTCTTTTTTTATTTGAAAGTACAATCCTTCCGGTTAATAATGGAAAATAATGAAATGGCTGCCTCGGGCACCCTACTAATAATAGTCCAACGGTTGAATAGTTGAAAAAAAAAAACGTTAGATGGCGGAAACTATATATACAATTATATTAGGATGGGTCACGAAAATAAATTGCAGCGGTCACCCCCCCAGAAATGAAGACTGGATTGTTTATTGACGATCTGCAAAATATTTCGTCACGCTCCTGAAACACCTCTGAAAATCATGTTTTCCCGTGTAATTTTATTTATGTTGGATTTTTGACCAATTTTTTTCAGAATTAATAGACCCTTGGATGCAATTTAAATAAAAATTTTTATTCTTGTCTTAGAATAACTCATTGATCGTATTATTGAACGTTTATATTGATATTTTGTGGTTTTTCAATGTGACAGATAAAAACTCATATTTCTTGGAAATATTTTGTGAGAGGTGTTACAAAAAATAAATAGAAAGAATCAATACTTTTCGAATGATACCTAAATGATGAATATCGGACGAAAAATTACGTCACAGACTCCATGTAAAACAATTTAATACAAGAGGTGGATTTTCAGAGCCAAAATGTTCAAACACTTTTTACAAAAAATGACATCATTCGAACGGTATTGACTGCCGCTATTTATTTTTTATAAAATACTAAAACCAGGTACGAAAATTTTTTCAATTGCCACTATGAAAAAACACAAAAAAATTACTATAAAGGTCCAATAATTCGACCAATAAGTAAATCTAAGACAAACATCAAAATTTATATTTAAAGTGCTTTGAAGGGTCATTTCACAAATAAAATGCAGCACAAAAAATTGAAGGGGAAAAACAAGAGTTTTAGGGGTATTTTCAGGAGGAGGTATTTTAGCTCACAGACGGCTTGATCTAGGGATCTACTATTTTGCGAATCATCATTAAACAATCCAAACTATATTTTCGTGGGGTGACTGGAAATTGTTCCATTTGTATGGACCACGACCCAGCCTACTATATGTATCGAAAAAAAAAATACTTCAAATATTGGGCATAGTGGGTGCATATTAATCTACAGCCGTTTCGTCTGCATCATTTCTATCCTATTTTAATTCTAAAAGTACAAATTTTGAAAAATCCATTATCTCTCACGTAAACAGTGCAAGATAATCTAAAGGGTGATTTTTTAAAAGCTATAGGAAAGTTTTTCAAAAAAAAAACACATAAAATTCAGAAAAATGCATGAAATCTTTATTTGAATCGATAGTACGGTCCATATAATTTAATGTTTGAAGATTATTTCATGCAAATGTTGACCTTGACTGCGCCTCAAATGGTCCATCCGCGTAGTCCAATTTTGGCATTTCCACGTTTTTGAGTAACAGAGGCCCAATTGCTGCGAACGGCGACGAATCGATAATTGGTGGTCATCATTAACACTGTTCGATACAGCTGCGATATTTTCTTCAGTTCGCACTCTACGTAAGCGTGTTGTTGGTTTAATGTCCAACAATGTAAATTTGGTGCGAAATTTAGTCACAATAGCCCGAATAGCCGCTTCAGTGGGTCGATTAAACTGACCATAAAATGGAAGCGCGCGATGAACTTTCTTAACAGAGCACGCATTTTGATAATAAAATTCAATAATTTGCAAGCGTTGTTCGTTTGTAAGACGATTCATGGTTAAATTATAGACCAAATTGAAGATGTTTGACAGTGAAAAAAAAACACGAAACTTGCGTCAGCTGTTTAAACCAGTGTTGCCAAAAAGATAATAGCTAAAAAAATCACTCTTTAGATTCATGATCATACCCATTCTTTGTCGTAAAAGTAAAAAAAGTACGAATTTAGTAAAATCTTTTTACCATTTTACCCCCTTAAAAGTACAACTTTCGAAAATTTCTTTATTTTCTGTTCCCAAAGTACGAATTTGGAAAGAACTTTTTATTTTTCGTGTCTACGCAGTCATAGGAAAGTATACACCGAATTCCATGACTGTTGTTACGGCCACTTGTTTGGTACCATTTTATCCCCTTTTCTCGTTTTACCCCCTTAGAAGTATACATTTCGAAAATCTCTTTATTTTACGAGTCTTTTTGATTAGAGGAATGTACACACCAAATTTCATCATTCTAGCTGTAGCCGTTTAGTTGGTACCATTTTTATCCCTCTGTCCCCATTGTATCCCTTGAAAGTACGAATTTGGAAAAACCTTTCAGTTTTCGTGGCCATTTTGTGGGAACGATTTTTATCCTCTTTTCCATTTTACTCCCCTAAAAGTACGAATTTCGAAAAGTCCTTTAGCTGTAACCGTTAGGTTGTACCATTTTTATCTCTTTTTCCCCATTGTATCCCTTGAAAGTACGAATTTGGAAAAATCTTTTATTTTTCGTGTCTACACAGCAGAAATATATATATATATACTCAGAATTTCATGACTATAGCAGCGGCCATTTGGTTGGTACCATTTTTATCCTCATTTTACCCGCTAAACGTATGAATTTCGAAAAATCGCTTTATTTTATACACCGAATTTCACGACTCTAGCTGCGAACATTTGGTTGGTACTATTTTTATCCCCTTTTCTATTTTAACCCCAAAAAGTACGAATTTTGAAAAATCCGTTTATTTTACGTGTCTACGCAGCCAGAGGAATATATACTCAGAATTCCATGACTCTAGCTGCGAACATTCGGTTGGTACTATTTTTATCCCCTTTTTCCCATTTGAACCCCAAAAAGTGCGAATTTCGAAAAATCCTTCTATTTTACGTGTCTACGCAATCAGATGAATGTATACACCGAATTGCAACCGTTTTGTGGGTACCATTTGTATCCCGCTACTCTCATTTTACCCCTTAAAAGTACAAATTTGGAAAAAATACTTTTATATTATGTTTCCATTAAATTAGGGGACACACCGAATTTCGTATTTCTAGCTGTTGTCGTTTGATAAAGTGATTCTTTTTCGTAGGTGGTGAAATTGGACGAAAGGGGATAAAAATGGTACCTTTATCCCTTTTTGCCCCATTTCACCCCCTATGAATAAGAATCACTTTATGTTGCACGTTTTTGTTATAGGGGGAATGTAAATCAAGTAAATATTTATAAGCAGACATAATTAAAAACATTCTGAAATACTCTAAATATTAAGGGTTATTGGGGGTATTTTCAGTAGTTGTGAAGGAAAAAAATTTCCCTTTTGACCGATTTCGCCCAATTGCAATCCCAAACGATATACGACTATAAGACGCATTTATGGAAAATTTGGCTCCTTTCGTTTAGATGCTTCAACAGACAGACAGACGGACGGGCATAGCTAGGTCTAGGTCTTAGGTTCTCAGGTCGATATTTCAAGGTGTTACAAACGGAATGACAAAGTTAGTATACACCCATCCTGTGGTGGAGGGTATAAAAATATATAATTTTTCAAGATATAATTTTCTTTTCAAGATGTTTTTAAAATTGTGTTACTAACAACAGCAAACAACTTTTTGCTATTTGAGCAGTGGTTTGCGAATGAATATTTTCTTGAATGAATTGCCTTTCGAACATTTGTTATAATAAAAAAATAAAAATGTTTAGAACATCTGTCTGCCTTGATTTACAAATTTTGGTTTCCAAATACTGTTCCGAAATATGTGTACATATATATTTTAATCAAAACGTGTTTTCTTTGTTTCACTGCAGAGCAGATACATACATTGCTAAATTTCAATTTCGAAATGTTGGAAGTTGAAGAATTGAAATTTTGTCACCATCGATTTTCGGTGAAAGAGAACTAACCGAGAAAGAAACGTGACCGGAATAATGTCATCGCTTAACTCGCCCTGAAAAGTTATATTCTCTGCATTCGAAAATACAACACAAAAACGAAGAGGCCATATAAATTCTATTAACGAAACGTAACGAAATGCAATTGAAATTTCATCAGTTTTTGTGTTCTTTTCTTTCTTGATTCCTATCGTATATAGGTCACGATTCAATTAACTCCCTGCAAAGGGAAATCTTGTGAAACTAAGAAAGACAAGACGCTGGGGGGAGGGACGTACAGAGGGAAAGACTAAAACGCAATGCCCACAAATGAATTCTATCAGCAAATTACAATAAATTTTGTTGTCTTTCTTGATGTTGAAAACTTGTGTAAACACACTTGTCCAACCAGTCAGTCAGTCAGTCGGTCAGTCAATCGCCAAGCCAATCGACCGACTCAAAAGGGCAGAGCAGGCGCGCTTACACTATACTAGCAAAATATGGGTACGTAGCTGTACATTTCCTCCCCCTTTTTAAATAATTCACAGTAATTTCTGTGTGCAATTGTGCCTGTCTATTTTTCGTACAAAATATTGCTGTCATTATGTCCGTTGAAGGTAAACTTTGTGTTATTTACTTGGAGCACTATGTAGTTTTGAAGGGTAAATTCAAAATCAGTCGGAGTATTCACTGCTTTAGGTGAACAAATTAAGTAACAAAATTCTACAAAAATCTAATCACCATGTCGGTCTAACAGTTGAAAAACGTAAGTTTAAGAATGAAATTAGTTCTGGGGCATTTAAAATTGCCAGATGTATGTATGTCTAATGGTTGTCGCTCGTTTATACGGAAATAATTTCGCTTTATAATTTTTACGAAGCGATATCATAAAAGGGTTTTCAATAATTTCGTGAATTTTATCGTAATATGTCTGAAAATTTCATAAATAAAATGAAATGTTTCATACGATTTTTTTCATAAACATTTCATAGTTCATAAAATAAAATTGTTAAATTAGTGAAACTTATGCTCATAAGATCAAAGAATTTTTTTAATTGTATTGCATAAAAAATTCTTAAAGATTATGAAAATATTTGTGTTATGAAATGTCTTCATAAACATAATGAAGGATTTTGTTGTTTTTATGAAACGTTTCATAACTTACAATTAGGTTTTTAGTATGTCGACATTATTCGGTTGAATGCTAGCAATTCTCATTTCTCCTATGTTAACTCTGACATTAGTATGTACCCTGATTTAGTTCAAAGACGAATTCATTGCAAAGACTCTCCCAATGATGTGTATCGACTGTTAATCGACAAGTCAGACCTTTTTTAGTTTTTATATAAGAAGCTTCAGTATAAATTATTAATATTTATGAAACTTTTTCATAAAAATAATAAAGTTTCATTATAATATCTATGAAATTTGTCAAAGATAATATTATGAAAAAACAAGTAAAAACGATGAATTTCACGACTCTAACTGCGGTCATTTGGTTGGAACTATTTTTATCCCCTTTTTTCCATTTTGGCCCCAAAAAGTACGAATTTCGAAAAATCCGTTTATTTTCCGTGTCTACTCAGTCAGAGGAATGTATACTCCAATTTTCATGACTCTAGCTGCGGTCATTTGATTGGTACTATTTTTATCCCCTTTTTAATTTTAACCCCAAAAAGTACGAATTTTGAAAAATACGTGTATTTTACGTGTCTATGCAATCAGAGGAATGTATACACCGAATTTGATTATTCTAGGGGCAGTCGTTTGGTTGGTACCATTTTTATCCCTCTATTTCCATTTTACCCCTTACTAATTTGGAAAAAATACTTTTATATTATGTATCTACTCTATTAGAGGAATGTACACACCGAATTTCGTGTTTCTAGCTGTTGTCGTTTAATATGTACCATTTTTATCCCTTTTTTGCCCCAGTTCACCCACCAACAAATAAGAATCACATTTTTGTTATCGGGGGAGTGCGCATGCCCAATATCAAGTAAGTACAAGCAGACTTATTGGAAAAATATGCTAAAATACTCTAAAATATTAGGGATTATTATGGGTATTTTTAGTCCTAGTGGGCCCTTCCCTTTGGGCCAAATTCCGTTTCAATCCCAACCGATCTACGACTATAAGACGCATTTATGGAAAATTTGAACGAACAAATTGTACCTACTAAATTATTGTAATTAGAATCGTGAAATTCGGCGTGTAGATTTCTCCTACCATGTAGGGTGCAACATAAATGGATTTTTCGAAATTTGTACATTTAAGGGATGAGAGGGCAAAAAGGGATAAAAATGGTATTACAGGTAGAATCGTGATATTTGGTATGTAAATTCCTCTACCATGTAGAAGCGCAGTATAATTGGATTGTTCAAAATTTGTACTTTTTAGGGGGTAGGCGGGACAAAAAGGGTTCCAATTTAAAAATTGTAGCTATAGTCGGGATACTTGGAGTGTAAATTGTGTATAAAGCGTAATCTAAATGGATTTTTTCGAAATTTTCTTATAGGGCGTGAGCAACAAGGGATAAAAGTAATTCCAACTAAAGTATTGGAGCTATAGTCTTGAAATGTGGTGTGTAAGTTCCACTGACAACGAGAAGCGCAAATCTAAACGAGTTTTTCGAATTTTGTACTTCTAAACAATGAGCGGGATAAAAATAGTACCAACTAAAAAATTTCAGCTATAGTCGTAGTTTGATTTTTCGATATTTGTACTTTTAAGGGGTGCGCGGTCCGAAAAGAGATAAATATGCTGTACAATCCATACGAAGTAGTTCAGCAAAAATAGTGCATATCGACAAGCACATTCCTTTGACTGTGTGTGAGTGCTGGCTAATATGAGGTTCCCAAATTACTATTTTAGATTTATCTATATCCACCAAAAGAAAATTAAATAAATACTATCCAAAAACAGAGACGGATAAAATTAACAAATAACTGGCTTTTTCGCGTGCGAATCAGCGGATACTGCTAGTATAATATATTTTGACAGATTTGAAGAAGATCTGTTAAAATATGTGGTCTATAGGTTTTAAAAATTAAAATTGGGAGTGCAAGCTATATATAAATCTGAACCGATCTGACCCATTTTCACCATGAGTGTTTATGGTGGAAATATAACATATTTTGCCGAATTTGAAAAAGATCTGTTAAAATATGCGACTTCTAGAGCAGAAAAGGTCAAATCGGGAGCGAAATTTGAATGGCAGCTATATATAAATATGAACAGATCTGACCTATTTTCACCATAAGTGTTCTTAGTTTAAATATAAGATGTTGTGCAAAATTTGATGACAATCTGTTAAAATATGTGGTTTCTAGGACGGAAAAAGTCACATTGGGAGCGAAATTTGTATGGGAGCTATATATAAAACTGAACCGATCTAACTCATTTTCACCACAGATGTTTCTAGTTGATTTTGAAGAAAATCTGTTAAAATATGTGGTCTCTAGAGTGAAAATAGTAAAAACGGGTGTGAAATTCGTATGGAGGCTATATCTAAATCGGAACCGATTTTCTTCAAATTAAATAGTGTTCGTTCTTATCCCGAAAAACTTCGTTGTGCAAAGTTTCATTTGGTTCTGGCTACAATTGCGACCTGTACTTTGATTACAAGAACGAGTCAGTCCAAACGACTACATACAGCGAAAAGTGAATACCCAATTTGTAGCAATT
Source organism: Polietes domitor (assembly GCA_947397865.1). Classification (NCBI taxonomy): domain Eukaryota; kingdom Metazoa; phylum Arthropoda; class Insecta; order Diptera; family Muscidae; genus Polietes; species Polietes domitor. Next base: position 149,288,145 of record OX377621.1, on the reverse strand, counting down.
CGTGGTGGGTGTTCACACGACCATGGTTGGCAAAAGATAAATACACAAACATTTGGTTATTTTATTGTTGTCTCTTCCTCTTCATTACTACACTTCTACCACCCCCCCCCCCCCCCACATATTCCAGATAGTCCGGTAAGCATTGTATCTTCTATAGTTTTTTCTTTTCATTTTTGTTTTTAGCCAATAACAAAGCTATAAGTAATTTATAAAATATTCATTGCATTATGATGGCAAAGTATTCCTTCAACCTTCAGGTATTTGAATTTCCACAAAGTATAAGCATTTTGTTGGACACGTTTTGGACACGGAAAAGCGACGATAGTAGAAAGTGCAGAAAGAAAGTTACGAATTCTGCTAAAATCAAGAGAGAGGCAGAGAATGGTGTAATTGGATAGGACCGAATATATGATGAATCCCTCCAAATTCCTCTATCTCAGTTCAAGAGTTTAAAATTTCGATGGCAATTTGCGAAACGTGCTCTGGTTTGGTTGATCCCACATATAGGGTGGGCCATTTAAAACTTAAATTAGAATCGGCTATAAAAATGTTCTGATTATTTTTTTTTCAAATTTCTGATTTTATTGGAATGTTTGGACGTTGTCATTTAATAATGGAACATAATATCATTCATATGACTACGACCACGACTGGCTCGGCAGTACCTCATCCGATCAACCCAATTTTTCAGTACAACACAAATTTCGGCCCGGCTGAACTTAAACCCGTTTTTACTTGTTAACGATAATATCGACGCCCTTCTACTATCCTTAATGTGATTTTGGGAGTGTGCCTATAAGATTCGTATCTGTCAAGTTTCCTTTCTTAATTGTTTCATTTCAAATATATCCCATGTCTTTGTTTAAGTTTATTATCTTTTTCATTTCTTGACTGATGGCTTGAATAAGTAAATAAATAAATTCAATTTTAAATTACAATTTATTTCCATCTTTCATTCTCTGCAAATCTTTGTTTATTATTCTTTGTTTTTGAGGTAACATGCGAGCATTTCTTTATTTTTTTTTTCCAGATCCGCAAATTGAAAGAATTATTGTTGACGTCTTTTCTCAGAAATCAACATCATCATGATCATAGTTGCCGTCTCCGTCTCCGTCGTCATCGTAGTCGAGGGCATCATTTGCTTCCAATTTATAAACAATTCGTATATTCTGTTTAACTATTGTCTATATAAATACACAAATCCAATTCATTTGCTACAATTGATACAATTGTTGTGGCTATTTGCAACTACATCATTACGACAGTATTCCATGAATATTCTTTTGTGTCCGACATGCGTGTGTGTGTGTGTTGGGGTTGCGGTCGTAACGAGTAGTAATTATAAAATTATACAATTAAGGCTTTCTATTGAGGGAAACAATTTATGGAATGGACTTTTCTATCAGTTCAACCCTATATAGGAAGATAGTTAATGTCTGTTACTTCGTACGCGGAGTTTCTATATAAAATAATGTGCCATCTGTAGTGGTTTGTCTGATTACACCGTCCAACAGTCCATATATGTATCACATTGAACCGTATGATATACATTTGTCTGGAACTATAGCCGAAATGGAGTTAATTGGAGTTTTTATTTTTTTATTTGCTCAATATAATAAGTTCCTTTATTATTTTATAATTTTAAATTATTTTATACACTTTTTCGCACCCTATGATACCGGTATAAGTATCAAATTAAAGAGGTGGATATATGCTAAAAATACTTTTAATTACATATTTCTATCTGTATTAGTTTAGTCCATATATGTATCGCATTGTGCCGTATGATATACATATGTCTGGAACTATAGATGAAATGGAGTTAATAGACGTTTTTAGTTTTTCATTTGCTCAATATAATAAGTTCCTTTATTATTTTAAATTATTTTATATACTTTTTCGCACCCTATGATACCGGTATAAGTATCAAATTAAAGAGGAGGATATTTGCTAAAAATACTTTAGATTACATATTTCTATATGTATTAGTTTAGTCCATACCCAGCAAACATTTGGAGTCCGATATGAGTCCGATTGGACTCATAATTCGGAGTGTGAGCGCTCATTATGAGTTCTTTTAGGAGTCCAATATGAGTGTGTTTCCCTTCTTGCGATGGTCGTCATATATGAGTCCGAATTCATATACCATATGAGCCTCTTTTAGGAGTCATATATGACTCATATTTTAGAGATAATAAGAGCTCCTATAATATATCTGTTTCTTTTATAGTAAAACAACAGAAAATAATAGCAAGAACATAAATTATTTTTAATACTAAACAAAGAAAGTAAAATTCAGTTTTTATTCAATTTTTGGTAAAAAAAAAAACAAAAATTTAAAAATTATATAAAAATATTCCTTTTTTTAAAAAATACTTAAAAAACTAATTAGATTCCTTGTTTTGAGTTTTCTTATTTCTATATTTAACTCGGTCTCGCGCTGTTTGAAACCACTTTATTGTTTTTTTTCTTAAAATCCACCTCATTGCCAAATTTTCGAGAAAACGCTTCTATAACAATAATAAAAAGTGAATTAAGAGCACCAAACCGCATTTAAAAAGTATTACCCTTAAAAGCACTTGTTATGGCCATATTTTGAAGGGAAATTTTGCCTTCAACATCTATCCATGATATTTCGCAGGCCAACTCGTCGGTGACCAAGCGCTTCCAAATATGTCTCACAAGTTTCCCAGGGTCTGGCATTCCAATTACATAGACTTCATTTTCAACAGTTGCACTTATACTGAATTTTTGTTCATCGATGAACGCAGGTGTTCGTTGGTCGTTGAATTCGGGGAAACACAAATAACGGCATTTCCAAAATACAATACACTCCGCTTCACTTGAATAGGTAATACATTTTTAGAAAACCCCAGACCCCTTTACGGCTATGATGGCGACACAAAAAACGTCCCTCTTTTCTAAAATCGTGATAATAATAGTTGAAATCATCAGGGCCATCAAAATTAAATTTATTTTCATCAGAGAACACCACTAAAGTTATAGGCCTTTCTTTGTATAAAAAATGTATTACCTATTCAACTGAAGCGGAGTGTAATTGCAAGAGATGATGACTCATAACTCTGAGCCTCATATTTCCTACATTGTTTCCACTCATTTCGGACTCATTTCGGACTCATAACTCTGAGCCTCAAATTTCCGTCATATTTAATACTCATTTCGGACTCATAATTCTGAGCCTCACATTTCCTACATTCTTTACACACATTTCGGACTCATTTCGGACTCATAACTCTGAGCCTCATATTCCCGTCATAATTTATACTCATTTCGGACTCATAATTCTGAGCCTCACATTTCCTACATTCTTTACACACATTTCGGACTCATTTCGGACTCATAACTCTGAGCCTCATATTCCCGTCATAATTTATACTCATTTCGGACTCATAATTCTGAGCCGTCCGAAAATGTTTGCTGGGTATATGTATCACATTGTGCCGTATGATATACATATGTCTGGAACTATAGATGAAATGGAGTTAATAGACGTTTTTCATTTGCTCAATATAATAAGTTCCTTTATTATTTTCTAATTTTAAATTATTTTATATACTTTTTCGCACCCTATGATACCAGTATAAGTATCAAATTAAAGAGGAGAATATCTGCTAAAAATACTTTAGATTACATATTTCTATCTGTATTAGTTTAGCATTAACAACTATTTCAAGTTTCCCCCTTAGTTTATTCATATTTAACTTTTTAAGAGGGAAAACTTAAAATAAAGGGTGATTTTTTAGCTATTATCTTTTTGGCAACACTGGTTTAAACAGCTGACGCACATTTTGTGTTTAGTTTCACTGTCAAACATCTTCAGTTTGGTCTATAATTTAACCATGAATCGTCTTACAAACGAACAACGCTTGCAAATTATGGAACGATGGAAATGCCAAAATTGAACTAAGCGGATGGACCATTTGAGGCGCAGTCAAGGTCAACATTTGCATGAAATAATCTTCAAACATTAAATTATATGGCCGTACTATCGATTCAAATAAATATTTCATGCATTTTTCTGAATTTTATGTGTTTTTTTTTTTTGAAAAACTTTCCTATAGCTTTTAAAAATCACCTTTTAGTTGTGAATGCTATTAAAATTCTATTAAAACTCAACTCATATATTGATTACAGACCAAACAAAAATACAAACGAAAAAAAACTAAAATTATTTTAAAATAATATTTTATTAAAATAATATTTGAAAAATTATATTTTTTGAACTTTGTAGTTCTTTGAAGGGACAATAGGATCTGGAAATGAAAAACCACGTCTTCGTACACTGAAGGAATTTTCCTTCATAATATTTATGAAGCGATTTCATAAAAGGTTTTTCATAAATAAAATGAAATGTTTCATACAATTTTTCATAAACATTACATATTTCATAGAATAAAATAAGATCAAAGACTTATTTCATTGTATTAAATAAAAAATTCTTAAATATTATGAAATATGTCATAACCAATGAAATATTTGTGTTATGAAATATCTTCAAAAAATTCAATGCAGAATTTTGCTGTCTTTATGAAACGTTTCATTTTTGTGTGTCGACTTTATTCGGTTGAATGCTAGCAATTCTCATTTGCCCCCTGTTAACTCTGACATAAGTATGTACCCTGATTTAAGTCATAGACATATTCATTGCAAAAATTCTCGCAATGATGTTATGTGTCGATGGGTTAGTCAACAAGTCAGATATTTTTTTGCTGCTTTGTTTATATTGGAAACATCTGTATACATTATTAATATTTATGAACTTTTTCATAGAATTAATGAAGTTTCTTTATAAAATCTATGAAAATTTTGCATAAATTATATTAGGAAATATAATGAACTTGTCTGACAAAAGTTCATTAAATGAAGAACTGCATTTGATAGTTTGTAAGAAAAATAAATTTTATGATACTTTATTGATTTGTGGTTTATGAAACAGGTTTCATAGATTTAGATAGATTTTTCATATGAAGTGCTTCATTGGTGACTTTTTAATGAAGTTTTCACTGAGGTTATGTCAAAATCATAAATATTATGAAGGTAATTCTTTCAGTGTAGTCAGTGTTATATACGTGATATCGTCTTTCACGTAGCCATTTTGGAGAAACGGGGCCATCTTAAAATTGCAAGTTTCGGGCTGTATCCGTTTGGTCAGCACGATGGTTTTATTTTTTATGGTTTTGAGCCAGGACAATATCCCAGTTCAAATCAAATATTGATTACAGACCAAAAAAATACAAACGAAAAAACTATTTTTTTCATTTTTATCCCCTTTCCCTCCATTTAACCATTAAAAGTGATTGTAGCTCCAACACTTTGGTTAGTACCAATTTTATTCCTTTTGTGCCGCTTTCCTCTAAAAGCAATTTGTGAACAATGAATTTCACGATTCTAGTTGCATCACTTTGGTTGGTACCATTTTTATCCCTTTTTCTCCCATTACCCCATTTTTTGCGCGTCTGCGCAAACACGTTTCCACCGTTTGATTGGTACTATTTTCATCCCTTTTCGTCCATTTCATCGCCAAAACAGGAACGTTATTCTAGCTGCATCTGTTTGTCGGGGATATGGTTCCATTTTTATCCCTTTTCCCTCCATTTATCGATTAAAAGCACGAGTTGATGATGATGCAACACTTTGGTTGGTGCCATTTTTATCCCTTTCCCATTTGGCCTTTAAAAGATTGGGTCTCTAAAAATTCCTTCCGTCTACCCAATGTTTTCTTAAATTTTTTATATGTACCTCATTGTTGATTTTTAGAATTTTAACATATTAACCACGACCCAGCTTAATGTTTATATCTATAAGGCTCACGACATAGTATTTTTGCCGCCACTTTATGCATTCTCCGTCCCCGTCCTCGCCTCTGCCTCCATTTCATATCTATAATTATAAATTGAAAGTAAATATTTATTATATAGGCGTCTGACCAAGCATTCCACATTGCATTGGTTCTTATTGACGATATTGCGATTTTATTGGGGTTTCATGTTGTGTATTTTTCTTTCTTTGCAGATTAATTAAAAACGAGACTGGACGCGCCATATTGCGTGTCATATCTGGACCGAGGGCATTTCGCGTTGTATTATTTACCCGCTTAACGCCCATACCATTTGGTATACAAAATGCAATATTTGGGGTAAGTTAAAAAAAGAAACAAATGTGACAACATTTTCCAAACGCATACTTTCTATATAAATTCTATTTATATTATTTACCATTATCTTTATAAGTATAAAGCAGGAATTCATTTTGGTGTTGTGATGAGATTTGAATTTAGAAGATTTGAAAAATATGTGGAGATTCTATGATTTAAAAACAACTGATTTTTTTATTTTAATTTGTATTCGCCTCTAAATTATATACACTAAGTCGAAAATGCTTGTGTTGTTTTATAAACCCCCCTATAAATTATTTTGAAATATATATATTTTGATTGTGACATACGTTTTGAACACATATGAAACATATTCAAATTTCACATCAAAATTTCAAGTTATGTTTCTAAGGCCTTCTTTATTTTTTTTTGTGCAAGAAAATTATGGGCTTTCATCGAAATTTTATTTAGGCATACAGTTTCTGCAGAACAAAAGGGTGAGGCAACTTTTTGCTTCCACCATTCAAATATATACGCACGTACGTTTATATGTATATATAGATTTATTCTATTATCATTTGTATACTTCAATTTTCCGCCAATTTTTTTAGTATACCAGAAATAATAAAAATTTTAGCGACCACAAACAAACACCCTCGCCTAAAAACCATATCTCTCGTAAATATCATCAAAAAGCAAATAAATACTATATATACATATATGTATGTACATTTACACAGTATTTTGAAAATTCTATACGAAACATCTGCTTACATATTTTCGTATGACACCATTCTTTGATGTCTGGACAGAATGATGATGTGATTGTCTGACCAAGCGAAACACCCAAAAATAATTTAATGTGTGTCACAAAAATTTGGTAATATGGCCCATAACTACATATATGTAAGCATAGGCATTCGGCCATCAAATTTTTTTAAGTATTTTCATTTGTTTGAACCTGCAAATTTGATTTCCGATTTTTTTACAAAAATTCTTTACAAAAAGTGTTTTTGTTTTTAGAATTAAACATCCGGCTTAATAATGTATTAAATATTATCAAAGTTAAAAGCAACATGAGACCTAATAGTCACACAAAATTGCTGTCGAATTCTTATCATGGCCGAACATTGACCAGTGCCAAACTCCTATTCTTTTTCATATGAAAACGGGCATAATAAATAAATTTATTCGAAAAAAAAGAATTTCGGAAACATGTTCACATAAAACTTATTTGTTATTATCTGTCGTCATACATACATTTTTCTAAATGGCGTTAATATCATCTTTAACGCACCCCGCACTCCGTTTTAAGCAGGTTAGTAAGGGAGCGGATTTTTGTGGGGGGTGTCTTAAATTAGAGCAATAATGGCATACAAATAAAATGACGCGTCCAGGATTTGAACATGGAACGCTTTTCATCTTAGTCGCGGATATGTTAGTATAGGATATGTTCATCATTTGCTTGTTAGAAGCACGACGAGGGTGTATGTGTGATTTTTTTCATTTTGCTTCTCTCATTGCAACCGAAGCAAGCAGAAATTCAGCTCTATCCGAATTTTCGGTCATGCAGAGTTTCAGAAAATCTGGATAATTTTTTGCTGAGTTGGTAACAACTCGCTCGATGGCATCGTTTATTGTCATGCATCCCACTTCTGATTAGCTGTGGCATAAGCCTATAAGGAGGTAATTATAAATCTATTTCTACATTCCAAATATATAGTACTACCCCAAATATTATTTAATTTCTTTTCACTTTACTTTTTGTTACCTATCCAACTTCTGAATGAAGGGTAAGTCGGGATTATAAATTTCGAGGAGATGATACATATATAATTCAACACCAACTACATCGCATCTTATCTTTTGGCACAAGCATTCATATTTTTTCAATTTATTCCACTTCTGAAAGGGTAGAACAGCGACATCTGTTGTCGAGATGATAACAATAACAGTGCACATATAATTGTAGATCAATCAGAAATTACCTTTTTGTTTTCTTCACTTTGTGTTACCTATCCCACTTCTGAATGAAGAGGAAGTCAGGATTATATTTTTCGAGGAGATTCATCGTTTTTTATTTTGTATCCCACTTCTGTATGGGGAGGACAGCAGCATCTGCCATTTTATTTTATACCTATTTCTTCACTTCACTTTTTGTTACCTATCCTACTTGTGAACGAAGAGCAAGTCAGATGATACATATATAATACAACACCAAATACATTGAGCTTTGGTTTTTGTACAAAAATGCAAACTTCATTAAGTTATCCCACTTCTGAATCAGAATAACAGCGCCATCTGTCACTGATGTGATAATATTATCAGCGCACATTCATTGTTGAAGATCATAATTTTTTAGTTATCGATTTCCTAGTTATCGATTATGGAAATTCTATAAAAATGCAAAATTTCGATAAAAAAAATTATTATTCCAAAGAAAACTGAAAAGGAAAATTGTTTAAAAAATTTAGCAATTTTTTAAAATAATTATTCATAAAAATATTTCAAAATTATTTTTAAAAAATGAGCGATAATAAAGTTTTAAAGTGCATTTTTGCGTCTTTGATTCGGTTATTTTGTTTCCACAAATCCGATTTTATTCCAATTGAATATTGAATTGTGTTTTTTGGGCTAATAATTTCAAATTTCTTTACTTTGGGTGGGACTATATTTTTCGGAAACGATGTAAAATATCTCGATAACTACGCCAGTTATCGAAAATGTTTACCAGTACTTCCTTTTTTTAATTTTTGTTTTTTTACCTAACTTTTGCAATAATATTAAAAAAAATTAAATCGATTTTTTAATTTACAATTTCTGTAATTAATATAGTTATGGAAATTTTTTATTTATTTTATCGACTTTTCTGAAATTACCGAAAGTTATCGATCATTTTTACCTGATTTTTTCAAAGAGCTAAAAATATAAAAAAAAATCGTTTTTTTTTTTAATTTATAATTTCGATAATTAATATAGTTATTGAACATTTTATTTATTTTTTCGGTTTTTCCATTTTACACAAAAAAAATATTTTATTTTTTTCAAACTTTAACCTCCACTAACTAAGAGAGATATCGATAACATTTAGAACATTTTTTCTTATTTTGAGGTCATCTTTCAAAAATATGTTCAGATCATGGGCCTCGGATATCATAATCTTGTGCACGGCAGATTAGGTAATAATCATGTGTTGATTAACTTTTGATAATTTTTAATCGATCATTATTAAACGATTATTAGCTGATGATTATTTGCGAGTTAACTGTTAGAACAGGACCCAATGTCTGTATTAGAGTGTCCCTGAAGAAAAATATCAACTAATATCAACCGTACAACGCATACCTATCAGCTGATAAAAATGTGAGTACAGTAGACGCTCGCAAATTAGTACCGCTTGTTTTTGATACAATTCTAATTTCTGAATTATTATAATTTCTGGACGTTTATTTTTCGAATAAAAAATTGAGTAAATTTACTCCCAAAAACTAAAATAAAACACTTTCTAATGATACACTTTCACTTTTTAATAGAGACTGTCAAAATATGTACACGCGTATCAAATTTCACAAATAAACTAGCCACAAATATAAATAGATGCGACAAAAAAAACAAATAGGGAAAAACATATATAATTTGGTGATTCCCCTTTTTATACCCTCCACCTCCAGGATGGGGGTATACTAACTTTTTCATTCCGATTGTAACACCTTGAAATATCTACCTGAGACCCTATAAAGTATATATATTCTTGATCGTCATACAATTCTAAGACGATCTAGCCATATCCGTCCGTCTCTTGAAAGCACGCTAGCATCTAAACGAAAGGAGCTAGGATGTCAAAATTTTATAGTCGTAAAAACTGGGCGAAATCGGCCCAAAGGCAAAATTTTTTCCCTCACAATGACTAAAAATACCCATAATATTCCCTAATATTTTAGAGTATTTAAGCACATTGTTTCAAAATTTCTGCTTGTACTTACTTAATATTGGGTGTGCGCAATCCCCCTATAACATAAACGTGCACCATAAAGTGATTTTTATTCGTAGGGCAAAAAGGGATAAAAATTGTACCTTTCAAACGGCAACAACTAGAAACACGAAATTTGATGTGCATTCCTCTAATTGAGTAGAAACATGATATAAAAGTATTTTTCCAAATTCATACTTTTAAGGGATAAAATGGGAATAGAGGGATAATAATGGTACTAACCAAACGGCTGCACCTAGAATAATGAAATTCGGTGTATACATTCCTCTGATTGCATAGACACATAAAATAAACGGATTTTTCGAAATTCGTACTTTTTGGGGTTAAAATGTAAAAAGGGATAAAAATAGTACCAACCAAATGATCGCAGCTAGAGTCATGAAATTCGGAGTATACATTCCTCTGACTGTGTAGACACAGAAAATAAACAGATTTTTCAAAATTTGTACTTTTTGGGGTCCACATAGAAAAAGGGGATAAAAATAGTACCAACCAAATGACCGCAGCTAGATTCGTGAAATTCTGAGTATACATTCCTTTGACTACGTAGACAATAAAAAATAAAAGTTTTTTTTTTCAAATTCGTACTTTCAAGGTATACAATGGATACGGAGGGATAAAAATGGTACCAACCAAACAGCTACACCAAGAATAATGAAATTCGGTGTATACATTCATCTGATTGCGTAGACACTTTAAATATACAGATTTTTCGAAATTCGTACTTTTTGGGATTAAAATGAAAAAAGGGGATAAAAATAGTACCAATCAAATGATCGCAGCTAGAGTCATGAAATTCGGAGTATACATTCCTCTGACTGCATAGACACGGAAAATAGACGAATTTTTCGAAATTCGTACTTTTTGGGGTTAAAATGGAAAAAGGGGATAAAATAGTACCATCCAAATGACCGCAGCTAGAGTCATGAAATTCGGAGTATACATTCCTCTGACTGCATAGACACGCAGAATAAAAAGTTTTTTCCAAATTCGTACTTTTTCTTTTACGACAAAAATTGGTTGAATCATGAAGTTAGGTTATTTTGCACTATGTACGTCTGATAATGGATTTTCAAAATTTGTAGTTTGGAATTTAAATAGAATGGAAATACAACCAACTGTAGCACCCACTATCTACCAATATTTATGGTATTTAAGCTTTTTGAAAATATAAATATAAGAATATTTATTTTTTGAATTGACGTATTGGTAGCCTTGCCTGACAAGCGTGGTTTGAAATAATAAATAATTTATATTTATTTATAAAATTATTTTTTCAATATTTGTATTTGTTTTGGTTTGGCTATATTAAAAAATTTATATTTGCCTGTAATTTTACTTCACTTCTACGAAAACCGACAACCTCTGTGGAATGCAATCCATGGTGGAGGGTATATAAAGTTCGGTCCGGCCGAACTTAACATAGTTTTTACTTGTTATTTGTTCGTTTTACTATGTTCCAAAAGAATAAAAATAAATTGGGGATTTCTTGTGTTCAAGTAACAAAAAAAAAAAACGCTCGGAAATTCGAATTTCAGATCGTTTAATGTATTGTAAACACAGATTCTAATTATTGAAAGCTCTAATTTGTGAGCGTCTACTAATAAAATCTTAAAAATATCCCTAGTAATAATGTTTTATGTATATTTTTTACTAATAACCTTTCTCTCATATACATATTTTTTTTTACAAAATTAACCTACTAAGTTGCCTAATATGATGGTGGCCAAGGGAAATATTATTAATACATACACACATATAACACTTGGCTCTCTGCAATGTCCGAATATTGTACTATTAAAAAATTATAAATGCCAACAGTTCGTCGTTGAATACTAAAAATATGTTATTATATTTAATTACAACCTCCAGTTGAATCGCACCTACATTCCTTATTATTTATGCAGACTTCGTTCTGTTACATTTGTTCGTCGTTCTGGGCCAGTTCAGTTCAAGCGCTTTCCATTTTATATTACATTGCAACGTAGACATTTATACTGTCTATTCACAGCAGCTATCTCTCTATACATTGTTCTATTTTTGGTAATGGAAAAACAAATTAAAATTTTGAATGACCTAAAAACAAACAAAAAATTTTAGAAATTATAATTTTGTGTGACAGTAATTACAATTACAATTCAACGCCATTAGAAACGCGATCCTAATGTAGCAGATTGTGCGTTGCTTCAATGAAAATGCGACCGAAATGGGAATAAAATCAAATGCAATGATTTGGAAATACTTATCTCCAAATGGATTTGGTTGTTTGGTTTTATTTTCATTTTCATCATGCAATTAAATCAAATCGAGTTTTTTTATTTTTTTTTTATTTAAAAGGCGAAGTCCACTTTTGGCCTTAAAAGCCAACCGTGTTGAAAGATTTTAACTGTTAATGGTAAATTTAAAATTTTTGTGTAGTCTGGCCAAAAAACAAGTAAAACTAAAAAAGCGAAAAAGTGGAACACATGGCGCGATGTCAATATAAAACCCAACTTGAAACAATAAACTTCGCTGCTGTTTAAATATGTATCCCTTTTTGTTATAGTATATAGTATGTATGTGTATAACTAGACAAATATTATTTACACACCTGTATATTCAATATTCGCCAGTGGGCTTCTGTGTCACACACTTATATTTGGAATTAAATATTCTGTTGTTGTCAATATTTATTTAGCTTGTCTTTTGTTGTTCGAAAGTTGGGAATTTTTTAGTCCTACTATAATATTGTTTATTAAATAAATAAAAAGCCACGTAGCTACACAGGTGCATAAGTCTTAATAAATACAATTGATTTGTGCTAAGTAATTAGAAACGAAGTATTTAGTTTTTTCACAATTTAGATTTATTCAATTTTGCGAAGGAAATAATACTGTTGTATTCCTAAAAAATATCACAGCTTTAAAGTACGTATTTTTTAAATACGTCTTATAAACCTGCGATAAAAGATTTTGAATATGGCCGTTTATTTATAATGACTTAATTATAACTCATTATAATCCCATGAGAGCAATGCATTTTTATTTTTTACTATTATTTCTTTTTTACTGAAGCATATAAATATTTTAACCACAACTGCGGCTTTCTGATTCGAATATTTAAAAAATATATAGCTGCTGTACAATTATATTTGCATTCTAGAATTTAAGTTGAACATGTGGATGGAATATAAAAAATTATAAAATATATTATTTATATGCATACATATATATATGTATGTACACGCGCTTCGAATAAAACACACAAAAAACTCAAATATAAGATAAAGAAACATTGGATACACGACTCTTTGAAAATATTCGCACAAAACAAAGTACATGTGTACATTAGACCGACTGATTTTGTGTGGAATCAAGAAAAATAAACAAGTAAACACTCTGACAATGATGATTGCTATATGTTCTGAATATTTTTAAAATATTTCGGCTCTAGCAACATCCGCTTTAGCTCGCCAAGGGATGTAGATAGTGTCGAACTATCTTAGGAATAATAAGAAAACGTATCAATCTTCATTTTAAGAGGGGTAACTTTCAACTTTTTTCATGAGTCGCCCTAATGTACATATTTGTATGTATGTACTTAAATGGAATAAAAATTGTTGAGACATTTCAAATAAAATGTAGAACTGGTGAAATATGTCTGCATTTTATCGAGACATACATACATTAGGTTGGGTGAAA